>JAWWEW010000001.1:19383405-19429658 GCA_035583185.1 Anabacerthia variegaticeps | reverse complement strand
GCATAGCCTAGGACCATGATGGGTGGACCACCGAGGGAATTAGAAATGGTGATTGGTTATAGGTATTAAATGTATTAGATATGTTAATTGTTTGAAAGGGTATAAAAACTGTAACTTTACTGAGCCCCGGGTCCTTCGTCCTCGGGGGGACCAGAGGAGGCCCAAACCCTTCGAACTCCCAATAAAGGTATTGTCTATCTTTCTCCTTTAACATTGTGCTGAGTGTCTATTTTCCAGGATTTTAGGCATCAGTTCCACCAAAAACATGCACCCCCGTTTGTGCTTACAGGCCTGTTTAGATACAGTTAAAACATGCATATTCATTATTTCTTTATACATATATATTATTTTCTTTTGATGAGGCAAGGTTATTCTAATCAGTTCTGAGAAGTAATTTCCATCTTCTCTGCCCTGCACCTCTCCCATCTGAGTTTGCCCATTGGTTTCCATTTTTCCTGGGCTGGGGTCTTTGGGGGTCTTAGGGATGAAGATTGTGGGTCTTCCTCGCCGTGCCCTTTTCAACCTGGCTCAAAAAGCAACCTAAACCAGTTTTGTTGGCAACTTGAACTGGTCTAATTAGCAAACTTCTACAGTTATCTGACTTTCTTGACATTTTTCCTGATTTATCTTTAGTTTTAGAAGCTTCAAGGCCAGGTACTGATAGCAACCATAACATATTCTTTGTAGCTAATAATTCAACCATGCAGTCTATCTCTGCTACTTCAGCAAAAGCCTCTACAATTATTTCTATTAACCCTCTCAGTGTTAGCTCTTTACTGATATTTTATATTAGTTATTGATACCTTACATCAATAGCAAATATACACACTTTTCCTTTAGAAGCCCTTTTTGCTTCAGAGCACCTTGTTAAAGTCAAATATTACTAACCAGGAAAGACATTGGCAGAGATCAGGACACAACTGCAGGCTTTACACCCAAAGCCATACATATGCCATCGTTGTTTGCTGATTGCATGGCATAAGTGTGACAGGGAACATAGGATTTCATTTCCAAGGTGTAAACTTTTGCTACTTCAATAAACGAGAGGTCACTTTCAGTGAACTGATCTGAAATGCATGGTTTGTCCACCACTTTGCTACTGCCAGAGTTTCTAGCAGCCACAGGACTTTCACCTGCTCTAAACTCATGACTAGAGGACACCTTTGTGCCTAAACAAGAGCAACGTATAGGACTCTAAGGAAACATGGGAATTCTTCATGGTCATACTGGGTCTCAGCCTGTGGATAAGCATGGGATTTCAGTATCCACAGCTACTGTTGCACATTTGAGGATTTAAGATTATTGTGAACTTAATTTTCATTCATTGGATGCCAGATAATTGTGGGTTATTTTCTCTTGTGTAAGTACCCCATATTTAGGCTACATATTGGGAAGAAGGGTTCATAAATGGAGGGTAGCAAAATTCTGCATGTTCCATTGCTGCTTGCTTGCAGGTATGGTAGGGGCATTTAACTGGCTGCCTGGTATGTGTAGAGTCCCCTATCCCTTGTCTGGAGATTCTTCACTTTCAACAAGACTGACACTCTGGAGATTGCCTTCAAACTTGTTTGCATTTTTTTCATCTTTAGAGATTATGTCGGTGTGTGCTCAGAATACAGAGATTGTTACTTCTGGGTGTTGTTTAGGAGCTGCATGTCCCAATAGACTTCAAATTCACCATCAGACAGAGACTTGAATTCAAATATACAAGCAAGTAGGGCTGATATACCATATTTAACATAGGCTGTGCTGGGAAATTAACCTTAAAAGGTTTGCATTTGTTGTTCTGATCCGTTTCTAGCTCTTCAGTTAATGTTTCAAAATTAGTCCGAGGTTTTCAAGGTAGGTTAAAGAATCATTCACCTAGTGGTGTAATCACTTATTACCATTTCTGTACTTAAAAATGACCTCTGTTATAAGCCTAAAACACCTGTTAGGATTCTGGAAGCAGCACTGTTAATATTGTATACCACTTGTCTGCTATACAGCCTGGGAGTGGGCAGATGCTAAATAGTTGCCTGACCATTGTGCTACAACTAGTCTAAAATCACTGGTTTTTGTGGAGGTCAGTGGGAGAATCCTGTTCATTTTGTAATTCACAAACATTATTATGTAAAAATAGTTTTTGATGGGAACCTATATAAACAAAGACTCTCACATCTAAAAATGGTCTTAAATTAGCTTTGATTGAGCACCCAATCTGGATACTCAAAGTTCTTTTCTATATCTCATCCACCAAACAAAGATTTTGCAATCTGCCTTTTTATAGGGCTGAGAGCAGTAATACTCATTGTCATTTGGAGCACTTCTATTACCACTGACCACTGTAGGGAAAGGAGCCGGTACCTGTTTTGTGCTCTCATCTCAGAGGGATGTTTATATCATTATATTATATTGTTATGCATGTGCACGTCACACCGAAATAATGAAACCATGAATCACTGCTTAATTTTTGTTAATGTCAAAACACTGGAGAAACCTAGCTCCAAGTTAGGAATCTTTGTGGGAAAGTCCTTTGCGTGGTTCTTGGTTTCTTCAGAGAGTAACAGAGTTGCATTTTACCAAGCTATTCAAGGGCTTTGAGATTTCAAAGTGAATTATTTCAATGCAGGTGAACAGTGTGCTTAGTTAAATGTGGAGCTGCAAAGCATACTTCTAGGTACTAAGCAGTGCTTGCCTACATGAACTGCAAAGTACTTTAAAGCAGGAAAATACCCCCAAAAATCAGCACAACTTGTGCTCCTAAGGCTCTGGACCATTTCTGAAAATATTAAATTTGGATTCAGCTGCTCAAATGTTATAGCCAGAACTACTACTATACACATTAGTTTCTTGATTCAAGAAACCTGTACTTTTTCTGCATGTATTTTAGCAAAAAAACAGCTAAAGACTTTTCACCAAAAGCTAAGAGCCTACAAAACTGTCTGAGAGGTGACTACTTCATGGATTTTGGGAGAACACACAACTAATGAAAGGGATGAAAATAATTCTTTATGCAAGTGTCTCTGTTACAATCACTGCAATGAGTAAAAAGGTGATTTTAAGTTAGGAAGACTGAAAGCAGCTGTCTGTATGTGGAACAGAGCAAAGAGCATATATTAATACTTCTGCAGACAGGTATAATTCAATTTACTCTTTCCCTGTTCATAGGCAGAAAGATCACCACATTCCTGTGCAAGAGACATTGAAGAAGAAGCAGGTGGAGAATGGATGGAGCATTTCAACTAACTTATGGTAATTGAGGTTTTAAACTAAACTCTTGCTTTTGTAGTCAAGACAGGTATATTTTCTAAGAGGAAAAGAATATTTATTTCCTCTTCCCTTTTTCATCAGTACACATCTCTAAAAACTGGGCATAGTAATTAGTCTGAAAGCTTTATGGAGTAACAAATGTAATTTTTTTATCATATTATATTTAATTACAAATATCATACTTCCATTTCTTAATTACAATTTCTTTATAAGGTTCTGCAGATCACTTTAGTGACTTTTCAATTAGTTTTCAACTAATTGGTTTTAATTTCCATGCTCCATGGTTTTAATTTCGATGTTCCTTCATGCTCATGGATGTCTGCAAATTACTTTGTGGATGAGTGAGGAGGAGTGTTGCAGAAGGTTCTGTTTCCACTTCTTTTTCTGAAAAACAAGCTGACGAAATGGAGTCAAGCATTCAGCATAAATTAAAAACTCACACACATGAAATTTGCATGATAGTTTGTAACTATAATTTTAGCTGTGATGATAGAACTGAATTGATGCCCTAGAAACAATACATTTAGTGAGTAATTGATGCGTGTAGATGTTGCCTTGATGCAGGGAATGGCTTGAAGTACTGGGGCTCCAGATCTAGCCCAAGAATCCCCTTTAGCTCCTGGACTCTCATGGTTAAATCAGAATGTGTTTAGTTCTCAGTATTGGGGGAATAAACCAAAAACAAATAGTAAGTGGAATTTTTAAAGTTCTTGAGACAAAAAACTCACACAGGTAAAATGCTTTCATTTGCTCCAGCTGTAAAATGACTTCCCAGAAACAGTATGGCCTGTCATAACAGCAAGGATACAGTACGCAGTAATACAGTAGAAGTTGCTACATTGCCTTTTGAACTGATAAATGTAGTTTTTAATTACTGAACTGCTGTGTCTGAAGACAGCCAATATTTGATGCTGATTAATACTTCCTGTGAATCACAGAGCTGTGGAGTCTCTCTTATGTTGCAAATATCCAGGGAAAAAAAAAAAGCCACTATTTATTTTTCTGGATGGTGAGGAAGAATCTGCATTCCCCTGGTAATCTGTAAATCGTTTACTTTGATTATTTCTGGTGTTTGGCTTCATCCGTCCCACTGCATTAGTTCCATATGGAATAGTAATGCTCTCTTGAATTAGAGAAGAGTAAATAGTAGATGGGAAGGGGTAACAGTTCAACTGCCTACAAAATATCTATGAAAATGATCAAAATTCTTAAGACTTATTAAGGTTTTTTGAACTAGCTGGAAGTTCAGTAAGCAGAACCACCAGCAGTGACCAGACAGAGGCACTCTTACGCCCAGCTTCGGAGGTGGAGAGACCAAAAGCCAAGCTGATTAAATAGACTTTAAAGGCAGCAAGAAGTCTTGTTTTGGCGTGTGAAACTATGGAAGAGTTGCCAAATTTCAGATTTCTCTTGCAAAATTGAATATCTGATCAAGAACATGAGCTTCTTGCATAAAACTGGGACAAATGCAGGTGCCTGTAGGGAATTCTGGAAGTTCAAATGTACCTCATCATCAGAATGCAATATGTATCAATATTGCAGTTGTTTTTACAAAGAAATACCAGTCTTTATTATAAAAAAAAAATAAATCTGAGAGTTTTTAAATCTCAGGTCTGGAACTGGTAAAAGCTTATAGCAGTATAACAAGAAACATTTGAACATTCCCTGAAGACATGCAGCCTCAGACTAAGATTTGGGTCATAAAAGGTGGTGTTGAAAATGAAGGGCTTTAAGAAATCAAGGCTAAAGCAGAGACTATTTCAAATTCAGATGAGATCAATTTGCATCAATTTTGCATGCATATTAAGTAGAAAGACAATTTGTGGGAGGAGGAGGTAGGAGCAAGTGAAACACATTCAGCTGAAGATTAATACAACCCACGTTTCACTAAATCAAGGAGAGGAAGGAGAGAGCTGGTATGGACTTAAAGCATTGCCTGCCTACAGCAGATAGGCAAGCTGCTCAGGAGAAGCCTTGTGTGCTTCCTGCTTCACATGGTACTTTAAACTGCTAAGAAAGTATGACTAGAAAAGAAGCCTGTCCCTGGAATCTGAAAGTGATGGAGATGGTTCGGAGATATGTCAGGAGCTGCTATTCAGACTGAGTAAAAAGGAGAGATTGCAGTCCATACATGAAGCAGGGTACCTCCCAAGTAGTACAGTTTACATGTACCAAGCTCTTCATTTGAGCTGCTTTCATTGCAGTATCCAGGTGCTAAAGGGCATATATGGATATGATGTTCTTATGATATAGAGAAGAGCTGGTGTCTCTGTTTTTGAGATAGAAATTGAAGTGCAGAATAGTTCACTGCTCACATCAGTGCCAACAAATGACAAAGTTCAACCCTGATACTCAACCTCATACTCACAAAGCAGAATCTCTGAGTATGTGAGAAGATGGGAGGAAGATTTTAGATGTTTTTTCAGGAAATAGGGCAGAAATTTCGTATCTTAGCAGGGTCAGTGAAATATGAGGGTGTGTTTTCAGATCTGCAATCTTGAATTAAAATACTGACTGAAGGTAGTTCCTTTGTCTAAATCTATACATGATACATAGTGTGTTCCTCTACTGCAGACACCTGAGGATTTGATATAATGGGTGTATCCTGAGAGCAGTTGTTCCCATGGAGCATGGTAACTTCTATAAAATTTAACTAAAACCTGGCTAATTAAAAATGACAGAGAGATGTTTGTGAACATCATCTGTGTGACAGCATAGCAGCTAGTTCTCAGAAGTGGGAAATTTGCAGCTGGAGGGAGTGAAGGTGCCTTGTGCTTTTGCAGGTCATTGAACTACAGCCTCAGTGGTCTGGAGGATGCACACGTTGCCTTGCCTGCTGCACCTCACCTGCTACATCACACTGGCCTGCTGCTGGGCCAGAGATGAAGGAACTGCAATGAGAAGCCCAAACTGACATAAATACTGCAAAGCCCTGCTCCACTGGGAAGTGAGCACTTCTGCAGGCTGTGGTACTTTCCTCTGTAAGGCACCTTTGGGAGCCACAGCCCTCAAAATGGACTTTAAGGTAGAGCTGTAGTGTGAACTGCAGATATGTGGGGCAGATACCTCTGGTTTCCTAAAGAAAAAAGGTTTCTTCCAGTGGGAGAGCACTCAGGTTTGATAAATTATGCCCTGCATGTCTTGGCTCTTTAGCTTATCTCCCTCCCTCTTTCAAGACTTGTTAGGTTTATGGGGTAAGGAAGAGAGGAGCTGGCTGTATGGGGTTTAGATCCCATCAGCAGGCTATTTGCTTGCTGTCATCTGATCTGTCCCTTCTAATCTGACATTCACCCCTGCACAGCACAGCAAATGGCCAGTGGCTCTTGTATCAGCACTGCTATGAGCTCCCGAGGCTGAACACAGCGTTCCCCTAACCCTTGGTTAGTAAACTCACTTTAATTACTGTTACCAAAGAACTCCAGAAGGAAGCACTACTGACTCTGTCTGAGCAAATCCTAAACGACTATGGTTACAATATGTCAGACACAAAATTCAGTGGTCAGCACTGAAGGCCTTTTATGTGCTAAGGCCTGTTCTGGGCTATTCCATCAATAGGGAGTACTGAAGGGATGTAAATACCTTCCTATTCACTTCTCTCCATCTTCAGAGAGGAAAACTCTCTCTAAACTAGGTGGTATGAAATCCTCTTCTTCAGAGTAAATCTTTTTTTATTTGGTGAGGAAGTTAACTAGTATGAGTGCTTCAAGGCATCATCCTGTTGATTACCTCCTAGAAACAGCAGGATTTTTAAAAGTTCATTTCCTGGCTCATGCACTTCTTGGCTGAAGGAAAGCATACCTGGAACCAAGCAGTGTGCACCGTGTTACATCTCACTGCTTCATTACATCTTAGTTCTTGTCTCTCCCCACCACCCCCAAGATGCTTCAGACTGTTTCACCGAGTAACTTTGGCTTTTTTTTTCCCCTCTCTCACTAACAAACTCTTCTCATGCCCAGGAAAATATGGAAGAGAAAACTGACAGCTGAGGTGACAAGTCATTGTGAAACCAAGATAAATTAATTCACTGAAACCCTAGCTATGTTTCAGTAACTGAGCAGAAGAAAGGTTTGAGTGTTCCCATGATAAATTAAGCTCATTTATCAGTTTGTCCTCTCTTGCCAAAATTCTTACAGAGAAGAAAGGCAAAGGCAACAATAGGAGGTGTCCTACGTTTTGCTGGGTGGAAATGTTACATGTTCTCTTTGCTAAGACCATGTTTTCCCAGCTTGTCTTGCTGAGAGACGGGAAGACCTTTAGAGCCTTTTCTCCTAACTTTTTGTGCTTTTCCACTTAGGACTTGTGATGGCCATCTCACTTGGCACAGGAGCATGTCTCTGTGGCAGCCCAATTTCTGTGTAGCCAGACATCCTTCTTAATAACACAATTTGGTCAATGTATCTCTGGCTGAAAGGAAGTTCTTAAATATGAGTAGACGGGGCTATGTGAGGGTTTTGGAGTAGCTCTGTAAAAGCTGCAGAGATGAAGAGTCTCATTTATGGCTCCTCTAATTCCACCTCTACTCTTTCCAGCCTAAAATCTTCCTCAGCCTCTTCCCACCTGTTCCAACAGACGAATTTCTCTTCTGCACTCCTGAAAAAGCCCAGAAGTGGAAATGAAAAGGTAGTGTGTAAGCAGTAGAGGCCCTCAGAGCATGTAATGGATGACAACGATGTTGGAAAATTGAGGGATTGCCTGGACAAAGCAAATCTCTCATTTGCCAGACCAAGTGCCAAATCTCTGAAGACTGCTGTTATCCTACAGCTGAATACAAAAGTATATCCTGGCTTCCACTGAGACACAGAAGAGTACAAGCAGTGCTTGTGCCAATAGAAAGGGCTCTACAAATAGCTGCACATTTAAAAACACTTCACACCAGTGAGATAGTAGTAATTATGCTTTTTGCCTTCCAAGTTAAGCCATAAAATCTACTTCAGATTAGAGCACGTCCTAGACTGTAGTCATGGGGATCAATTTGCTATTTATTGAATGTCACAGGTCCAGAGATAGGCTGTTTGTGGGGAATATGTTTGCTCTGGCTACAGAGGAGAGAATGTATGAGCCTGGCTACATCAAGGCCTTGCTTTTAGACCTACGTTTTTCATGTGATGAAAGCCTAAACTCCTTTTCAGTTTGAGTCGCTGACCATTTCTGTCACTACTTTACCAGGTTCCTATCCACTATTGCATTCTTCATGATTTTATAGTTTTGAGTACCAGAAAAAGAAAGAGTACATATATTTTTGAATCAATAGTGAAATTAATTCTGTCATAGTTCTATAACCATATCAGACTGTAATAGATGCTCTTATGAAGAAAATCACTATATTTGTTTTGACAAATAAAAGAACTTCTTTATGTTAATTCTGTAGAGATAACAAAAAATCCCAAACAAACAAACCAACAAACAAAAACACCCAACAAAACAAAAGTTCAAGTTGGAAGGAACAGTATCCATCTCCATTTAAAAGTAATTTTCTGTCTAGGATTCTTGTTCTGAAATGTAAAATTCCCCTTTTTCTCTGTACGATTCCTAGTGTCAAACATGCAGTACACATTTTAAATTACTTACTTTCTTATACTAAATTGTTATACTTCGCAGCATTATAAGTGATAACCCATAAATATCAGTGCAAGTATTAAGGACAATAAAAACAATCCCTGTGTGATGTAATCTTGCAGGTTTTGTGCATTCTGGTCATGATTCAGCAAAGCACTTAGTAGAATGTATTTTGTCTTGTATGCATGTACTGAATGCAGCAGGGATATTTGCATAGTTAAAGATAAGAATGCATTTGAGCACTCTACTGGAGTAGATTCAGAGCAATCCTCAGCTGTCAAGATCCTGTTTACTGCAAATAAGGTAGCAAAATTTACAAGAGAGAAACACTAATGTTTTACTGTAAATCACTGCTTTACTCTTCAGACACCACCAAAGTAACTACCTACATATATAACCACAGTTAGGTACAAGTCTTCCTCCCAAGCTATAAATATGTATTTAACAGACATTATGTACAGAACAGTGAAATGCAACTACTTAAATTCTCAGCCTTGAATGTTGCTATGATAAAGATTATTTGCAAAGGAAATTAATATCAATTGAAATCCACCTAGTGTTGAGAACAGAGAGATTTATTCTAAATAAATGCATATGTATGATCAAATCTGGGCCAGTTTCTTGAGGGCTGGATCACTGTTACTTAAATGAAGACGTTCCTGGCATCACCTTGCCCCATCTAAACCTTGACAGATTCTGTTAGCACATCACTACTAATCACTGCACTTCTCTAAAAGAACTCATTCTGTCCTTAGTAAATCAGTAAAGTTTATTTCTACATCTTTTATTCTTGACTTGCATGTAATTCACAGCCAAACGTTTCCTTCCTTCTAGAGTAATTCTCTTTCTCAAATTGCTGAGTGGAATTAGTTTTCAGATAAAATATTAGGCAAGTTTTTAATCAACTACTGTAATCAGGTTTTATTTTTTAAAATGTTGTTCAGCATAATGACTCCCACTAATAAATAAACAAATTTGTGCCATAAGCATCCTGAAAAAATCTCCCCTATCACTGAAGAAAACACCAAAATATTCTAAAGAAAATGTAAGTTAAGTTTGCTCCTGTCCATTAGTAATATAAAAGCACTAATAATACTTAGTTCTTGATTAGAATCAATATAATAATGATCAAGTAAAAGTTCAGACAGTGCCAACAGGCAAAAGAATTATATTTGTAACAAATATATCAGGGCCATGTCTTCACCCTGGACATGTAAGCTCTTCCAATGAGTTTTAATTGCAAAAAAGTACAACAATGCAAAGATGGAGTGTGAATACGTTGCTTTGCCATGGCTGGCTAGTTAGAAAAGTGGCACCTTCCCTACAAACACAGAGTGGAACTAAACTTATTTTCTACAAATCTGTTGGTAGTGCAGGAAGTACACGTATTCCATTCACTTATGCAGGGCTTCTCAGTGAAAAATAATGTGCTAACCACGGAGGAAATGTAAAGCTGAGCCATTCTTGCTGAGGCTAGTAACTGAGGGCAGAGATGGGAGAACTGTAATGAAATAAGTAATGAAATAATGGAATAAGCCCATGGCTATCATCAATCTTTAGGTAAATGATTTTAAAACAACCTTTGGCCTTAGGGAGATTATGTTTCATTTAGACATTGAATGAACCAGCTGCATCAGCAAATCCATCTCTCAGGGGTTACCATTTATTTTGATGTTGATCTCTCTTAAGGGCTGCAGGCAATGAAATTTACTGATCAAAATCTGTATTTTTAAAATATTTGCACTGGGGTGATAAAGTTCAGTGAGTCGATGCTTCCTGGTGTTAGGAAAAATATTAATAATATATTTTTTTAGTTTTTAGTTTCTTGTGAACCTCTTTGACTTGATCACAACTCATATAGCAATTCTGTCCTTCCCACTGAAATAAGATTTCATGGTCTAGTATGCAAACAAACACCATGCTATGATTGTCTGCACGTGGATTTTCATTCTAAGCCATGATGAGGAATGTTTTACTTCTCCGGCCCAACTCTGAGCTGAGTTAGCACTTATGACAGACTCTTTGAGGGTTTAATCCTCTAAGTTTCAGCAATGATTGTAATGGTTGTCCCAGTGAGTCCCAAAGCAGGGAATAAAGAGTCCAAATGATTCTTCTTTATTGAGGATATTTTAATGTTGGGCTTGCCTATGTTGAAATGAGCTCAAGCAATTAGTCTCATATATATGAGACTGCTTCAGCAGTATCGGTGTGCCTAAGGAAAGCCACAGTACAGCAAAGTGTTAAATTGTTAGGGAACTCTCTCTGATGTACAGGGCTAGTCAGTACATCTGTCATTGAGCTCTTCCTTCAACTGATACATAAATATGGAGCATAAGCAAAAGTTTAGGTCTGATCCTGAATGGTCCCAGGAATACAATGGTTTAGGACTTCCATTCCAAAAGCAAAAATAGGGGACAACTCCAAGCCATGCTTGGACAGGTGCCTGCTTCTCCTCTTTAGCACGTGCCCCAACAGCAATCTGCATCATTTTACATATTATAATAGGACATGTTTTATTAAAAATCAAGGCTAAGTTGTGGAAAGATCTTGAAACCCCTTAACTCTTTTGTGATTATAAAGATGGTTTTCTGCCGTATTGCTCTGCTTTGTTCTATCTGAACTGGAACTTCTTTCTGGGGTCAATATTATCTGCAATGGCCAGTCTGATAGGCTACCTGAAGAGCAAATGGTGCATAATGGACCAGAAAGAAGCAGTTCTTCCTTACTGATCTGGAGCACATAGTCACCGTTAGTCTATGAAGTCATCCTGGGCAAATGTGGAAAGGTTAGGATACCAATGAGGAATACATTTTTGAAGTTAGCAGAACACTAGCAGGACTGTGGGGAAAGTGTCATGCTAAAAGACTGATATAAAGAACAAATCTTTTGAAAAGCACTTGCTTTGTGCCCTAAGCACGTCAGAGAAATTTCCATGAAGTAGCTCTGCCTGCTTTTCCAATCATTGTTCTGCCTGTAGGGGGTGTACGGCAAGATGACCCTTGTGTAACACCTGTAAGGGCTGAATTTATTAACTAGGAAGGCTGGTGGAAAGCTTTTGCTTTGTGTCAGGGCACATGATGGCGGTATAATTTATAGTATCCCAGACTGACACCTGGAGTTATTTTGACCTTGGTGACATGAGCAAGGTTGCATGTGCTAGTACAAATCTAAGGAGAAAGAACATACCAAAAAGGCTGGGCAGGAGTACAGAGGTCAAAGGTATCCTGAAATGACCCACTGACCATATCATAAAGTCACTTTAAAATGGGCAACAATGTTTAGCTTAAGAAATCAGGAAGAGCCCCAGTTTCAGCTCCTTATTTTCAATCACATGTTGTTGAATCCTGTGCCTACAAAAAGAGTACTAAATGTTTTACTTAAAATGGTTGAAGAATAACTTTTCAGATTTTTAGACAGCATCCTCAGTGTGATGCATAAGTTTTCACTTCACTAAGGAAATACTGTGATCGCTTGAAAGTGGTCCTTTGCATGAAACAGAGCTTGATTTGAAACTTTAGACAAAATTTCTCTTTGCATAAAAAAGTTGGGGTTTTTTCGCCTAGATACTTTGTATAACACAAACAGATATGCTGCAAACTGAACAGCCCATTTAAACAGAACCTTTGGCTTTTGTCCTTACTGCAATTAGAAACAATACTATTCTACAGTTTCTGTAGTTTGACTCCACAGTAAATATTACTCAGAAATAAAGCTTTATAATTAAGTAATAGAAAATGTATGAGATTGACTAGTATATAGGTGGTACTCAATTGTAACTGTCTGTATCAGGTTTAAAAGTATGAAAGATGTTAAATGTAAAATAATAATTACCTTATTATTGCAGAAAATTACTGAGATCAAGTGTTTTAAAGCCTGACTGCCTTCATTTATTCCAGTTTTACACTGTTATTTTAATACCACAGATCACCTCCTGACTTGCAGGGGAATAAAAGGAAAATTGAATCCCCCTCTCCATTTTGCAATGACTAACATTATGACTGGATGTCTGTATTTGGCAATCACAAGACCTTTCCTCTCTTTACTGACACAACTAAAGATGATATTTTCTCTAAGTGATTTGAAGTAACAGGCCAGAAAGCACAGGAGTATTTGGCTGCTACTTCAGGTCTGTTCCCTGTTTTTTGACTGTTTCCTCTAGAAGAGCAGGATATAATATTTGATCAAAGAGGATTTCCTTGTGTTTCTGCAAATCTCAAAAGTCTTAAAGTAAAGGCCAGGAACCAACAATCATCCTTTATACATATATGCATTTTCACTTGTATATCAGAGTCATAGCCTATCTGGGGTTACACCTTGGATATGATTACTGCATGTGCTAGTGTTAGCCTCCACCAAAAGCAGACAGGACTCTTGCAGCCAGTCGGGAGCAAGCACATTCGGTGCAGGAAGCAAGGGCCACAGCCCTTTGGGTAAACCACATGTAAACTGCAGACTGAGGTTCATGTTTGTAACACTAGAGTGCAAAGGAGCCTACTTCAAATGCAACTTTGCTTGCTACACAGCAAGACTAAATAGCACATTTAAAGAACAAAATAACAGCCAGCACTCAGACAGCTAATGGCAATCAGCTGATAGAAAAGACGTGATCACAACAATTTCAAGTGGTACTAGAGAGCAGAGCTTCAGTTTCAAAAGCTGGACTTTCACAGCCCTCACAGACCCCAAAGCCCCATAGCACACTCTGATCCCCCTTCATTCTGTGATGTGAGAAACATCACTATGCTAAAGGCTTGGGTGTTTTGTTTTGTTTATTTTCGAATGAATAAATCTAAAATCTATATTAAGAAAGTAAACAAGCAAAGGTGAGTCTTGTTTTTTGCTGTGAACACCTGCAAAAGAGATTAAAAAAGATAGCTGTATAATGAAGCACAAAACACTAAATGTGTCAGAAGTACATGGATAACACCAAGGAAGCTGAAGGAGGTGCAGCAAAAGGCGTTAGGGATTCAGTAACATCAAAATAAATCGTCTGTAAATTTGTACTAGTACAGTACCTCTTACAGATAAACAAGGAGACACATGAGCAGGAAAAGAACTAAGAACAATAGCTGAAACTCTCAGGGCGTGGTAAATGGGCTGGGCTCCAAGAGAAACTGTCGACTGGCAGTAACTCCTTGCACTCAACTAGCCCCATCACATCATGAACAAAGAAGGGAAAAATGAGTTCCAAGTAAATGCCCAGAGAAGCCCCAGGGAAAGTTTCAAGTTAAAATGCTGAAAGTTTGTAATGAGTCCTTTAATTTTAGATGTTTCACACAGCTCTGTCAAAGCCTGGGCCTATGAAGAGTGCCCTGACAAAACAGAACGAAATGCAAGTTTTTCCTTTAGGAGAAAAAAAATTAGTTGAATTTATAACAAATATTCAGTTGTAACAAATCTCAATAACTTGAAACTCATTTATCAGAAAAGGGAGGAAAATATTCAGGCCCACATTCACAAGCACAGCAGTGCTTAATCAGTGGGCTAGGGCAAACATTTCCAATGCTCTGCTGCCAGCTAGGAGGGATTACTTACTGTACCACACTCTAAATGATCACAAGTGGTACACATGGGCTGCTCTCTGTGTAAACTCCCACAGTCTCATTTTGCTTGAGAAAAGCTAACACAACTTTTCCAGGACAGTCAAAGCGCAAATAGGCATGATTTATAACATGAAATAGATATCAGAGAAGCTTCTCAAAGAAGATATTCAACTGTTTCCTTGTCTCCATACTTGGGGTATGTGCTGAGGCAGATGCTATGCCAGCAGAGCCCCAACATACATCAACCCTGTGATGTCTGCTAAAAAACATACACCAGCAAGGTAAGAACGGTTCCCCAGGAAAGTAACCATAACTAAGGTCTCTGTTTATGCTGGAGTTTTTGTTCTATCTACTTAACTGAAGAAGACTTACACCAGTTTTCCTTTATTCAACTGGAGAATGTTTTTCAATAATTGCTTAGTAACAAATTCAAGCAAAGTTTGTTTAACCAAGTGGCAGAAAATCTCATTGCAAACTTGGACATTTGACAAATTGAACTTCCATTAGGAAAATCAGCTAAAAACTGAAATATTTTACTGTGATTTAACAATGGTTAAATCATTATTGTTTCTTGAAGTTCTGAAATCTTCAAATCACAAATCTTGAAACAAAATGATCTTTTTAAATCTTTGAATTGAAACAAAAGGATTTATGTTGATTTTTTTTTCTTTTGAGTCAGAATTATCAAAGTGAAACAAAATCTGAACTCTTTAAATAAGTGGGTTTGAATCAAAACCAACATTTAAACAGGTAGGTTTTAGGGTTATAAATATATATATATATATAAAAAATAAGACTTCCCCCCTCCAAATCTTTCTCAATAAAAATATTATCTTTAATAATGTCCTTTTACATTTTCTACTGAATTGGAAACCTGGTTCTGAATTGTCTTTGAATGTTACTTCTGTTCCCTAGATAAAACATACTTCCCATCTTGGCACAGAACAAGTTTGGGTTTTGTTTTCTGTAATGTAGCAACAAGCCAAATGTGAATTTGTGTTCTGGAATCAGGAACATTAAACTTCAGCCATAAGGCTGACATTAAATTTGTATGTAAATGTCATTTGAGAACAAGAAACAGGTAGATCTTGCTGGCAAGTCATTTGTCATTGCTCTCTGCTATGAATGAAACCAATGAATATTCAGGTTTCCAAGCACAGTGCAAGCTGATAAATAAGATGCAGAATTATTGAAATGCCATATTTACTGTGATGTGCACTATCAGTTTCTTTATTCTTGTTTTTTAATAAAGAGGTGGGAAATGAGGGGTGAGACCAAAAATGTGCAACTGCTGCTAAAAGAAAGTGCTTTCACTTTTGTTCTTCTCTGGACATGGACAGTAAAAAGGTGGTATTCATTTTGCAAAATAGTAATTAGATTATTTCAGATTAGCTTCTCATTTAATTAAAATTTCTGCCTGACCTGTAGGTCAGAACTCAGTCTCATCGACTCTGAGGCAAGATGCAGATATAAACTGGTTTATTGCTCTAATTCTATGCCCATCCATTTCCATAAATCATATGACAGCACATAATGCCCAGTTGTTGGAGAGGATTTTTGATCTTCAAAACTCAATCAGTTGCAATTAGTAATTCTACCATTCTGCTGCTTGTATAGCAGCAGATTTGCCTGACAACAAAATACACTTGCTGATCTAGAACATTACTCTCTAGAGTGCTCAGGGATACAGGTCAAGCCAGCCAGAAGCACACGGTGTACCAGGATCAGCTGGAGCCTGATCATTTTCATATGGCAGCACGGGACAGAAAATGCCATTGCTCCTCTCCCACCTTCACTGGCAGCTGTAACACAAGTTTGCACCAGGGAACATTAAAGCTCACCTCTGAAGGTACTGTGTGGCTTTTCTCAGGGTGAAGACATCTCATAAAATTCCTTGTTGCTATGAAAATTATCATTGCAGGAGTCCGAAACAGGAGATAAATCTTGGAGCAGATTCCACCACTGTTGAGACTGTGTGTGTGCGTGTGTGTGTGTGTGTGTGTGTGTAAACATGCACAGCTTTCTGAACAAAAGAAGAGAGAAGGGAAACCCTGACTGGGTGATAATCTCCTGCTTCTGCAATTGTGATATGTACACACGTGCCAATATTGCCACATCATCTCACACTCAGGTAAAGTCAAGAGGTTTGTGCTTACATTTTAAAAATGTTGTTGCTTATGTGGTTTAAAGCTTTTCAAGTTTCCTCTCTTCACCTATTCAAGAATGTACTAATTATATCTTGGTTGATGTGTCTCATTTTCCCACTGAAATCTGAGACACAAAATTATGAGTCAATAGTACTTATTTACAATATCTGTATAGATTATGCTTGTACCATAATGGTCTCTGGTCCCTCTTGGGTATTATAATTAAATTTGCTACATGGAGAGATATTTCTAGGACTTAACGGAAGTCAGTTGTGATCATTATTTCTCCCAGTCCTCTTGCCATCTTGGTTGATGGTTGTGCTAAGAAATCACTGACACCTAGTCTGAACACAGCCTGCATCCACTCTTTGGATGACAGAAACTGCACTGACTGCCTCAGCACTGTGGGCTTGACTAAGGCTTCTCCTTGGGTTTATAGCAATGAAGTCATCTTTGTGGAAATCAGAAACATTTTACTTGAAGTTAGGAAAGACACACATCCTTGCAGTCCAAAGGTGAGAGGCAAAACAGCTTAGGCCTCTTTGGTACGTGACCACAAAGAATTTTGTCATTTCCAATTGATAACATAATTCCGGCTGTTGTGCTTTCATTATAACATGACATGTTCACATAATGATAATGCACACCACTGTTTAAAAGCATTTATTACAAATGACAGAGGTTTATACAATGCACTGGACTTCTTGGTATGTTGGAATAGATTAAGTTTCTTTGCGAAAACTCTGTTCTTCTCTCATCCTAATTCTATAGCATTTGTAGAGCCAATATCCAACTGCAGCCCAAATACACAGAATAATTGTCCAAAATGTTAAGGCTGATCTTTCAACATGACAGCTATCATGCTTCTTTCCATTGAGGAAATAATGTTAGAGGCTTTTATCAATACGAATCAGGAGGTGACTAAATACCAGTCTCCTATAATACAGAAGATCTCTGTGATCTTGAAACTTCTTTTGCTTTGTGTGTTGCCCACCACCAACACTAGCATTTATGCAAGTAGCTATTCTAAACAGTAATGTAGATTGGAAAAGCTGATTTATATTTTAAAACCTTTAAATGATGTTCATTCCCACTCTGGAAGGAGGAAAAAATATTATCTCTATTGATTTAAGGCTCTAGATAATATATATCTCCGTACCTTTAAGAAGATGATGGCTAGCAGTGAATTCACTAGCACTAATTGATCACACTGACAACCTGCAATTGTGAATAGCTGATTAACCCTTCAGTTATGTGTTTCCAATCAGACATAAACAATCTGGTCATAGGTACTTTTACATCCTGAGAGCACAGGGACTGAATGGTAATGACCTGCGTCCCTAATGAGCTAATTCCCTTTACTTAGGAAAGAAGGTATAAGTGAAACAGCACCCAGCTGGCAGTATTTGTGGTATTAACTGAACTGAAGAAGGTGTTTTATGAAGCACAAGCTTGTGTTGTTGACCCAAGACGTAACTAAGCACTCTATATACAGCTATTATTGCACATTTGATATATATAGGACTGAAAGCTGGTCGCTTGGCAGCTGTGAGTTCTTACCTAATCGGCAATGCACTTTTTAAAAGGGTTGGTCATTTTAGATTAATCGTTTTAAAGAGTCACAGCGCCATCTACAGACTGCATACAGACTGAGCAGTTTTCAGAACTGATTTTAGAGGAACAGGGAAAGCTTTGTTATCATACTTAGGTTTAATACATTACTCCTTTAGAACATTGCTTTTCACTGAAATAATAGCTTGCTTTGTGGATATTAATGTCCCATTTTGAATTCGGGCCTACCTCTTGCCTTGGTGTTTTGGTTGGGGCTTTTTTTTAAAATCTGATCTTAAATACGAAAATGCATAGAAGACCGGGGACTGGTGGAAGCAGGCTTAAACAAAACTAACCTGACAGTCAAACCCAACCCCTGAAGTATTTACACCTGAACCACAGCTGTGGTGTGATACACCAGAAGGCACTATGCGTTCACAAGAGCTTCCAGGAGAAGGCAGGTGGGATGTGCTTTCCCTTGCTCTATTTATCAACGTGAGAGGTAAGGCTCCCATGGGAAGTGCTTTGCATTTCCAGCCCTTCTGCTTAGAGTTGTGTTGGGAAGCCTGTGTGTTCAGCATTGGCTATTACAGTGTTTCTATTGTGTGCCTTCACAGCCATTGGAAAGAAGGGAGGGAATGCTGCAGGCACAGTGGTGTGAGTGTCTGAAGAGCGTTCTGATCTGTTCTATAATCTGCAAGGAACAAATGCTTGGCAAAAGCCACTTACCAGAAGGACCAGAGTAAACAGTCTGGGATAAGCAATGGACAGAAGCAACAAAGTAACATACTCTGATTTTTTATTTTTTTTAATTAAGCCAAGATATTCAATTAATGTCCTGTAATGACAAGAACACAATCTGAATTTCCTGAGACCTGAAGAATGAGTTGATATCTGCCCCTGTAAACAGTTGTCTGCATATGTGTTGCACAATTCTGGATTCAGCTGGGAAAGAACCAGTTTCAGGTGCTGGGTGACATGATTCTGTAGGTCTTCCATGGCCATAGGTTTGTGTAATTCAATCAGGCATCCAGAACCAGTTGGTTTACATCTCTTGTCTCTGTGGAGGAGATGCAAACACTGCATTTAATCCCCACTTTTGGGAAATTGTGAACCGAGGGCCCACAGAGGTTCTTTCATTTGTGTTTACACTTCAACTTCTCAGTGCTTTGAAGGAGAAGCAAGAGGAGAGTTTGGAGGCCTGAGAGGTTTTTATAAATTATTTTGAAAGCCCAGCAATTCCACTGTACTGGCAATCCCATACTCAGCCTTTCTCAGTGTCTGTAAAGCTATTTCAAAGCTGAGACAAGACCAAATGGGAGCTTCAAGCAAAGTTTATCAGGGACACTCTCCTGTTGAGTCACAAAGTTCAGAAAAGATCCCAGTGCTTTCTAAACTCCTCAGAGAGGAGTCTAGGTGGGGATCCAATCCTAGCGCCAGACTTGGTCAACAGTTTATGTCTAAATAATTGTACAGGTGCAATTGAACCTTTATACAGGTTTGTCCTGCAGGATTAAGGATGGCCAACCAGATATTCAATATGCATAAAATTAATGATTATTTAAATTGTTAATGATTGGATAAAAATGGGAAAAAGGTAAACGGACAAAAGGTCAAAAAGACAAAAGGCTTTAATCAGAATTATTTACTGCACAATAAAACCACAAATGTAGTGCGCTTTTTATTAAATCAATAATATCAGAGCTAGATTATCAAATAGAGATTGACGTTACTCACCCATACCAATGACCTTGGGGAATCTCACCCAGCCTCCAGAGGTATCCTTCAGGGGCATCTCCACCCAAGGAAAGGATATTCACACACCTTATGGAGGTATGCTAGAAATACCCACTGTGAAAAAGTGAGACTGATCTTTTATAGTATAAAATGATTGACTGTCAATCATATACAATTTTAGATTGTGTGCTGTTATGCCTACTCAGCAAAATATACTTTATTGCTGAAAGAAATGTTATCAGCTCTTTGTTTTCTGCTACTCGACACTTTTGGCTCTCTTTTCACTCTCAGGGCCTGTACATCCCTGCTCATGCCAGACTCAGGCAGGAAGCATCTGTCTTGCACTTTCTCCCAATGAGAGTAATTCAAGATAGCTTGGCAAGATAGTGTCAGCATTCCTCAACACTAAAAACCCTCTTTGCTCAATCCATCACTGAAAGGCAGACCGTCATTGCTGAATCCACCTCTGATAACTTGTAAATAAGACACAGTTTCAGCTGCTGTACCCCAGCTTAGGCAGAGCATCCTTCTATAGATGCTTGAATATAAGTGTCTTCTTTGCATACCATACAAACTTAAAATCTTCATTTTTCCCTTTTAAACAGAGTGGAAATGGAGACTGGGTAGCTGAATGATAACAATAAAATACTGTGTGGGCTAAGGAAAAATCACTGGCAGGCAGCACTGGGCCTGTTGAATACTCCTGTCTCCCAAAAGTATTTCTTCTTGAAGAAATTGCTCTTCTCCTGGCAGAGGCACACCCTGCTTTTTCTTTCTTCAGAATGAGCACAAGAGGCTGTTTAGATATCATATCCTCAACTCAATATGTTGTTTCCCTCTCAGGAAAGGGTTTTTTCTCTTTGAGAAATGAAGACAGAATGGTTCTAGGAGCTTGATAACCATCACTATGCAGAGTAAGTTCTTGGCTCTTCCTGAGACAGCTGATAGTGTCTGTCTTGGGGGCACCTAGAATGATAGAGCCAAAGGAAGTTCCTGGCAAAGGCTGATGCCTGAAATCCTGGAAAACAGGCACTCAGAGAAAATATTAATGGAGAAAGATGGATAAATACCTTTATTGAAAGCTTCCACAGAGGTACACACCACTGCAAGGACTGTGCCCCCCACCAACAGAGATGTTACTGTTTTTATAATCTTCCAATAATTAACATATAAGATATATATAACCAACCATGATTCCCATTTCCCTTGCTGTCCCACCCACCAGGGTCCTAAGCTTTGTCCCCCAGGAGCAGCTCCAAGGGTTCTGGACTCTTCTTTTGTTTTGTCTTCAAGTTACCTTGCAGGTGTCTCCACAAAACACCATGACCTTCAGAAAGCCTGAGTATGTGTGAGAAAATTACTTTAGTAACTTCTTACACCACTTAATATGTGAGCAAGAAAGCCTATAATTCTAAAACTCTAAACATCTACAAAATACACACCAAACCTTGAGGCATCAAGGCCATGCCAGTGCTTTTTGTTCCTGCAGTTGCTGTGCATCCCATAGGGCAGCCCCGCTGCTCCTGCACCATTACAGTGCTGTCACTGAAGAAACTGGGTAGCCTCATGCAGGGGCATGTAAACCCCTGCCTTGCTGCCTTTTGTATCTGTTCTTTAACAAAGAAATTTTTTTCCACCTTATACAAGACTGGAATTGATCCATGAAATGGGACATATTAAAGTTTGGGGGTTGGCCTCAGCATCCTGCTGTAACCCTCGATCCAGGGAGAAAAGTCAAAGCATGTACTTGGGTACCCATAAGCCTGACACCTTCCTGTGATGACAAAATGAACCTTCCCTTTTCTTTTGCCTTTTTTAACTTACCTGAGTGAAATGTAAAAAGGAGAAAGAAAATAACAGCATGTCCAAAACAAAAATATTTATACAAAGGAGCCCCAAGGAAATCTCTTGAGCTTGGTGTCAGTTATGGATCACATCCCTTCATACCCCTTCATAAGTCTACTCTACAAATAGCAGGAAATACCCTCTCTCACTTTCTTTAGCTAGATATAAATAGATGGGTATTGCTTAGTTATAATACACTAACACAGAGAGATCACTTTGTTTTGTTGTTTCGCATCAGTTACTTTGTTGGTTCCTTTGTAGTTTCTATACATAATTGCAGTTTAAAACAAACAACTGAACAAATTCTGTAATGTTATTCAGAAATCTGGGGTTTTTTTCCCACTGTGAAAGGAATTTCTCACTTGTTCTTTAACAGTTGAGTACCTTTCTAAAGCCAAAGTCTACAGCCATAGTCTACCCTCCATGCTGTTAGCCCAGTATTAGATGAACCATTGTGTATTTATTGGTAACAAGCAGAGAGGTTATTTTATGAAAGTTGTTGAGGAAATCTACAGAGCAGCTTTCAGTTTGACAAGGCAATTTGATGAATCCTGAAGTGACAAATCAGCATGACAGACCTTCCATATATTTCAGCAGTAACGAAATAACTCCTCACTAAAACAAAATGCCCAGCATGTAGTAAAGAGCAGCGGCTGCAGAGCAGAGGGGTCTAACTGGGGACTCAGAGGGTGTACAAGAAAACACAACTCTTGATAGTCAGCCAATAGCTCTGTTAAAAATCATTTTTTAGTATAAGACTAACAATCTCCAGTTTTGCTAGGAAGCCTGGGAGTAAAACCTGGTTTTGCTGTAAATCCAGATGTTCCATTCATACAGCTTTACAGTCAAGTTCAGGGCTTTTTCCATGGGGCTGGGGATAGGCTGGCACCCGCGGCTGTGACCAGAAAGCCCTGCTGGGATGAGAGTTTCCTAATGGGCCTTGACTGAAAGCACTTCCCAAGTCCAGGTCGCTCTCCCTTGGGAGCACCCAGGGCCCCCCAAGCCATGCCAGTCACCCCACAGGGGGCTGCACTCGGGGCCCCTGCAGTTTGTAAGGGAAGGGCTTCTGACATGCATTTTCTTTCTCTTGCTCCTAATCACAGTTGTAGAGCACTTAGATTTTTTTGCATATATATTAAGTGGTGTCTTGTAACAAGTTTTTTCTTCACAGGTGAGACATAAGGTCTTTGTGAATTCATATCCAAAGAGATGTCTTCTCTAGATCACAAAAGTGAGGTACTGAGCTGCAAGTAGGGCAGACTTGGCTAAACGAAACGGAGCTTACCACACAAATATTGCCAGGATATCAGGTTGCAGAGGTAAGAGCTGAAAGAGGAACAACTGTATAGTAAGTTTTATTTTGCTACTTTTTAATGGAGCATGTCTGTACACATAGATTATAACAGTCTTTATACGATCACAAATTCTTACCCCTCTCTACTCTACAGGAGTTAAGTGAGCTTTGTTGATAAACTCACAGACTTCCGAAGAAAAATTGAAGTTTCCATGCCATTTATTTTCATTCCTGCTTCCCTCTTCCTGATTAATTTAACCAGTGCAATTGAGTTATTTTCAGAGGTACCAAGCCAGAGAATCATTTCACTCACCTTTCATGCTGTGAGATGGAGCACTTGGGTTTGAATATGAATTTGATAGTAGCAACAGTAGCAGTGGGAAGCTTTATCTGTCACAGGGAGTCAAAATGAAGCAAAACTGAGAACTTCATCAGCAAGAGTTAGTCTGCTACAGCTGTGCTGCTGTACTTCAAGTCCTCTCTTTTCCCCCCTCTTAATCAAGTGACAGAAAAAGTGTTCCTGTGTGGCTCACCACTTCAAATCTAGGCATGCTGTGAAAACACAAAGCCCTTGATAAATGTTGGCCTCTACTAATTTGTGTCAAAAAGAACAAAGGTTCTTTAACTAGTTTGGGGGTCTATAACAGCTGATTTTGTCTGAAGTGCTAAACTATAATCTAGTTTTCTACATCTTCATCCAGTTATTTGCCAAATAACGAAAACTAGTACAAGACCAGCTAGTGATTAGAGATAATGTTTCCCACTGAGGGAGGCAGGTGCCTTTGCAGGCAAATGGTAAGGTGCCAATGTGAAGTTGTTAGGCCCTGAAATCCACAAAACAGGTGTGAATCCTCACTTGGCCTCCACTCAGGTCACTTCTAGCAACTGTCCTTGAAAAAGAGAAAAGTTCCCCTGCTCAGATATAGCTGTGCTGGAAAAGATGAAAACTAGCCATGTAAATTTGATCAGAGAAGCTGAAAGAGTGTGGAAAAACCATCCCGCAGTGCAGTTCATGTGTTATGTTCACATGGAAGTCATAATAGTAACACTTTCTACTACTCTAATGAATCACTTGTGTGATCAATGTTTGCTCATATGTCCTTAAACAAAATAAGGTTAAATCATCTTTAGACACTTTCCCATTTATAGTATTCTCATCAGCCTTTGATTGTTTTTATGGAAAATCAAGTTTTGTTTAATTCATCCATTTTTTTTGTTTCCTATTTCCCTTCCTTTCCCTTCTTTGTTATCTTGCCTCTACCTTTCCCTTCATGTGTGGCTTACCTCATCCACTGACCTGTTGCATGACTAATTGTCTCTGAGACATCTGTCACTCTTCCCATGGTTTTAGTGTCCCTCACTTTAAGGACTCCTTACAGGATCTCACAATTCCTATTACATCCTATGCATTCTGTGCCCCTTTTGCCTTCCTTAAAACAATAATTCCATTACATTCTCCACCACAGAGCACAAAAAAGGGACACAAAGCTGAATGTTACCTTCAGTGGAGCATCTCTAGCCTCCCATATTCAGTCTTCATCTGAACTTTGCAGGTTCTGTCCTTTCCTACTCATCTTCACAGATAAGTTTCTTATCCTATCTGTCCTTCCAGAGTATTTATCTTGTCCAAGAACCGTATTCACTTCTATACAAAAAAAAAAAAAAAAGTCTATTTCTTACACTTCCTTTTTTTACATATCTGCTAGTGACCACTGTTGGACGGGGGGTATAAAAATGGCTTTTGGTTCAAGCCAGATGCAGTCCAAATGCTTTCTTTGCTTTTGACATGCTCCACAAATTCTGCTCTAAACAGTTCTCCTTGCCATCCTTTTGACATCTCTATTCCTACATCTATGACTTACACTCTCATTTGAGTATTTGGTTGTATTTGAGTTGATACTTTCAAGTATGAGCCTCTGCATGGGGATTCATGTCTGTCTGCCTTGCTTGAAGACGTGAATTCAAGCCCAGGATCTATATAAATTTCTCTTGTAAACTCTTCAGACTTTAGACCATCATTTTGTCCTGTGCATGCACTGCACTGTGTACTTGGAGAGCCTTGTTCTCTGATCAGTCTCTGTAGTGTTGTCCAGACCATCAGTAAAGGAATAAGAATATTTGAAGGAAGTTTCATAGTTGAAGGATAATAATTAAATGCTGACATCCAAGTGGTTTAGAAAATTATGCAAAAGCCCTCTGAAGTTTATATGTTATTGTCCTGGCTTGGTTTTCATTACATTATTCAGTGCCTTATTACTACAGGGGGGAAAAAAAGAAAAAAAAAAAAAAAGAAAGAAAAAAAAGAGAAGGAAAAAAAAAGTGTTGTTTTAAATATTACGCAAAGATGAGAAACCAGCAGGACCCTTCCAAAGTGACAAGCTGTAGTTCCATGTACACAGTGTTCTGGACAGGACACTGGCAACTTAATGACTAGGAAAATATTAGTAACAGTGAAAAATTCAATTAGTAAGAGTACATTCAGAAGGTAAAAATAGATGTCACTGTTAATATGACTCTAGACATGGACAGATGAACACCCTAGTCAGTCTTGTCAAATACTAAGACAAAAGGTAAGAGTTTTGTAGTATGAAAAAATGTGATAGAGTATGCAGCAGAAGTGTAGAAATGCGATTAAGGATAAATGAGTTTTGTCATTTCCCATAGCTTTATTTGCACATTTCTTAACAGGAAGGCAGTACTTTGGGGGCATTATGATGTGAAATTACTTCTTGCTGCATTTCATTAATTGATTTATCTGATATTTGAGACTAATGAATGATGTGGTAGGAGATGAATTTTCAGGGTGTAATACTTTTATATTTTTATAGAAAAGAACCAAAACTGCATACCTCTTTCTGCTGCAATTAAATTGTTTTAAAATAAATTTGCCTCATATATACACCTGTCATGCAGTGTCATTTCACTCTGACTCACCTCAAGGGATCTATTAACACGAACCTGTTACCCTGTCTCAGAGGCAGGTTGTAACACTTAAATACAAAAATTGCAACTATTATAAGCTCAGGGAGGAATTGAATATGGATCACTGTGAACCCTGGCAACATGGTTGCCAGTGAGAAAGAAAATATTGTTTTGTGGCTCTTCTTGCAAGTAAATTTTTAAATAAAGTTCTAGGTAATTTCAAGACCAACACCCACTACTTACACTTACTCACATATCTTATAGACATATAACTTTTTTGTAGTTTGATTCTGTGATTTCTTAATTCAATTTTTAGAACAGACGAGTTTGCATTTTGAATTATAAATTTATCAATTTACTTGTATTTTTAAAAACAGACAATAGGTTAAGAAGATTATAAAATAGGCTTTTCCTCCTATGTGTGCATTACTAGAGAGCTAATGGCAGAGCTCTGATGCCTTGAGGTTCCACAGACAGCTCTAGCAGCAATCTGTAAGTAATAGACACACTAGTTCCATTTTCTTCTTGAATTTACCTCATAATGATTTTCTTTTTGGTATAAAGTAAATCTTGCCATCAACAAATACCACCAAAACACCCCTTTGTACTCAGGCACAGTACATTGCAAAAGTACAGACTGGTGCAGATATCACGCTAGAGTCGTGAATTTTGCAAAATTCAATGTAATTTGTTGCTATAATGGTACTTATTGCAGAAACCTTATTGGTTCTGTTTGTACAGTAGCCACAGGACTGTGACTGCCTTGTGACATAGCTCAAGAAGAACTCAGATTTTCAGAAGACTCAACTTACTTTCTGTTTTCTTATTTTGTGGTTATTTCTTGTTTCTGGTCAAATAACAAATGACCCTTCAGCTTCCTGCTTTATTCACAACAGTTGAGCACATTGGTTTTGCTTTTAGCTGCTTTTGACCACAGCTTTCAGTCTAACCCTCGTATCCCACACTCTCCCTGATTATACACTGAATGCTTAACTCTCAGTGTTGTCAAGCAGCCTAGCTCTTCCTCAGACTTCCAATCCTTGCAGAAGGCACTATCAACAGCTTTGCCATGTTAGAGCTGCAGCCAGGAGATGTTGTAGAGCCAGAGCTCAAAGTGTGCTTGAGAACATGAGGTTCCATTGTGAAATGGCCCCACTAAGTTTTACAATAACAAGAGGGGGGGGGGGGGGGGAAGGAAATTAGTAGAGGCAGTGGAATGGCAGAAAACCAATTAGTTATATGGTTAACCAGGACTTGGCACTGCTGTCAAAATTTTGCTGTTCTGTGAAAGGAAGAGTGGCTAACTATCCTGTTCTTCTAATCAAAAGATTTGGCTCATTTATATGCATCATATTTTAGAGAAGTTGTAACCAAAATGGTGTCAGAGAAAAGCCAAGAGAACAATTGCCAAAAAATGTGGCTTGCGGGAAAAGACTGAAGGAAGTGATTGTGCTAAGTTCAGAAAACACAAAACTGACTAAAGGATGTAATTGCTTTGATATACAAAGATTTTTAGGAAGTGATACTCTGCCTGGTTTTTTCCATGCTATGGTAGAAGCAGGCCAAGAGGCACTCTGTCAAGAAAAAGAACTTTGCTTTTCCCCCTTTCTCTGTCATCTGAAAGGCTAGTTAGTCACTGCAAGGAGGCTATCCTAGGAACTGTGAAATCTCCTTCAGTGGGTGAGAAATAAAACAGCCCAATCCCTGTTTTGGAGTAGAGTAAAA
This sequence comes from Anabacerthia variegaticeps, assembly GCA_035583185.1. Taxonomy (NCBI): domain Eukaryota; kingdom Metazoa; phylum Chordata; class Aves; order Passeriformes; family Furnariidae; genus Anabacerthia; species Anabacerthia variegaticeps. Next base: position 19,402,086 of record JAWWEW010000001.1, on the reverse strand, counting down.
TGATTTTAAGAGCAAATTCACAACAGCCTTTGCTGGTTTGAGTGATAATGCTGAGAAGCTCAGCCTGGTGTGACTGCCTCAACTACTCAAGCCCCATTGCCTTGGGGCATCACTCCCATTCTCCTTCCCAGGCCTCTCATCACAGATTTCATCACAATTGATACCAGCAGCTCCTCTTTCTGACCCCTCCTCACAACGCAGCTGGGTATGCAGGTTCATGTAAGACAAAAATACTTGCTAAATTTGTTAAGGCAGGAATACTTGTTAGAAAATGTTTGCTCAGAGTTTACAGCTAAATTTGGCCCATGGAAATACACTGTTATGTGATCCCAACATACACAGTAAAGACTCAATGCAGTATTGAGGTTCATGGCACAGCTCTGTGGTGATTGACAAGGAAATCTCACATCACCTTCCATCAACAGGTAACCCTGGCTGTAAACTGCAACTCCTGTTTTGTTTCTGCCAGAAGCTGTGTGGTTTTGCCCTGGACTAGCCCTCCAGTGTCAGAACGAAACACACACGCCCACACACATATATGTGGGCATACAAGACACAATGTGAAGTTCCTGTGTCTGGCCACGTAATCATATCTGTGGTTCAGTGACGGACCACACTGTATTTATAGCCCCTCTCTTCTTTTTCCTTCCCAGACCCCTTTCTCTGGTATATGTCTATGATTTCTGCTTTTAAATCAAGCTCCTATTCTCAGGTCCATTTAAAGACTGCAGATAGGTAAGGTAAGGAAAAAGGACTACCTTAATTCATGAGTGCCCTCAGGGAGCCATGGAAACAACTGAGGAGGAAGATGGTCAGGGCAGTGGATAGTGACTGCTGCTAGAAGGAGACCTCAGTCTCCATTTCTCCTCAAGCACTTTCTTCTTCTCAAGGTTTTTTTGTCATCAGAGAAGTCCTCTACCAAGCCATCAGTGGGAAGCATGTGGTTGCTGTTTAAGTAACTTCTGGATTCAGCTCTGCAAGATCTAGTCATCTAGTTAATGCACCTAGATATGAGATCTTGAGGGAAAATTGTGATGAACTAGTCATTACCTTCCTGAAAGAGGAATTTGCAGTTGTTTCCTACCTTCCTTTCAATGCTGAGGACAGAGGATCTGCCTGAAGCAGGGCAGCTCTGAGCAGCTGCTGCTCTTCCTTTGCAGAGCTGGGCTTCTGGAAAAGCCATTCACTTCACAAAAAACACCTCATGGAAAACTTGTATGTATAAGATGAGTAAACAAAATCCCCAAACAGTTTTTACCCATAGGAAAATACAAGTGTTTTTGCAAGCAAGGAGAATCTTTGTCATATGCTCTAATGCACTCTTGGAAGGCAAGGGTATTTCTCCCAGAATACCTCCATCCCCTCAGAAGATAAAAGGCAGCTTATTCCAAGTGCAGCTGTCTACAGACAACTGAAATTGTAGGTTCTAGGTAAATACACGAGTTCATCCCCTTGCAGACGGGGACTTATTTTGTTGACAATCTGTGGTGCCTGCAGTGCAGACCTCAGCTTTAGTGTCACCTTGGAGTTGCCATTCCTAGGTTTCTCTGTTAAGGGTATCCTTTTTTCACAACTCTCTAAATTTCTTTGACACAGAACAGTACCTTTTTGCTTTATTCCTGAATGAACTAAGATGCCATCTGGAAATGCACTATTAACTTGCAGTTAAATACACTAATGTACATATCATATTTTTGTGTGCATGAAGTTGTCAGAGTAAGAAACATGAGAGTAACAGCAGCATGTACAACGTGCTTGCTCTTGCTAACAGTGTTCAGTCAGTATTTACCCTGGTTTTTCACAGGTTGTTTTTCTCACTCCGTGCTCAAGAAGCCAGTGGTCTCTCCACCTCACACTGTTTCTCTATTAAACACCTTGCGTAGTTCTACAGCTTATTTTGATGAAGTTTGCCTAAACCTCTGCTTAAACAGAGAATTGCCAAGTCTTTTCTGGAACTTTCTATGGCTGTGTGACTGAGGCTGACTAGAACATCACAAACACTCATTTTCTCTTCTCAAATTAATCTATTAATTTTGAATTAAAAAGTCAAGTGTTTCTTTAGATATTTGTCTCCTTCCCTATACAGCCCTGCCTTATTCCTGTGGCATAGGACCCTCTTTGCAGGGCTTTGAGCCACTTAAAGCATAAAAGTTAACTTAAAAAGATAACTACATTTCAGTGTCAATTTAGTTATTCCATAACTTAGAGATGTGGTACATAACTCAAGTCTCTTCCCTTTTGATGTGTATTGTGACCAATGCAGACCAACCCTTTCCTGCCCTCACTGCCTTCATGAGCTGTAAGCAGCTGCTGCTAACCAGCCTCACTTTGGACAGGTCAGTGAACAGCACAGATGAACTCATGTATGCACTGAGCACCTCCAGTTTCAGTTGTCTGCTGGCAGCTGCATTTGGAATAAGTCTTCTCTTAATACCAGGTTTCTGACTTTCTCTGGAATTGCTTTGAAAGGCCGGATACTTTGTTCTCTTTTGTCCATGGAGCTCCCATTTTTTCATGGAAAGATAACAAAAAAAACTTGTGAAGAACTGCTGACCAAGAAGAGAAAGAATGGTAGCTATTTAATACGGGAGAGCGAGAGTGTAGAAGGAGCCTTGTGCCTCTGTGTTTTGTAAGTAGTCTAATACTGATTTTTTTTATGAGTTTTCAGATGGATCCAAAGACAACGTTCAACTTCTCTAACATTAACGGTTCTTCCCTTATATTAACAGACTCCAAGGGAGTGCGTCCGTATTCAAGTAGTGCTGGTTGTCTTAGGCTTCCTTCATAGTGAGTGGTCAGATGGTGCCATTTGCAAAAACATTTTATGTAACAGAAGATAAGTGAACTGTAATCTGTTGCTGCTGTTCTCTCTCTGCAGACCATAAGGGGAGCCGAGAGAAAACAGCTTAGCCTGCTAAAACATGTTAAGAACCTTACTCTAAGTAACTGCTTCTGTAAGGATGAGTAAGCAGCATTTTAGCACTGTTAAGACACTGAAAAGTCTCATGGAGTGTTACAAAACACTTCCTTCTTTGTACAATTTCTCTCTGATGAAAGCTTAGCCTTGTGTTTCAAAGGAATTTTACCCCATATATGAATATAAGCTTAGAAAGGAAGTTAAAAAATTCTGTTTGAATGCATATGACAAATCTGCAGACAAGATGGGCATAGAAAATTGTGATTTCTAGTCCTTAACTTTAATTACTACAATGAAAATTTTATTATTTTCTTCTCCTGTAGGGAATAGCACTTTTATTTCCTTTTCAAGAAGGTTGTTTTACACTTCTCATATATAATCGATCTGCTCCTAATGCACTAAAGTTTATAAATTACGATCTAGTTCTTTCTTTGTTTAAACCTGTGAGGTTCTACACTTTCCTTGAGGATGCATTTGAGCATGACATGAAAAATTTTTAACAACACATCTAATTAATTCAAAAATACAAGAAAATGTTTTTATCAATAACTAAAAATGCATTCCTTGTGAAACAATCAAAGGGGAAGGGAGAAAAAGGGAGAGAGAAATGTAGGTTGGTAAGTAGGAGAGAGGAGGTCTGCAAAATGATGGAACAAGGAGAAGTGAAATAGCAAGTGGGAGACAAACAGAGCCCTCAGGAGGGGAGCTACAGGAAACTGCTTTCAGTATGGTGGGGAATGAGACAATGTAGGGGGTGAAGGGAGGGTGAAGATTGTGGGAGGGAAGGGGCATGCATACCCCATCAGAAGGGACAAGTGTGGAACCTGACACAGAGGAAGAATGCCACATCATAATTGCTTTCCCTTTCTCTTCCATTTTTTCCTTTCTTTTTTTTTTTTTGGCTTGGTTTGTTTGGGTTTGTTTGTTTGTTTGTTTGCTTGTTTTTTGCTTTGTTAAGGGCAAAGCAGATTTAACCTGTTAGATCTTGCAGACATGCTTTGGTCTGTAAGTGTGATATCTGGGCAGGCATATAAAAAACGTGATTTCCAGCTTGCCTCTGAGGATTTTTACTGTTAAAAACTAATAAAAAGTTTAGTGTTTAGTGTGTTGTGACTGTGACTCATACATTAACAAATGCAATAGCTAAACTGAAAGGTTGGCAGCAATGGAGTAGGGGGTGCTGGCTTGCACAGGTAAAAGTAAGGCTTGTCTTCAGATGGTGTAATAGTGTATTGGCTGAGAATTGCCTAAGGCAGGACTTCCTGGCAGTGGTTCTCTAGGCAGAGTAAAACTGTCCTAAAACTGGGAACAATCAACATTGAAACTCTCAGTGCTGTTTCAAGACAACTTTTGGATTAGAATTGCATCTTCAAACTTTGCTTAGCACCTGACATGGTTGATGTGCAAACTGATGCATCTTCTCAAACTAGCTGATCCATGGGCAGAGATACCAATCCACTTGCTACAGCAAACAACCTTTTTTTTGTTCTCTGTTATTGGGATATGGAGGCGAAAGCACTCCCATGGAGAATCTGTGAGTCAGAATGGTGGGAACAAATTCAGAAGCATCTTTCCTCTAACCGATCATGGTGAACAGCTCTGCAAATACATCTTCCTCCACAGCACACTGTCATTTTTATCTAAAACTGTCCCAGGTCTCTGACAGTGCCTCATTCAAGGCCTACTGCTCTTGCTACTGTTTTCCTTATGGTTCAATGTTGTGCTCCCAAAAAGAGCTCCTCTCACATTGCTCTTCTGCCACTGGATCTTCCCTGTGCCTAGACCAGGCACTTTATTAATTTGTACTCTATTACTGACTCTTGGCAAGCATTTAGTAGTTAATGTGGAAACAGAAGTTTCCATTCTAATGGTAATTTCATGTCTCTTTAATAAAAATTACAGTAGCTAAGTAATAACCAGGCAGTAACCTTTCAAAATTTAGATGATCGGTGAAGAATTAGTTTCAAAAATTACCAGTTTCTGGTATTTATTTTTTTCTCACTTCTCTGTCTCTGATCAAAGAATGAGCATCTACATTCATAAAGTACTCTTCAGCAAGAAACGTGGATTTCCACAGGTATCTCAAGAAGAAAATATGAATCGCTGTGACATCACTCTTTAAATTGAAATAAATCTATTATAATGGAAGCCTTATCCTGATCTCAGACCGTAGTAACTTTCTTTTCAAAACAAAGCAGTTTATTTTCAGAATAACTTTATTTATGTGCAAGTCCCTTGAGCCAGGTTTTCACTGTAAGAGTCTCTCTCATGACAGCTCAATTCACTTAGCCACATAGCTACAGCTGAAGTCCTTCTGATGAACATGCATACCATTAAAAGAACTTTTCAGACACTGCTCCCCGCCTCCCCAACCCTCTCACTTATTTGTGCTGTATATGTTTTGGTTTTTTAACACAGTCACAATCTCCAGTTCAGCTCTTGAGTTGTTACCACCATGGTATTTGATAAAGCTTTTATTTCTGCTGACAAAATACATACAAAGGCATCAGTAGCCTCAGTGTTCAAAAACCTGCATATTATTAAAAGTAACAATAACTAAAACCCTGGGAAATGCAAAGGAAGAACAATTTTCTTAGAAGGAGGAGCCATGCAGTCATTTTCTGGGTGCTGGTGACTGGAGGCCATTTTCTGCTAGCATCTCTCCAAGAATTCAACAGCCTTCTTGTGATAGAACTTCAAAATGAAGTTTAGGGAGGTGTCACACATGAGGAGGATGAGAAGATAGATGAGAGGAGCTGGTGTCTTTGCAATTAAATTATGTTCATAAGAGGCTTGTGTGTTTGGTTTAGTTTGTAAATTCTTGGAAATCCCAAGTTAGAGTAATCTTATATTTCAAGATATTAAACCTTCAATCATTTTGTAGTCTCTGGTCTCTCTTCTGTTTTGCTTTTCTGCCTCTGTCTCATTGAATTTTACTGCACAATTTCTCACGTCTTTAATACCATCTAGATATCTCTAGTCTCGCACTTATTTAAAAATGTGGTGTGTTATGTATACAACAATGTTTTCACAGCTTTGAAGACGTTGTCTACACTTACCGTATCTTCAGGGAACACCAAGGATATTTTAGAGTACAGGTTAGTAACTCTCATTATATCTCTAGAGATTGCACTAAAGATCATAGATTTAAAAAATCATAGATTAAAAGATCATAGATGATCAATGATCATTTCAATCTATGGTCATTTGATATATCATAGATCATAGATTTTAAAATACATAAACACAATACCATAGAAAATATTCACAAGTTTTCTTTCTTCTCTACTCAGTTTTTGACTTTTTGATGTTATATTTATTATTACATGTGAGCTCAAAAGTAGCTACTGGTTTTTTAGAATTTCCTTATACTGTAAGTGGATCTGTGATTTATTAACCAGCTGCATTCTGATTTGACCATTTCTTTTTATAGCGTGGAAGAAAAATCTATCACTTTTGTTACTTGCTCCTGTTCCTAATTAGTTTTTTCCACTTAAAAGCTCTGCCATTGCATGCAGCATCTCGTAGGGATTGGAATATTGCAATTATCTTTTTTATTTAAAGAATCTATAATTCTGTGTGATTATGAGGCACTTGAAGTAATGATGCCAGATAGTGCTGCTTATTCAAGAAAAAATAAGTGTAATAGCAGACTACTGCATCAATCAAATCCCCAGGCAATGTGAGAGGACACTTACAAAGCTGGCTCACTCCCCTGCATGTACTAAGACAGCCAAAGGACTGCCAACAATTAAGTAGCATTTAAGTGGAATGAGGAAATCACTTCATTAAGGATACACCAAGCTCTCATAGGCTGGTAATTTATTGCTTATTAGTGGCTTTCCCTGAGTATGAAAGATGCAATTTCCCAAGAAAAGGAATGGTTTGTTGACAAAAATTATATGTTTTGGACTATAGCCACTGTAGTGGGGTTTGCTGTCACTCCTATCAGCAGGTAATAACTCAAACACTTTTAGTTTTTTTAAACCCATTTTTCCTTACAAAGTTTTGCCAAGAATGTGAAAGATGAGGTTTGTTCTTCAAATTCTTAAGTCAGATTGCTTTGGCTTACTAAAATAATACACTGAAATAATATACTGATGGTGGAGGAGAGATTGTTTGAGGTTTTTTAAAGGCCAGATTCAGCCATGAGCTTTCTGGAGTGCAGTAGTTTGCCCCCACCAGCAGGTAAGCACCCCCACAGCTGCTCACTCCTTGCCCCGCTCAGCAGGAGGGAGCAAAAGTAAGAAAACTCCTGAACCAGTTTAATATGTAAAGTTGTGCATGCAAGCTAAGCAAAGCAGGAGTTCAGTCACTCCTTCCCATGGGGAGGCAGATGTTTAGCAGATGCAAAGCAGGGCCTAAACACACAATGCTTACATGAGAAGACAAATGCCATAACCACAAACTTCTTCACTTTCCCTCACCTTTTATTGTTGATCACAGTGTCAGATGGGATGGGATAGGATAGCCCTTTGGCACGTTTAGATCTGCTGTCCTTCTGTGTCCCCTCCCAGCATGCTGCATACCCTCAACACACTCACTGGGAAGCAGAGTGAAAAAAAGAACAATCTCAAGGCTGCACAAGCACTGTTCAGCAACAGCCAAAGCATGGGCGTGTTATCAGCACTGTTTTAGTCACAAATTCAGAACACAGCACTATGCAGGCTGCTACCAAGAAAGTTAACTCCACCCCAACCAGATCTAGTACACAGACGCAGTGGCACCGAGTCCATACAGGGCTGAATGGAAGATAAAGGATGCAGAAAACCAAAGAAAATAAAGACATGTTTCCTTGTTAGATAGTTAATTAAATTAAACCAAAGCCCCGTGAACTTTTAATAAGGATGTGATCAGAGCTGACTGATGCGCTCACAGTCTGGCCCTGCCTTGAAGTCACCAGCTCTGTAAAGTCCATGTACAGATCCCTGCAAGGCTGTGCCATGGAAGCAGTTCAGTCCCGTTGGATGAACCTACACTTCAAAAGCAGTTTGTGAGAACACTGCTGCCCTGCTAAGGAGTGCCATCCTCCACACTTAGCCTCAGGAGTCTCCGGTGAAAATCACAGAGCTGGACAGGTGATAAACTCCTGCCTGATAGTGAAAGCTGGGGACTTCTGCATGGATCCTCAGATACATCCACCACCACTGCACATGTTCTTTGCTTGACAGTGTTGACATTTTGTAAAAGTTTGGATTGTGTTTGTCACATAGTTGTTTAAATACAAAATTTTAAGTTAGAACTAAATATGCTACCCCTAAACTTATGCTTTAAGACCAGAGGCAATTGTGTAATGCTGTCTCTCTTTGACAGTCTGCTGTAGTGGATTGCTGCAGCACACATCTACACCAATATTTTAAATTTATGTTCTTTTTGGGAAAAAAAAAAAAAAAGGTGGTGAGGGAGGTTACTGTTAGTGCCATAGCCATGCCATCAAACAGGTGTCCCTAGTGTTTTAAGGACAGTACAATATTCTGTCAACAAGTCTGTTTACAAAACAGTTCCTTGATAAATAAGAAACAACCTATCATTCTTTTCATTTAGGGGACTCCATGTGAAGGGAAGTTGCAAACAAGCTGTTATCTTTTTCTTGTAGACTTCTGAAGGTGTTCCAGAAAGGATCTTCAGAACGTTAAAGGACCTAATATACAGTTTTGAAAAGCCAGATCAAGGACTAATAACAAACCTCTGCTACCCAGTGAAAAAAACAGAAGCCTCACAAAGAAGCCAGAGGTCCAACTCAGGAATTGACAAGGTTTATAGTGGTGAGAAATTTAGCTCTGTCTTTGTGTGGTTTCTTTAAGATGACAGCATTGACAAGTTTGTGGTCGATAGTTGCTAAATGCCATCTCATATGGAGAGAAGTTCAACATCCTCCCTCTCACTTATGTCCACTGAAAACGGTTATTCTTAGCTCACAGGCTACTCACCCTCATCCACTACAAATTAAAAAATTTCAATTGTGAGAGATACAGAATCATAATGTTGCCCACAGCTCAGTCCCTCATGGGTGTCAATGTTTCTAGGCTGAGAACCCTAGAAACCCCTGAGTTTCTGAGTACCTGAGTACCCAGTGTGGTTCTGCCAAAGTACCAGGCCCTCGCACTTTGCTGGGAGCTGAAGCTGTCCTTTTGCCTTCATTGTCCAGATTCTAAGCTCTTTTTATATCAAAACCTAACTCAGTTATTTCTGAGACTGGGGGGAGGGGAGCAAGGAAAAAAAAAAAAAGAAAAAAGCCAATCAGCTTGTTGTGATTTGTATTAAAACATGACTAAGTAATAAGCACATAGCCTTGTACTAAGGGTCACAGATTTAGAAACGGAGAGTTCAGACTCTCATTGATCTGCTAATTTACGCTCAAGAGTCCCAGGTGTAAGACAAGGATACAGTGTTTCTACCTGACAGAATTATGCAAATGGTGCAATAAAGATGCAGGTTTTCATAGAGCTTTAGACTGTTTTGCAGCACCCTGTGTCATCCTATAATGTCTTGTTTGGGAAGGGATGATCAAACCATATTATTGGTAACTTGCCAGCATCCCTCACACACCTCTGAAAGCCATTCTTCATGTTACTGCTGTACCATGCTCAGCTGCAGCTGAAAAATAACCCTGAAACTCTCAGTGTCCTCTGACTGAGTGTGGCAAGAGCCACAGTGAGGGAACATGTGAGCAAGGGAAATCCTTTCATTAAGTACCATTATTGTAAAGGATACAAAACCTTGGAGTCTCCAGTCTGCTGTGTGATTTACAGCAGCTCAACACAGTGGTGTGGGGCTCTGTGCTGCAGCCACGAGGGTTTCACACCCAACAGCACTGGAACAGCTCTGGCACTCCCTGAGTCTGAGGGAGACAGTAGCAGAGAGATATTTCTCATGTCTTCAACATTACCTTGTCCCCAGTATCACAAAGCAGATAGGCCACTTTTGCTCTAAAAATGTTTTTATGGTATCTTATCATTGCTGCTCTGGGGAGATAAAAAACACTGCAGTAGCATGGATGTGTTTTTGGGAAAAATCACATGTAATGCATATTTTATCATATAGTCCTGCAATTTTTCTAGAAGATTTACAATGTCTTCTTCTAGGCTTATAGGGAGGAAAACAAACCCTTTCATTTCACTGTCAAAATACTTGTGGTTGTCCATAAAAATGGACACTATCAGAAATAATCAACTCCTTTGGAATTGTGGTTATTCAATTTTTATTTAAATTCATTATTTAAATTTATTTATTTGAATTTCAAATGCCCAGCATTCCAAGCTTCCTCCTCAGACTGCATTATTATGTGCTCACAAGGGGAGCTTAGGTTAGTGTCATGATGGATCTCTCTGAAACACAGACACCACACAAAACACAGCAGTGCTCCCTAAATCAAGACCTGTGTTTTCCTGTCCCAGTCCCTCGTGTCGCACCAGCAGCTGGCTTTGCTGCAGGTGTGGCACTGAGTGCTCCAGACCTCAAGGGACTGGAGTCACAGTCCTGGTGGTTGGAGATTTTTGAACTTTGTTTCCCAGCCTAGGACCAGCTTGTCTGAGAGTGGCTGCTTGAAGAGCAGTAGGTGTCCATAGTGAAGCTTTGAGTCCCAAGCATTCAATTTTTGCCTTTGTCCTGGCTTCTCAAAAAGCATAGTAAATCTGACAAGGTGTAAGAGAGAGAGGGTCCCTTCAGGGTCTCCTCCCTTAGTAGGGATGAGAACTTTTCTCACGGGTATTTATTTAGAGAAGAAAGGGTGTGTTATGCAATAGTCACAGATATCTCGGCTATTACTCTGATTTACCAAGTATGGATGATTTTCAACATTTGACTGTTCCTTGGGGAGAAGGGAGTCTCACATGAATACAACTGTTTATAACAGAGCTTGCTGGCTCAGAAAATTGAGTTACTGATACCTGCCCTGCCACAAGCCATCCTGCTTCCCATGGCCTTTCAGAAGGGCCACGTGCAATGACATCCTTTTAGTTTTGATCAATTGCTTCACAGAAATTGATGATGGTGATTACGTCACTGTCTTACCCTGAAGGATCTGCACCTGAGGATTTGGGAAGCCACCATTTCAGGCTGTGTCACAGTGCAGTGGGTCAGACAGAGAGAGCTGCCAGCTGGATGCCCTCCATGGATCTGTACCTCTGGAATTACATTCTTTCTTTTGCAGACTGTCAGAGCAGCTGTATTTTCTCCCACTAGAACCAGAATAAGCTACTATGTATTTTTGCTCAGTTATAAAAGAATTATTCTTTACAACAGACACATGCATACATATCCATGGGGGAGAAGGTATTTGTGTCCATGTATGTGTCTTTTGGGGTTTTCTTAGTCAGCAAACTGTCCAAGATGTCAACTGCTTGAGTGAACATTCTGTTAGAAAGCAGCAATATAAATAAAATAAATGAATGTGCAAAACCCGGTAATTTATGGTAGAATTTATATGTATTGACAAAAACCATACGTGCCAAGACTTCTATTGGCATCATAAGATGCCTTTAAATGTCTCAACTCTGATTCATGTTATCTCATTGTTGGATAAGTGAATAGTATTTCATCAACATAAAAGAATACTAGTATTAGTCTGTAGCTTGGAATAATCCAAATTAAAACAAAAATGCTGTGTTAAATCCATGCAATAAAGAATTAATCAACAAGATGGAAATGGTTTGAAATACTTTTAATATTGAGGAATGGTTCTGGCAGATTACAAGTGGAGTGCAAATTCTACATGCATATTGGTATGAACTCATCCTTTTTTTAATAGGTACTGTACATATGAGAACACTTACTGCATTTCATTTGCTCATTCATTGGTTCTGTATTTATGTGTTTTGTTTTTTTAAATGTAAAAATTTGCTTTAATATTACCCCCATTTTAAAATATTTAATAAATACTTTTTTTTTGAAGGTGATCTGCAAGTAGCAGCCAAAGCCAGAACTGGAACATACACCCTGACTCTCTCAGTCACTAGTGCACACTCCCTCACCATTTGAGACAGGGAGGAAGACATTTATAATGGTTGTGTGTTTAAGATGTTTCACAAATTATTGATGTATTTTAATGGGTAATACTAGTTAAGTTTTTGCTATTATGTTTCTTTCATATCATTATTTGTCAAAGGCATTTTAAATCTCTCTGTGCTTGGGAATTCATTATGAATTTAACAGTGTTGAGTTTTTGGTGCTAGGCTCAATTGGCATTTATGGCATGAAGGAGAAAGAAAATAGATATTAACTCTGGCATTCCAAAAATACTAAAATACATGTCCAAAACATTGAGTTGAAAACAACGTAGTTGTCTGTGAAAAATTGTACAGTTGATCAGGAAAAAAACCAACCCTTGCTCTCTAGAAGCACATACACTGATGTGTGTCTTTATTTTCAGAACTGAGAAGCCTGTCTGACAGCTGGTTATTACAGATATCAGCCTGAGCAACTGCTGTGCTGAAACACCCCACCTGCAGCAGCCTGGTCTTTAAGAGAACACAACGCTGTAGTTTTTCTGAAATGACAGTCTCAGCAGTCCCCCAGGTGCTCAGTCAGTCTCACTGATGTTCAGGCTTGGGAAAAGGCCGAGTGACAAGGATTCCCAGCCTGTGCCTCCTGACACTGACTGTGTGACTCCCGACGGCTGAAGAGGGGGACAAGGGGGTGGGATGTGGTGCCTTTTAGCTGGCAGCCGTGTTTTGGACTTGGATTTACAACGCGGCTGTGGCTGCAGGTTTGGGTGCTGAGTCCAGAGATGAGGTTTGCTCCAAGCCCACCTTGTGGTCTCCTCTCAGGCATCACCTCCAAGGCACTCAGGTGAAGCACAGAGTATGATAAGGATAAAGGGCTTCAAGGAGGAAGAGAGACACAGAATGCAAAGAAATTTACATTACGATTGACTTTACATTTACATTGCGACTGACCTTACATTACTCACCACCACTTTACTGCTATATAGAACTACACTTATCTTTTTAACAGCAGAAGAAAATGAAGCCAATATACACATTTTTACACACATTTGCAGGACTAATATAGCAGAAAACAGCCCACTCAGCATGAGCTGAGAAAACACGTCCAAAAGCTGCACACAACAGCGTCTACTTCCCAACATCCCAAAGAGAGAGCATGTGTCTGTGTGTTCGTGTGTGTTCGTGTGTGTGTGTGTGTGTGTGTGTGTGTGTGTGTGGTGTCCCCGTGTGGGGGAGGCTGAGCAGTGAGGGGGCAAACCCTGCTGTGTCTGAACAGTCGAAAGGTGACAACGCAGTGTGAGAGAGAACGCGGTGTGAGACAGAAGGCGGTGTGAGCACGGCACTTCGCCGCTGCCGGCCGCGACCGCGGTTCGATCCCCGGGTCCGATCCTCGAGTCCGACCGCCCCGTTCGATCCCTGGATTCGATCCCCAGGTCCGATCCCCCCCGTTCGATCCCGGGTCCGATCCCACAATCCGATCCCCCCCGTTCGATCCCGGGTCCGATCCCCCTTCGATCCCGGGTCCGATTCCACAGTCCGATTCCCCGTACGATCCCCGGGTCCGATCCCCCCGTTCGATCCCCGGGTCCGATCCCACAATCCGATCCCTCCGTTCGAGCCCGGGTTCGATCCCCGCCGCCGCCGGCTCTCTGCGGGCAGCCCAGGGAGCCGGAGGCAGGAGCGGCCCTGGGTGCCGGCCGGGCTCACGCCCACCCCGGTGAGAGCAGAGAGGCTGCTGCGGACGGGAAAGGCGGTGGGGCAGCAGCAGCAAAGCCAGGCAGGGCTGGGGACGCAGGCGGCACCGCGATCCAGAGGCTGAGGGTCTCGGAGACAGTTCACGCCAACACTCACAGCTCCGCTGAGGAGGAATGTGTCCCTGCACGGGCTCAGAAACGAACTCCGGCACGGCCGCCCCCCTCCCGAGGGCCGCCATGCCCCCTTCCCCCTGCCCGCCCCTGCCGCCCGTACCCAACATGGCGGCGGCGGCGGCGCCGCTCCCGTCGTGCCGCGCGGCCGGCGCGCTCAGTGGTCGCTGCACCAAGATGGCGGCGGCGGCGGGAAATGCGAGCGGCTGAGGGGCCGGGGCGGGCAGAGGGAGCTGTCATGGACGTGCCGGCCTGCATGAAGGGCCTGCTCCTCGCAGCCACGCAGTACCGTGCCGTCAGGACACCGCACAACGCCGCACTCCTGCACCGCAGCCTGGAGGTGGGGAGGGGGTGTGTGTGCGGGAGGGCTGCGGTGTCCTTTGTTGCAATGTTTTCTGGTGTGTTTGTGTGCTTATAGTGCGTTCGTAGATGTGTGCAGTGTGTTTATGTGCTTGCAGTGCGTTTGTAGATGTGAGCAGTATGTTTATAAGCACTCAGGGCAAGCATATAGGGTGTGTTGCGAGGGATTTTATTCATTTTTTTTCGCATCCCCGGAACTCCGGCCCGCAAGGATCATTCATTTTCACGTCTTAATAAACAGAGTTTGAGTGATAAATTGGTCTTGCGTCTGCACTTTGCCAGTTCCATCCAACACGCTTTCCAGTGTGGTTTTTGCTGAGGGGGTAGCCCAGTGCCCTTCCCTGACCTCCAGGGACAGCCGTTGTTTTGCGGTGCCCAGCCCCTGTTTGTTGTGCACAACAATGCTGGCCATTGATTGAGTCACTTAATCTGCAAGGTACTTTCTTTAAATATTTTTTTTAGTCTCTAAAACATTATGTGAGAGTTAGTGTCTTGCTTTACTTTCTTGTATGTATCCCTTATAAAGAGATATACGGGGAATGTGCAAACCCAACATTATGTGTCTTTATTATGCAAAACATCAGTCGTGTCTCCCTGTCTTGATGTGCACGTGTATGCTTTTTGGCATCTTCTTATATCAGGTCCCCTGAAGTCAGATTCCATTTTTTCATTTTGGGCACAGTGTTCCCAAAGCAGCAATGACTGCTGCTGCTTATCTTCCTTTGGGTTCCTGTCCACATCTTTGGAAAGCAGGACGTTGGGCTCAGCTGAAGGCTGATTGTTAAGTGTTTGTGTTGCGCAATCTGAGGAGTTATTCTTTCAAAATAAAAAAACATGGTACTTTCCAAGAGTAAAGGGAACACATTCACAGGAATAAAAAACAGATTTATTTCGAAACATTTTTTTTAAGTAAATGTAAATACAAATGCCCTATTAGAGTGGCGCTTATATTCTCAGTTTGTCGTGTAGGACAAAATCTATTTAATACAACTTTGTGCTTAGACTTTTGTGTTAATTATTTTGTTGCAGTTGAGTAATACAGGGGTTTTTTTCTCCTTTCATCTCCAGGTTATCTCTGGACTGAAGCTTACACGGCTATTTGCATCTAACCAGATTCTACCAAGTGAATGTCTCAGTTGCCTTGTGGAGCTCCTCGAGGACACTAATTTAAACCCATCTCTGACTTTGTCTGTGGTTACTTTGCTATCACAACTAGGTAAGGTTTGCATCTGAGTTTTTCTATCTCTTGTACGGGCAAGGGAAGATAAAACAGGTGCTGATATTGTGTTGTGGGTGATGAATTTCTTGGAAGAAGCATTAGGTGTGAAAGATGAAGTAATGTTCAATGTGGTGGAGTGCTTGGCTGAGCCACCTGTTAAGAAGTTAAACCTCCATGAGAAGCAGATTTGAAATCCTCATTGTGAAATTACAGTAATGGTACTTGTCAGAATTTGTTTCCTCGCTGGGTAGAGTGATAAATTTTTCTCCTGTTCTTTGTTTTTGGGGCCTGAAAAGACTAACATTTTAAAGAGGTGAGAAACCTGCCTGGGTGCAAAGATAGTGATAAGGTGCGTTACATCAGCAACTGTCATCACCTCAGTTTACTTCTCCCACTGGAGTGTTTGCAGAGCAGCAGTTCGGGCTCTCCTATATCTTGGGCCTGTGTGCATCAAGTTTTCCAACTGCAAAATAAGTTCTGCTGTGTTTTACTTGTCTCTTGAGATGCCTTTTTTGTTTGGATTTTTCCCCTCCATTTCACAGAACAGGGACTTAATTGTCCTGGGCGCTCTGTGCTCAAAGCACAGCAAACATATATGGGGAAAAATTGCCCCTTCACTGCTTAGTTTCTCATCGGGTATGAGAAGTTATTTAAGACTTGAGTCCTTTAGGATGATGAGTTGTTTATCATCTCTGATTTATTTACCTCTCTCAGCTTTCTTTTATGTTTTTGAAACAGTTACTGTAAAATTATATTTGTTTATGTTGAAACTGGAGAATTTTAAGATTTAGTTCTCCTCCAAGGGATCTGTAATTTGACCTGTCATCCTTGTTTGCTACATCTTTTCGAGTTCCTAAGTAGAAATGCGTTTTATTTTTTTTGTTTATCTGTTGCTAGATAACCCTATTAAGTTATCAGTTTTGGTCTACTTGCCCACCATAGCATGAAGCAAGAAGGTGAAATCATTAAGATTTAAAGTCTTTGAAGTGCAGGTTTCAAGATCTCAAACAGAACTAAAACTTTGTTGGTAGGAGGTAGGCCATTCCGTCAGAGCCCAAGCATCTTAAAGAAAAAGTTATTAGTGTTTCAATTAACTGTATGTTCAGAAATAAGGTAGAAAGGCAAGTGCATAGGAGCTGTGATTTATTTGCAGTTATTTTTAAAATACATATGAAAATCTGGTCAGAGACTGGCTTCTGTTTAGATTGGTAGCTAATACAACAGTTACTTTTGTTCTTAGATAGGGGGTTTTGCTAATAATTCTCGAATTCTAGCTTCAGACAATGAGACCAGAGAAGCTCTTCAGGACACCTACAATCTGACCAGTGTGCTGGCTGGAGTGGTTCATCGAAGTTCTACTAACCTTACTGACCCAGTCTTGTTACAGGTAACAGGAAATAATGCTTAGCAATGCTTGGCTACTGTTCCATAATATACATTATACTGTCTTCATATAGTAACCTCTCAAAAGCTCTATCTGAAATAATGTGTTGAGGGAAAGTTGATCTTAAAAAAAAAACAAAAACCACAACCAAAAGCAACAGAACAAAAAACCACTTTGTGGTGTTGTTTTTTAAAATAATTTCAAGAAGTTACTGCTTGACAGCTCAGAAGCTTGTTTTCCAGGTGAGGTATTCAATTATTTCTCCTAATGTTCATAACAAAAGCCTGGAGATTGTTTTGTCTATACTTTGACAGGTAACTGTGAGGGAGTAAAAAAAAAGCTGTGGCTGGCTGTTTTCATGGAGATTTTGCAGGGCATGTCTGGCCTCTTTCCTTCTAGTCAGTGCCATCTGGCAGTGAATGCCGGGGGCTGTACTTACAGAAGCTTACAGTGAACATCTGACATCTCCCAGTTTAACCTCACCAATTTTAACCTGTCCTTAAAGGTTTTTTTGGGTCTTTTTTAAATATGCACAGATTTTCTCATATGTGGTTCTGTGCTTTCAGCAAGTACTTGCTGGTTGCCTGTGGAGAGGAAAAGCAGAAAATAAATTTGCTAGTAGTTCTGTTGCCCATGTTTTGTGGAAAATGCACATTGCATCCAGTAAAAGACTGCATATTTCTCAAAGCACTAGGAATACCACAAGACTTGGGCATCCAAGTGATTTGCCCATCAATAGGAGAGATATTGTAGTTGCCAAATAGATCCCATAAGACCTTGAAACACTTAGATCTTTACATGGTGAGATTTTGTTTCAGCTGCTAACCTGTGCTGTGATTTTGGTCCTATCTGTGTATATTAACTTCCATTAACTCAGTTATGTGCCAAAAAAGTGCTGTATGAAGGACTTTGCTGTCATTAGATCTGTTGACAGTCTTTGCAGCAAACCTGTTTTCCTATAAGCATCCTTTCTGCAAGAGGTTGTGATTTTGGCTTTTGGGATTTTGATGAGACTTCTCGACCTTTCAGTAGAACAAAACCACTTTCTCACAGACAGAATGGAGAAAACTTGCTGGTGAGGCAAAGGGGAGAACTGGATGGTCTAAAAAGGTAACTCCTCTGTCAAAATAAACCCTTGCTAATATCTTTGGGTTTTTAATAAGTATACCAGTGTAGTAGGACAATGTCCTTGCAGCAGCTTGTGTAATTATTATATTAACATTAGAGTCTGCAAATTAATTCAGTTGTGGTGTCTTGTTGTTTGCTCTTTCAGTTTTAGCTTTTGTAACTTGTACCATTCCTCAGTGAGATGCTGTAGGAAAGACACGTGAACAGCTTTTTATTTCCTCAGGGTATTCAGTTGCTACAGAGGCTAACCTACAACGTTCCACTCTTTTGTGCTGGCACCAACATCGATGAATTAATTTCATTTCTAATGCATCATGTGTAAGTGTGTACTCGATTGTGTTTTCTTACGGGAAATAGCAAGCTAAGTTTCTAAACTTTCTGAAGGCATATAGTATGTTTTACTAACCTGGTCTCCAGAGTGAGCTGTGACGTTTATTTCTCTGATGTGAACAGAGTCTTTTCTTTTAAAACCATATTGTTACAGATTTTTAAATGCAGTCATTGTGGGACTTTGCATGGTGGATATTAATTGGCCTCTCAGCCCACTCCCACACCTCTGGGAGCAGGGAGCTAACAAAGAGAAGAGCTGGAAAAAAACTCATGCTTGTCACTAGGAGCAGACTTATTAGCTTAATAAAAAGTGTCTTTGTAAGAAGTCTGAGTATGAGAAGTATATGCAATAAATTACCTTTGATAGCAGTGATCTCTGATACTTTGGGGTTTTCAGATGTACCCAGTTAAAAGCTGCCCATACTGTAGGGATTACAATCTGAATTTTGCTTTGCTTGGTGGAAGAGTGTCTAATTAAAAAACAACCTTCCACCAAAAACAGAAATTAAAAGTCCCCCAACCACCCAGCCCCC
>JAWWEW010000001.1:19253543-19383367 GCA_035583185.1 Anabacerthia variegaticeps | reverse complement strand
GTAATTAAATTCTGGTTGTTTTTAAAAAAAAAATCTTTTGGCCTTTTTTTTTAGTCAATCCACTGAAGATGACTTAACAATACCATGTTTAGGACTCCTGGCAAATCTCTGTCGTCACAACTTGTCTATTCAAAGTCAGATAAAATCTTCGGTAAGAGTTCTGCTTTTGTGTCATGATTCTCTGGCTTAAGGACAAGAGTCACTTGACTCTAGGGAATTACCTTAGTAGTTCTTAAGCTCTTTTCAGTGATGATAACCAGGACCTGCTTGTGGTTGTTTCTCCCGTGTTGGAGAAAATAACCAGTAGAACAGGGAGTTAGTTGGGTATTTGCTTTGCTTTGCTTCATTGCTGTGTTGTTGCCCTGGCTTGTGTTATGCATTTGGTTTTTTGCAGCTGAGAGGTGAATTAAAAATTTGAGCATTCTTCCTTAGAAAAACTAAGTTGTGTTAAAACATAAAGACTGTAGTTGGATTTTTGGTAAGTTACATTAACTTTGGCCGAGAAAGAGATTTGACTTTCAAAAGATAAATCAATAAAATACCACTGATCTCGATGTCAGGGCCCTTGAATACTCAAATACACATAAGTATCTGAACTGCTTGGTTCCTGTGTCTTCATAAATCAGTGCAAACATAATTTATTTTTTAATTCAGAAATAGAAATTCATCTACATGGCAGCAAATGTACTGTTTACTTTGGAAGAGAGGCAGAGGGCAAAAAAAAAAGGAGGAACTGTTGTCAGATCAGATCACTGAGCAGATGGGGGTCAATTTTCATGATTATTTTCTATTATAGACTTTAGCAAAATTACTTCCTTATCTGTCTTTAAAATAACGATGGAATTTCCTCCTTGGTTGGTTCTTTGTTGGGTTTTTCTGCCCATTTTTTCTTAAACAAGTTCAACAGAGAATTTGGTCATTAACCTCAATGCCAGTATGTGCAGTAGAACAATAAAATAGATTTCCTAGAGAACTGTTGTCATGCTAATCTATTTTTTGTGCTATTCATGATTTGTATGGCTTATTTAAAAATACATAAGAACTGTAAATTTGGAGGTTTTATAATACTGTGTTTCTCCTTTTTGCTTTAGAATAATGTGAAGAGTTTCTATCGTACCTTAATAAGTTTCCTGGCCCATAGCAGTTTGACTATGGTTGTGTTTGCACTTTCAGTATTATCAAGCCTTACCCTAAATGAAGAAGTAGGAGAAAAAGTAAGTGATACTTTGAAGTCTGTTCTATTCTGCAGTTGTAGTCACAACTAATTGTCACACTGGCCAAATAAAATTCTAATTCCGGCTAGTTTTAATGAGCAAGAGACCTTGAAAAGTATGTGCCTATACATAACTTTCTTCCTTTCAGCTCTTTCACACTCGAAATATCCATCAGACATTTCAGTTAATATTCAATATTGTTGTAAATGGAGATGGTACTCTGACAAGAAAATACTCTGTTGATCTGCTCATGGACCTTATGAAGAACCCCAAAGTTGCAGATTATCTTACCAGGTATGCCTTAATTTCCTAAAAGTAGAAGGTATTTTTCCTATGCTCTAGTTCAGTTTCTTTGCTGTATGCTGTTTAAATTCTGAACCAAACATTGGGCAAAAAAAAAATTCCTAGTTGCTTTTTCAGTGTTGCTAGTTGAATATAACTGCTGTATTTGAACCTAAAGGGTTATTGGGTTACTTATTTCACACAGAGGCATGAATCAAAATCTATTTTTTTCATGGTCACTGAAGGAATATTGAATAGTGTGTTCCATAATTCTTTGTCTAGAAAGTGTTAGTAGTCAGAAAACTTGATGAGTGGGTATTTTGCCATTTACAGTGTTACATTGCCTTGAAGCGGAATAGTATGGAAGCATTTGTAAAAAGTAATAGTTTCCAGGGGGAAGCATTACAGAGCAGTTCTGTGGAGAGCGTAACTAGTGGTTCTGCAGATTCAGCTAACAGAATTTAGTTGCTGATTTTCAATCTAAATGAAGCAGTAAAAATTGCTGGAAAATCTTGTGTTATTTTAGGGAAATTGTTTTCCTTCTCAGAATATTTTTAAAGATTATTCTATTTCAAATAGTTTTGATGTAATTTCTATCACTGTACTTGAGGTGTTTGGGGGTAAGAAGAAGAATAGGGCACTCATGTTCATCACTCAATATAAATGTCTGTGTTGTGAAATTTCAGTCTTGTTTTTATATTTCTCTCCTCTATGTATGATGTAGATATGAGCACTTTACTTCTTGCCTTAGTCAAGTATTAGATCTTCTTCATGGAAGGGATCCTGATTCATCATCTAAGGTATTTGTACTTTTTCAGTTAAAGGCTGAGAGGGTACAATTCCTAGTCTAGTGCCTCTTCTGTTGTCCTAAGGGTTGATAATGAAATACATTGACTTCAGGACTCTTAAGTGGCCTGGAATATCCACCAATTTATGTTTTCCAGTTATTCAGAAGGCTGTCAGGTTGAATTTGTAATGGTTGTTTTTTTGCCAGATTACATGTGTCTGCTTTCAGGCAACAGAAAAAAAGGCAAAAAGCCAACATAAACACCTTTTTTGTGCTTCAGCTAATAAGAAATTTTGGGATCTACCACAAATGCAGTGTATACCCACTTCACTGTCTAAAACTGGAATCAACACTATTCAGACTTCAACTAATGATCAGGGAACTCCGATTCTAATTTTGGAGATTTAAGAATAAATGTTCTCACATTAGTTGAACAAATTGATGCCACATCTGTTTAAGCATTGAACTGTTACATTCAGCTGTGTCTCACTACCACCTTACATAAATGAATCATTGACTAAAGACTAAAATATGAAAACTTTTGGGCTAAATACATCTGTGAAACACATCTTAAGCCTTTATTTGTGATTGTGTTACACATCCTAGTTAATAATAAATGCTAATATCTCTGTGATTTTAGTTGTTTATTGGGTTTATTTAGAGAAGGAGGTTTCCAACGTGCCTTCCTCTTTATGCATGCTCAGAGACATGCATCTGTTCATGTCTCAGAATGTTCTCACTTCCCTAGCTTTCTTCATTCTGAGTGTAGGCACATTTCTGCTGCTTACCAAATACTAGCCAGCAGTGATGCCCTTTACAAAAGAAGGTAAAGCAATACACTGAATACTGTACACACCTTTCCCAATATAATGAACTGTTTCTGCTGCTGACTTGGCTTTAAGGAAGGAAAATTATTCTTCAGAAAACTTTCAAGTGCTAAAAGGGGTTGCACAGAACTTACATATATCTCTTTAGACTTGTGCTATGGGAGTTGCAATTTCTGTGTAAGTTGTTGACTTAAAAGCATTTGAACTCTTACTCACTTCACACAGATCTTGGAGCTGCTGCTTGCCTTCTGTTCCGTGGCAGAACTGCGTCATACCCTGCGGCAGGCAATACTGGAACCATCTGGCTTGCCAGTCTCTGGAAACACCAGATTTGTGACTCGCTCAAAGACTTTTGAACCATCTGTTGCATTGGTGCACTTGTCAAACCAGCCATTGGAAGGCTCTGAAGAATGTTCAGTTCTAGCATTGCAACTATACAAAGAGATTTTTGAGGTACCAAGACTGATGATTGAGTTTAAAAAGCTTCTTAGAAGGTCTATACTTAAATTATTTTAAGTAACTATTGGAATTTGGTTTCAAAAATACCAAACAAACTTCTGAAATAAACTTCTTTGTAGAAGTGTTGAAATAAACATACTTTGTAAAACAACTGTTCTTTTAAAGACATGCTGTATTTTAGAAATATGTCTATGTTGTAGGTGGAAGATGTGGCAGTTCATGAAGTAATAAGATAGATGGAAAATTGTCAGAATTGCTTTCTAGGAAGTTTCTGCTGTTTCTGTGCTCTTTGTTAAATTTTCTCCTCCAGTATGATATCGCTCAGCTGTCTTAAACCTGAAATAGCAAGAGGCTGAGAAAGCTGGAACACAGGCTGGTGGAGGAAGGGGTAGAGTAAGCTTGGCTTTCTTGTGCTGTACTTTTAAATGTTGACACAAAATAAATTGTCTCTATTACAGGATGTTATTAACAGTGGGAATGGTGTCTCAGCTGAACACTTTGTGGATCTTTTGTTGCCGGTTCTTCTTGATCATCTTCAGATGCCAGAACAGATTGTGGATGAGCTATTAGTAAAGAAGAAGTGTGAAAGAATGATCAAGGCTATTAATGTCTTGACAAATATCCTTTTTATATGTCTATTGGCAGCTAAGTTGTTATTCCCCCACCATGACCTGCTCTAAGATGTTAGAAGATATGTCCATCTTGGGTCACTTTAATAGCTTCTAATGACAATAACTGCCTTAATTTTACTTTGAACTGCCACCTTGGTAGATCTTAAGTAGCTTTCTAATTACTGTGAAATTGTTTTGTAATACAGTGGTGCAGGATAAAATGTTGTAGCTATTCAACAGTAGAAAACCACTTTGTGGATCAAAACCAAAGATGACTGTATTCTCTTGGAATTACAAGGGGAATTTGGATGGCCATCTCCTTGATCAGTATAGTACTATATGTTGCCTAAGTCAAGTGTAGCTCCCAGCCAAATATGCCATAAATTTATATAGTGAAACAAGGAAAAATAATGTGGAATGATAGTTTTACATTCTTCTTTGAGTTGTTAGTGTTCACAGTAAGGAGGACATGACTGCAGGATGTAGTCCTGCATCTAAGCTGACTTCCATGAAGAAGTCTCTTTACTAGTTCACTTTTAGGAACTGCCTGGTCAGTGTCTTTTGTTCTGTGTTTTTCTTTATGCCATCCATTTTATTGTTGTTTCCCTTAGCTGTCTGTTTCCAAGTAAGTATATGTGTTAATTGAAAAGTGAAGCTTACTTGAGTTGTGAGTTAAGCATGATTTAAGTGGTTTGTGTAGATGGTTTTAAAAGAATTTTTAGAAGCTCGTGCTTTGATGCACTAGCTTTTGTGTCCTTTATTATTAGGAAAGGTTGCCTTTTGGTGCCAATACCTAAGCATAGGTATATTGAATTTGTTCTTAACTTGACCTACTGCTCTGTAGAGATGACACACTGAAAATGCATGTCTCGAAGGTACTGACTGCCAGCCAATGCACGTGTCTAATAGAACACCAATTTACTTACAGTGGGATTGATACTGGCTTTGGGACAAAAGTTGTGGACTCTAAAATGTGGTGAGCACTCCTATTTTTCTAAAATCTAATTTAGCATGACTTTGTATGAGAGTTGTGATACAAATGGAAAGTATATGGTATTTGAAAGTACCATTTAAATGCATATAAATCAATACTGTTATTAAATCAAACTTAGCATTTTTGTGGGAAGAAGAGATAATGTTGCTGGTCAGTTCAGTGAGTAAAACCTAGCTTAAATATTCAGTGTTTTTGGCATCAGCTGGAGATCCACTTATGTGGAACAGTGACCTTAGACCTCATGCAATAGTTCCAAACTCATCCAAGTTGAGGCTTAACAGAACTGACTCGCACCACTTAATTTCTCATTTTGAATTTATATTCCACAGAGTTCAAAAATATCACACATCACTATTGGAGGGAGTTATTGCACTGAAAATGAAATACACTTTCCCTCAGCTCAGTGTCATTAACCTGAATGTCAATATAACTAAGAATTACACAGCCAAGGCCCAGTAAAATATAAATGGACCTATGATTAAACCCTCTTCAGTTTCAACTTGGAAGAGTTTTTTTTTTTTGGTCTTCACTGTTATCATCCTTGGCACGCTGGAGAAGCTTAGGAGCATGTCCAAGGAACTGGATGTGATCTCTCTGGTTTTGGTGTTGTTGCATTGCTAGATGTATACAATTTCTTTCTGAAGGTATTATTTTTTTTTTAAATTGACTGGATTTATTTGTCAGTGCTGATTTGACAAAACTCACTCTTTTTTTCTTCCCTCCTCCCGCCCACTTTGCTTTTCTACTTGGGTGTTTTAAAAGCAAACTTGCTGCTGATATTATTTTGAAAACACTCGATCTCATGAGCAGATTGAAGCAGGATGTGCCTGGTATGGAAGTCAGCTTCTACAAAATTTTGCAGGTATGATTTTAAAATTTCTTATGAAATGTGTCTGTGAAGGAATGTGTCACTGCACTACAGTAGTTTCAGTTCTGAATGTTTAGCATACTTATCTCTAAAGTGGTAAAACTTCTAGGAAAATATAATCTCCTGTGCACAGTTGTGTCACTATTATTTCTTCTAAAATCAGAGCAGTTTGCTTCTACTTCTATAATTTATTTCAGTAATGCATGTGAAATCTACTGCCTGATAAGAATTATCCTTTTAAGACTGCTCTAGGACTGCCATTTAAAGATAGCAAAGGAGACAACAGTTATCACAATATAATCATTTGTGGGGTTGGCTACTATTAAATACATACATTAATTTGGGACTTTGTATGGTCAAAATAGTTTCTGGTACCTGCTCATCAGATGATACCTTAATAATTTACTTTGTAGATGGAAAAGTAATCCAGACTGTTAAACACTTCTTGCTGTTTTGAAGACTTTTCTTTCAAGAATGAGAATTGTATAATTTAATGGGGGACAATATGTTTTACAGTCCTCAATACATATTTATAAAACTTTAGCTTGTGACCCTTTATGTTGAAAATCAAGCACTTGAGGACTTGAAGGAATTAAGTAGTCTCTTTAACTGTTGTCTTGACTTTAATGGGAAAATATGTTTTAAAATGCTCAGAAATGTAAACTATTTTTAAAATCACTTCTCTTCCATTGACTTCAGGTTCAGAAACTTAGAAGGGCAAACTTTAAGAAGGTAGCTTAAGTTTTGAATAAAACATTTCTGTGCTCATAAGCCTTGATATTGTGATCTTTCAGTAGTTTGTGTCTGGTGTGGCATTTTTTGTTGTTGTTGACTGCTATATCTTGTTTTGACCAAACTAATGTCTTTTTTAGGATCAACGCTTAATTACACCTTTGACATTTGCTTTAACATCAAACCATAGAGAGCAAGTCCAAGTGGGACTTGGAATACTGCTTGAAGCTGCACCCTTACCAGATTTTCCTGCCATAGTGTAAGTCTATTTTTGTGAAAGGCTGGTTAGATTGGATATTTTTATGGGTTTAGTGATAATTATGTTTTTTGGAGTACTGTTTTTAGCTTGTCAGAGACAGAAACTTTAGAAAAATTGTCTTGTTTCTTTATGTGCCGTTATGAGACAGCAGTGGTCTTGGAGGCCAGAGGAAGCAGTCCAAATGCTGATGGCATTCATTTTATGTCAGATCCTAGAGAGCATCACAGTGACCAACTCCTGTCCTTCAGCATTTATTTGTCTGAAGTCTGTGCTTGGAACTTTCTACCTATGATACATCTAATTTCTGACTGTCAGATTTCTCTCTCTACTGAGCTGTGTCAGGCATGTCATTCTTCAGTTCCTAAAGCTTTGCTTACCCTTTTGCAGCAGCTTCCAAGAAAAAGCAGATTAGGAGAAGGAGGCAGATGGTAGTTCAGGTATTTAAGTTTTTGAAGTGGCCTAAGTAAGGGAAAAAATATTGAGAAACTGTTTGATGGAGTCCTTATTTCTGTAGATATAAGGAAATTAAAAAAAAGAAACTTTAAATTGTATCACAGTCTTTGCAACCTAGAAAACCAATCTGAAACTTCCTTTTCCGTTAGTAGAGCTTTTAAAAAACAAAAATGGAAATTGT
Organism: Anabacerthia variegaticeps; assembly: GCA_035583185.1. Lineage (NCBI taxonomy): Eukaryota > Metazoa > Chordata > Aves > Passeriformes > Furnariidae > Anabacerthia > Anabacerthia variegaticeps. Next base: position 19,375,700 of record JAWWEW010000001.1, on the reverse strand, counting down.
TTGAAAGATCTTCCAGATCAGATGTCTTTTTGGCATTTGAACTGCTTTTCTCAAGTGAAAGATTTGTAACATAAGCAGCTTATCTTGGAACAGTGATTGAATTACTACTTATATGGGGGGGGAAGTAAAGGAAGGTGACCCAACCAAATCATGGCAATTTGCCTTGTGGCTTTTTGGTTGGTTTAGAGAAAGTTTGTGAAGACAGTGTCATGTACAGGAACTTTTTAAAACAAACAAAGATCTCACACACCCTCCGGGAAATCCTCCTATTTCCATCATAACCCAGAAATAGACCAGTGATAAGACCACAGTAATAACAGTCTAAAATTGTGCTAGCCCTAAAAACATCAGTGCTGTTTTTATGGTTACCACAGTCCTGTGCAATCTGCTTAGAGCAGGAGAGTTGAACTAGGTGATCTGTAGATGGGTCCCTTTCAACCTTAATTATTCTATAATTATTCAATTTTGTGGACATTTTTGTAATGGCCAGTAACAAATAGTCTGGCTGGAAGAATGAAGGATCTGTACAATCAAATACGTCTGGAGTTGTACAATGGAGTAGCCAAATAACATGTCTGTAAATGCAAGTTGAAAATAGGTTTTGTTCACTTAGGAAGCAATTGAGACAGCACTTCAGTGAAGTGGTTGGGATAGCTTAGTAATTAAGAAATTTATCAAGAGGAAAAAATTTATCTGGTGCCTCTAAAATCAGCTCTTCTAATTTATAATTGTTTCTTATTTGAAACGTCGTTAATAGCTGCCTTTAAAATACCAACCATGAATTGCATACAGACACTGGAATATAGGTACTGTAGTTACTTTTTTCTAAGCTTTTGAGTTCTCTTCCCTATACAAATTTTAACAGATTGCACTTTTATCTGCATACTCAAATTTTGGTCAAAACTTAGAAAATTAAATGTGCTGTGTGCAATATAGTATTGTAAAATAGAATAACAGACAAGGGAAAACTAAGGTTTATTGGCAACATTTTGCCTCTTCATGATTTGATCTTCTTATTTTTACGTCCAGTAAAAATTCTTACTAAATAAGTTAACAATCTTTATTGAGACAAACAGTGGCCTAGTTAAGTTGAATAATAACAGGTGAAATAACCTATTTCACAGGCTTATAAGAAACATGATCTGCTCTGCTCAGAAAGAGCTGAGCACCATGTGATTCTGCATCTGTCTCTAAAGGTTAGCCATGATACTTTTTTTTTAACCCTACTCTCTCTATCTCTGGACAGTTTGGACACATGTCGGATACATATCTTAATGTTCTGTGATAATGCAAATGTGCCTCTAATCTGTTTTCCATGAAAAAGAAGTTAATTTTGTTGTGAAGTTGTTCTCTTCTTCAGTCCTTGCAGTGGTATTTGTAGCAGATTGTGTCATTAATAGCCTTTATGTTTATACAGGCTTGGTGAAAGCATTGCAGCAAATAATGCCTACAGACAACAAGAAACAGAGCATGCAGCAAAAAGAATCCAAATGCAGGCATCTGTGATGGACATTACTTCAGTGAGGTGTTCCTCATCCCGTCCTTCAAGTGATGAATCTGTGGCTTCAAATATTCAGGAATTAATAGAAAAACTTCATTCTGGACTAGAGGTTGGTAGAATTTATATATGCTTGCTAAATATTTGGCACTATTTTTACTGAAAGGAATAGAAATTAAAATCCAAATGTCAGTCTACCATGCGTGTATCAGTTGAGTTTGGTTTAGATTCTTGTCTACTTAGAATGTGCTCCTTTTAATGAGCTTCTGAGTGGAATTCAGTGATGCTATTAGAGCTACATCAGAAGCAAGGGCTCCTTACTGAGGTTCTTTTCTCCAGTGGGGTTGCCCACACTCTTCTTAGCTGTCAGATGTGGCGGCAGGAGTCAGATATAGTCCAACTGCCTAGACTTGCTGGGACACATACAAGGAGCCTCCTCCCTCTCCCGGCTTCCTGAAAAACAGCCTGTAATAAAATAGAGATGCTATGCTGCTTTAGAAAAACATGGTGCATCTCTTGTATGCCTAAGGACACCTACCAATATTTTCCTTCTCTGGGCTGTAGCTGACTCTAGCATTTGCATTTCAGTTTTCATGGTCTTCTTGGAAAGGCACTGTTATTATTTCAGAAGGCAGTTTTTGCTTCCCTCTGCAGCAACATGCATCATGAGTGAGACACTCAAACAAGCACCACATACCATGTGCTGCTCTGTGGGCCATAATGTCAGCTACTGAATATATCTCCTCCCTTCTGTTCAAAGCAAGTTAGCTGCTTTGTAGCTGCTTCAGACAGAGTGATGGATTGTTGATTCTATTTTCTTTTGGCTTGAAAGAACAGGATGCAAATTGGGAAAATGGATAGAAAGTTTCTTGATAACAGCTTGGTATCTGTATTAGTGGGATGGCCTCCAGCCTTAACTTTGCAATTCTCATCTTTTTGTTGTAACTGATCAAAGTGGAGCTCAGGGAACTACCACTGCCAGTCAGCTGCCAGAATAATAATGAAAAAGGTCAAGTTGAGTCTTCACTGGCTCCCTTTTTACTCTTCCACTGGATGTTCCCATTGATCGTCCTTTTCAGGAGTGCACATGACAGTCTGTAGGTGCATTTCTGTGTTTATATCAATGTAAGTCAAAGCAGCCACAGGTGCCTCAGCAGCGCTAGTGCAGCAGCTTCCAGTACTGTGACAGATTGTAAAGCTGTTTTGATTATTTATTTTTTTGGGGGTGGGGAAAGTTGTTGATGAATTGCTGAGTGACTCTTTTCTTAGACTTTCTAATTAGTAGAACTTTCCTTGAAAAATCAATAGGCACATTCACTTTAGATATCCAGTACTTAATTTCTGTATGTGTTCCATGCATTGTGTGAAACTCAAATAGGTGTAAAAACATAATTGAGGAAACACTTTTCATTGTATTACTGTGCAGAGAGAATGAAGGGAACTTAGGAAAGCTTTTCTTATAGTAGTCATCTCTATGTTTTTTTAGATACTTTAAGTTTTTAAATAGGAAAATAAACTACTTGTTTCATACTTTTGGGATGGAAAAATGAGCTAAGAACTCGTGCTACATGATGGCTCCTGTTAATATGCAAAGAAGTTCTTACATAATGATTCAAAATGGTGCAGAGATGGTAGCTTTTCAGTAGGTGTTCAATGGTTGAACAGCTGGAATAGTTTGCACTTGGTCATACATAGCATATATGAACAGCTGTTCAAAAGTGGTGTTATAGTAGCACTGCCTAAGGTAAAATATCCCAAAATCATGAACTAGCATTCTCACTTGAGTCAGGCATTTATTTTAATAAACACTTAGGACTTGTACTGTATATAGTGAATTTTGTCTAGTAAATCAATGGATTATTATAGTAAGTTCTGTTCAGGATAGTTTCCTGTCAGCAAACTTTCCTGGGCCTTTTCTGTTAATCTGTGTTATAAGAGAGACATGGAATAGACCAAGGAGTTTTAGCCATATGCATTTGTGGTGTGAATATTAGGGTAGATTACTTTAGGCATCCTCTGAGGGGACTGCAAATTCTCCAGCAAAGATTAAACCGAAGGGAACAATTTTAGCTATGATTTTTACCTTTTTATAGTGCTGGACTGATAATCTACTGCAGATGACTCCTATTAAGTCTAACTAGTTCCATTAAAAACTTTCCGCAAGAGTCAGGTGGATGTATTGAAGCCGACAGTCTCAGATGGGAAAATAAGAATTGGAAAAGCTAATGGGCAGGTGGAGTTCACAAAGCTCTTGAGCTCTTTCGGCATGCATTACCTGTCTAATTACATACAAATTTATAGTAGCAGTAATTGGAATACATTTCCACAGATGAAGGAGCCACTGCCTGATATGAGGATATCTGACATAATGGACGTCTACGAGCAGAAGCTGTCGGCATTAGCAGTGAGTACATCTTCACATGTGTGGGTACAGTGCAGTTTGTACATTCAGAAAACGCTAATGAAAAATGCTCTTCCTACATACAGTCTAAAGAAACGAGGCTGCAAGACCTTTTGGAAGCCAAGGCAGTAGCTCTGGCTCAGGCTGACAGGCTGATGGCTCAGTACCGATGTCAGAGAGCCCAGGCTGAGTCTGAGGTAAGTATCAGGAGCTTCCTTCTGGGACTCTGAGATTTGACTAGTAATTGTTTCGGTAGCTTTTACTGTGACTGCACATGAAAACTATGCTACTTATCTGTAAGCTTGGCTTGCAAGTTAGGCCAGTCTTAATTTTCGTCATAAACATCTTGTTTTCCTCTGAATTGTTCTTGGGCCAAGTTTTTCTTACTATCTTTTCCTTATAGGAAGTAAACAAAACTGACCTACTTTACTCATTATTGTTTGTTACCCATTGGTGTTAATTTAGTGGTAGTAATCTTGATAATTAATAAGGTCACTTACCAGAATTCTCTATAGAATTTGCTGGTATATGAAGAACTGTTTCCTGTTTATGCCTTGTAACCACTGGTCAGAGATGAACTTTCAAATAAAGCTTGCTTCTGTGTGGTATGTATTTGAGCTGTGCAGTTGAAAACTCAGAATAATTTCTACTCTCTAAAGGTTATAGTAAAGATTGGACTGCAGATTGCAAAGTTCATAGCTAAAATGTGTCATCTTTTACTTTGTTCTTCCCTCACATTGTCTATAACAATGCTAAAGGAGCTAAAGGAATTTAATGAACAAACTGATTTGTAGCTAATACTAGGTGAGAGAATTTGTTCTCTTAAAGTAGATGATGACTTTTTAGTGTTAGATCTGTGGCCTCAAACGTGTCTATTACAAAGTGACTGCTGAAAAAGAATTCCTGGTAATGGTGTATGTGGTTTTTTGTTTCTTTGTTTTCATTGGTGGGGGGCTGTGTCTTTCTACTCAAAGGCAAGAACTCTGGCTGCAATGTTGAAGGATGCAGAACGAAAAAATGAAGAACTTAATGATTTGCTCAAAGCTCAGAAGGTAGAATCTGAAAGAGCACAGACTGATATTGAGCAGCTCTTTCAGCACAACAGGAAGCTGCAGACAGTTGCTGAAGAACATGAAATACTGAAAAAATCTTCTCTCGATCTTCTTCAGAGGTAAGGCATGTAAGAGCTCTAAACAAATACTTTGTGTTTAGAGAGTGACATAAAGTCATCCTTTATTGGGTTATGCACATTAGAAGAGCAACATTACATGCTAAGCCATGTTTTTGAGTGAAAAGTTCATTATTTTTTCTTTCTTGTGTATGCTTGTCAATGAGGTGAACTTAAGTCATTCAAGAACTTAATATATTAAATTTAACATAGTTTAACGTTCAGCTCTCAATGGAATGAGAACTGAAGTTGCAGATGTTGAAGGTCCAGTTCGGGAAATAGCATGAATTTTGTATAAAAGACAGCATTGTTCTTTAAGAAACAGAATTAACAATGCTTAGTTTCTGTTAGCATTGTACTATGCTCTTGGTGTCTGTCTTTGATATCATATGCTGTCTGGATTATATGCTGCAAGTATTCTGGAGAAGCAGCCAATAGCAGTACGTCTGTATAAGGACTTTGCATCTTTGATCAATTCTGTAGCAAATTCCACTGAAATTACGTAAAAGTGATGTAGGGAGGAAGGAGGTGCCTTGTGTGTCCTGAATTATTTATAAAATATATATATATTATAATATTATATATTTATAAGTGTTATTTCTTTAGGATCTTAAGCTAAAAAAGGACATGTAAGACACAAAAGTACATAAAGATAGAAGCTGTTTGTGAAAACAGGATGTACTTTGAAAGAATAAAGGCCTAAAAGAGCTTTGACTCTTCACTCATGAGCTGGTCTCGTCACTAGGTGTCAGCAAGGCAAAGAAGCTGATGGAACTGAGAGCAAATTTATTCCTTAGTAACGGGAGCAGACATTATATTAGACAACATTGAAGGCATATTGCTGCCAGTAAAGGAGACACTGAGGGAGGAAAATGTGTACAACTTTTGTCCAGTATGAAATTTCTTTAATAAGTGTCTAATATGGTCATTGTGGAAGGGCCTCCATTTTTGCTTGAATTGTATGCAGCCATGCAATTGGTGAACATGTCTTTAACAAAGTGAAATAAATCAGCCTCGTTTGAGGCTTTAAGTTCTCACAAGTAGAAATAAAAGCTTTCAGATCCTCACAATGTGTTTATAAAACAAAAACTTGCTTTCTAAACAGTCTGCATACTTCAAATATACTGTTCCTTAAACTGACATCAGGAGAGGGAATTTGCCTTTTGGTGGGAAAGCAGGAAAATGTTTGCTTAGAATATGAGTTCTGCCACATAAGCCTGTTACATGCACGCTGCATTGTTTTCAGTACATCCAGTTTTTAGGATCACTAGATGACTATCCCAGAGTCCCTTAAAAGGCGACTGACGTGCACAAACCATTATAGAGTAGCTCTTTGCAAACTTTTAAAGGCCTTTATATGTTTCATCAGTTTCTAAATTTTCTGCTGGAGGAAGGTTGCTTCCTGATCATTAATAATTAAGGATATCTAAGGGATCCATTGAAGCTTGACTTGTTCGTTTGTTTTCTTCTTTCAAGTCAAGCATTGGAATAGGCTGCCCAGGGAAATGGTTGAGTCACCACCCCTGGAGGTATCTGAAAGGCATGTAGATGTGGTATTTAGGGACATGGTTTTGTGGTGGTCTTGGCAATGCTTTGATTCTTGGCAATGGTTTGATTCAATGAACTTAAGGGTCTTCTCCAACCTAAATGATTATATGATTCTAGGTACATTAAAAAAAACAACAGACCCTAACACACAAACAGCTAACTACCACAAAAAAAATCATGAGCTGAACATCCTCCTTTCCCAAAACACCTTGCTTGTACCTTGAGGGGGATGATTGCACAGATGATGTCAAGTTTGGTTTTTTTGGTTTTTTTTTTGCAAAGTATTAAAGTAAAAGCTCTTCAAAAGCAATTACACTTCATTTGTAGGTATGAAACAACTGAAAGGCAATATGAAGATCTACAGATTACATGTAATTCACTAAATAAACAAATGGAAGCAATGAAGAAACTAAATGAATCGCTCAAGCAGCAGAATGACAGGTAAGTTCAGTCTAGTCTTTTTAAAGCAAATTGAACAGTAAAACTAAATTGCACTTTAGTCTCCATTTTTCAACAGTGCTTTAAGTAACATCTGAGAAGTGAAGGTTAAAGGAAGCCAAAAATGCTTCAGGGTTGTTTCTTATGTTTATGTTAGATGAGAATCTGTAGTAGTGAGTGATTTCAGTGGTTTATTTTGTTTGCTCATTTATTAGCTGAAGGTGGTGAGGGAATACCCACAGACTTCAGTGATAGGAGGAAGAGAAAGAAGATGACCTAATTCTTGGGTGCATTTGGAGGAGAGGGGAGGTGTTGTTTTGGTTGTTGTTTTATCACCCCAAGATTTTCATGTATTCCCTTTTAGTCTGCAAGTTTTCTCTTAATGTTGTCAGACCTGGGGAAAAAAAAAGACAGGAAAAAAACCAAACCAAACAGAACAAAAAAACCCCAAACAAACAAACAAAAACAAACACCAAAACAACCAACCCTACTAAACTAACAAAACTAGCATATTTGAAAATTATATTAGAAATACTGACAGTTGGTATTCTGTCTGTGGTATAAACCATCATTCTTCAACCATAAAACTAGTATTACTTATGTCTTCTTGAAAACTAATTATAATTTTTCCTTTTTGATGGCTTAAACTAGAGGTCTGATCTACCTTTCACCAATGTAACTAAGAGAATATAGGGCTCCTCTTTGATAGATTTTATTTAATACACTAATTTATTTTCGGAAGATATCTTTAAAACATACTCATAGGCAAGCCTTGGATTTGGTTTAGAAACAATTGCTATTTTTGGTTTTACTTGCAAAGTTCACTTCATCCTTCCAGGCTCTTGCCTTGTCAGTAATCAGAGCAGTCCAAATTACTGCCTTGAGTTCTGATTCAAATGAAAAATTTTCATACTGATATGTTAGTTTGCTACTGAATAAATTTGGTCACTCAGATTCAATGGTGCAATGTGCAACTCATTGTAATTGGGGAGCTGTTCTGACGAAAGCTGAACCTTGTTAAAGGCAAGTCAGAGGGGCAATTATTACAGAGATATTCTTGAACTGCCACAAATAAAATGGAGACCACAGAAATATACCTCTCATTCTGTTGCTAGAGGCTGTAGCTTAGAAACTGGTAGGTAAAAAGTGGATAAACAGGAGTGACAGCAAATGTCATCTAGGCAAGGCAAGTGACAAGTAGAATATGCCTTAGAAATTAGGCTAGCTGGTCTTGGGAAAAGTAGATTAGTTTAGCGGAACATAAAGAACTCATGTTACAGCTATGCTGCTACATGTTTAATGGATGTAGAAACTAAATATTACCCTAACTACGGAAGTCTGAGGCAAACCTGTGTATGGGCTAATGGCAATATCTTATGGAATGGTTGGTTTTGAGTGTTGTATGACAATTTTGATGTCCAGAGTGGTAGTTTTTTTTATATAGCTATCCTGCATGGATAACATGTGAAACAAGTTTTATTAATGGTATTGGCTATTCAGGAGCATATTAAGAGCTATTACCCCAGCATCCTTCATCACTAATGGCAGTGAATTTTGACTCACGTTGAATGACAGTTTCAGTTCTGTCAGTGTTTTGAAGCTATAATCAAAAGCAACAGTTTCTTGTTTTTGAGCTCCAGGTATGAATCTTTTCAATAGTTTCTACCATGATCAGAGAAGGGCAATGACTGTTTCAAGGAGGGTGATGGGAAGGAAATGCGATCTACCCATACTCACTCACACCCTGCACATTCATAGCGTTGTTGATTTGAAACTCTTGATAGCAACTGGAAATGATATAAAAATCATTCTAGCTTCTTAGGACATTGAAATGGTGGCATGTCTCACTTTGACCATTAAAATTTATTTCTCTGGACTTTTAGGACTGCTGCACAGTTGGTAGAAAGTGAAGATCACAGAAAAGAATTACAGCAACAGCTACAGGAGAGAGATGGCAAAATAGCAAGTAAGTCAGTTACCTAAAGGTCACTGGAGCTAGAGAACTAACCACAGTAACTAGATGTTATTATGGGCTCTAGATAAACAGCTTTATCTCACTAAGGAACTTGTAAATCTTAGATGGCCATGGATATGTCATTTAATACTCAAATGAAACAAATACAGATTTTAATTTTTTCAGAAGGATACATGAAGTTGATTTCCCAAACTTCACAGAATCTCTGCACAGCATCATATGTCCCTTCAGGATCTTGTTACAGCATGTGAATTAGAACTATTTTCTGTAGGACCTGCAAATTAGAAGAGCTTAATTTAGTTCTTCTGCAAATGACTGGAAGCAACCACTAAAATGTAGCAGTAGGTGGCACTACTGAGTAATTCAATTAGGAGCCATGTGGAGTGAAAAAAAAAAATTAATTAAAAAAATACCCTGTTTCTGAGGCCACTGTAGTATCTGTTTTTTAAGTTTGGCATCCAATCTTTTTATGTGTTTGTTTTCATAAGCCTTGCAACAGAATATAAAAGTTTTGGAAGAAAAACTGAAAACTCAACAGAAAGAAAAAACAGATATGGAACAAACTATTGATATTCTTAGAAAGGAGTTAAGTAAAACAGAGCAAGCAAGGAAAGAACTTAGTATCAAGGTAAGGAATTATTTGCACTTGCATTCTAGGGACTGGAATTTTAGATATCTCTTTAACTGGTACAGGTGGTAATTTGGTGTTTTGGTGGTAGAATAGCTAAAGACATTAGAGTAGTGGACAAGAGCAAATTCTCTCAATTTTAATTGTATGGTTATTGAATTTTAAGTCAGGATCAAGCTCTAATGAGGCTGTATGTAGCATGATATGTGAGTACATAATGTTTGGAAAGGGAAAAAAATCACCAAATCTGTGGCATAATGGTAAATAAGAGAGTGTAGCACGTTTCTTTTTAGCAGAAATGGCTAATGTCAAATGTGGATCAGCTTACTTTCCTCCCTTTCTCACATACTAGATTAAGGTACATATCCATGCACCAAAACATGCCCGATTTTTTTTTTTTTCTTTTTGATCTTTGAAATTCTGATTAAAAATATTTTTGTCTCTAAGAGACAGTCTTTTTTACAAAACAGAAACCAGTTTGGCTATACCAAGTTAACAGGCTGATGTTTTAAAAAAAACAACCAAAAAAAACAACCAAATCCCCCAAACATCAGTGCCATCTATATGTCCTTGTCTGTAGGTAAGGCTCCATGTGAGCTCACAAGGCAGAGGTTCATTTTACATGCAAACTGAGCAGGAAATGCAAAGTGGACAGTCTGGCAAACACATTTGTTGTATTTTCATTTCTTGCAAACAAAAGCCTAATCTCTGGAGGCAATATTACCCAGTATATAGCAAATATTTCCTTTGTTCTCAGTAAATATTTACTGGTCTGGGTGTTGAAATGAAATGTAGATGGCTTAACTGTGAACACTTCTGCTTGATAACATTGGGGTTGGTGCTTTCCCATGGTATCTAACATTTTTCAGTGTGGCAGTAGCTGCAATCATTCATGTGCACCAAATGTACAGCTGAGAGAGATTTCGGAAATAAGCTTGTAATTTTAAAACTGCCTGTTAATTACCTGCTTAAATTCACCACCAGACCACTCAGCTTTCACTGTATTATGCATGTTTTTCAGTTGATAATGGAGGAAACTTTAATATTTTTTTTGTTGCTGCAGGCATCTTCTCTGGAAGTTCAAAAATCCCAGTTGGAAGGACACTTGGAAGAAAAAGAAGCCCTTGTAAAACTGCAGAAGGAAGAATTGAACAAGCACTCCAATATGATTGCAATGATTCACAGTCTAAGTGGTGGCAAGTTAAGTGCAGAAGCAGTAAACCTCAGTTTGTAGGGCTCTGTTTTTAAGACTGTAGTGTTTTATACATATGTATGAATATATGTAAAGATTTTTAGATCTGACTTTTAAAATATCTAAAATTAAAATAACCTATCAATTACGAAGAAAATGTAGCGATTGTGGAAACTTTGGTCTTGAAGAAAGAGCTATTGTGTAGCAAATAGGTCTTGGTCAAACTATTATGATCTGTTTTGGGAGCTAAATGAAACTTCTGCCGGTGACTAAATATACTTATACAGGGAAACATAAAGCACATAGTCACTGACTACTTTTTTTGTCCATATATTCTTTTGGCTGTCTGGCAAGCAGCATGCTTCATAAGTTAAGCACTTTTATAATTTAATCTTGTTCATTTTGACTCTTTTGAATACCATTATTATTTGTGCAGTGTAGCTTTTTGATGTCAGAGGTACAAACATAAAAATAAAATTAATTCTATCAGTTACAACATGTTATATTGAAAGCTCTAATTATCAGCTTGTTTGTCCAAGTGCTTCAAGCAGTAAAAATGTGAAAGCTTTTCTAATAATGAGGAGATATATGAATTCCAGTAACTAGTACACCACATTGGAATGACCTTTTAGCGAGCAGCACCCGCTAGGGAAAGCATGAAAAAATGCCTTACATGAATGTACAAATATTTCTTAAATACTAGGTAATACTTTCCCAATCCTACAACACTGTTTTTTAAAAAGACCTGCACTTTTTTGGCAATTCTCTCTGGTATGTGCTAACTATTATCAGCATTGTCATTTTCTGCTGAACATCAACTAGGTTTCATGTATTGTTCATAGTGTAACTATTCAAGTAATTTTGTTTTCTTTTTAAAAATGTACTTTCATATGAAAGACTAGAACTAGGATTTGATGCATGTTTTTGAGTGGCAGAACACTTTTCTGATCTTAATTTACATGTGACATGACTAAAGTGTCTTTTAGCAGTTGACAGAGCTATTTCATTAGTATTTGTATTTTGGTAGAATTATCAGAGGTGGAATAAAAAAATCTCCCTCTGTAGCATTATTGCCTTGATTTGTTTCTAATTTGTAATGGCTGGCTTTTAAAATACCTGAGATTCTTCGGTTTTCACTTTTGTAGTAGATGTGCCTTACTGAAACTGTTCAGCTCACATCTAAGTACAGCCTTGTAAATTCTGTTGCAATTACACAACATCAGATGAATTATATCTATTTTAACCTGTTACTGAAATAAAGTTTTTATAACTCAACCACGGGGAAGATTTATAGACATTGTTCTGATCACTGGGAAGACTGAGGGAATAAAAAACAAAATAGTTGCTGTGTTTTTTGTGTTTTCTCTATACTGTTGAGTGAGGTAAATTGTAGGGATGACAACCAGCTTTGTACGCAATCCATGCAGTTTGGTTGCCTTTCTGCATAATGCAGTTATCGCTTAAAAAGATCAACACCACCAACAAAAAGAATTATCAGAATTGCAGAATTAAAGGATTTTGTTGGAGTTTTGCAAACTCCATTAGGAAAGAAAGGTTCATTAATCATACATTTTTGCTTCAGTCTAATGGGTTAAGAAACTTTTAGTGTCAAAGTAAATTTGCAGACATGGGCTCATGTCTTTTTAAGTCTCTGTCATGAAGAAAGGGTAAATAAATGTTGGGGAGGTTGTTGTTTGGGGTTTGTTTTTCTCCTTTTTTACCAGGAAGTGCTCGAGTAAATGAATTCTAGTAAGAAAAAAAATGTCAAGCATGCTAAGAACTAAACTGATAAATTTTCATTTGACTTTGTTGTCAAGTGGTGAAATGGGAAGGCAAAAATATCAAGCTGCTTGCTGGAGTGAGGCAGCAATAATGTACATGTCCACAGAAAATGGTAAATGAATTTTTGGCATTTTTGTGACAGAACCCAGAGTATATAAATATTGATTTTATTTTTTTTCCCTCTGGAAAAATGTGCTGTTTCAATATGCTGTTCTAAGCCAAGTGTTGCTGAACTCTGGGTTGGTTAGCAAATAAATGTATGGGCACATCAAGGTACTTGGACAGCATTTCTGTGTTCTTTCCTGGCAGTGTTTCTCCAAATGGTAATGACTGTTGGCTAATGGAATTAGCAAATAAATTGATGCCTGTTTAAAATTTTGTTCAAAACATATAGCTCTCCTCACTGTAGAAGAACCCGGAGAATTTTGCACTGAAGTCGTGTAAAGAAACACTTGTGTTATGGGGCTTGCTTTTAGGCAACTTGGTATTATCAGTGTTCAAAAGAGCGCTGTAATAAGGTTCCCTGTGTACTTTTAACATTTATGCTACATGCTGTATCCACTGGGATATTGGACTTTTTTTTCCTTCCCCATAGGCTCCCTCATTTAGTGCAGGGAGTAGCCGGCACCAGCACACCAAATAGCTCTTCAGTAAAGTCGATTTTTAATTTTCTGTGTTGTGTCAGGTTGTCAATTGCCTGTTTTACAAGCAGAGACTTCTGAGCTGGCTTAGTTCAGAGCGTCCTTATGTCTCAATATCAAGCGCTCTAGTACTTCTTGTCTGAAAGTAGCTGCTTTTTATTCTACACAAGCTGGAGGAAGTCTTCCATTCAGCACATTCAGTGGTTCTATATGGCTTTGCACATTGTTTCAATCACACTAAAATCAGTATTTATTTTTCTGTAGTGTGTGTTTTCTGTGGTCTCTAGTTTGCTTTTGGTGTAGGTATTGGGAATGATGAAACAGTGAAGAGTTTGGAGTTGATGCTTTTCAGTTTGTATATTGTCTTCATGTTAGCACACCCCTTCTCTTGAGTCTTGATTCTGTATTCTTTGATCTCTACTTTCCTGCTAGTGGTTTATTTTAGGCTTTCACTTTCCCCTACTCTCTGCCTCTCTTCCGCCACTGATTCCAAGTGGCAGTGCCTACCACTTGCTTTTTCCTGGTGAAGTCTGTCTTTTACTGAAATTAGGAAGCTTTTTTTTTATGCTGTTTGAATCTATTAGTGGAGTCTTTCCCACCTCTTTGATAAAACAGGCTGTGGAATGGTACTCTGACTTTTGAATTAAGTCCAATTGATCATCCTTGCCTACTCCGAAGATGGGATATGAAACTTTTCCTGAACCAATACCCATGCTGTCCTTGTCTCTATTATAAGCAAGGCAGAGCTTTTGCTTATTAGTGTGGTAAAAATATCTATGCTGTGGTATTTGTGTTAGCACATGCAACTTAATGTAGGCAAAAAACCTTTTCTTCCCAACCTTGTGAAACTTTGGCTGGAGTTTTTTGAGTTTGAGGTTGAAGTTAATATCCTGCACAAATAATAGGACTTCTGAGCTCTACAAACTGAAAGCATGGACTCACTGTAGTAAGTGATCTTAAACATAAATCCTGGTGAGTAAGCCTGTTTAAAATAAACAATATAATGAACAGCTGGTATGATCTTGGATAGGTTTTTCAGGAAGTACTTGGTGTTTATGATGAGCAGTGGGATTTACTTAGTGACAGTGTAAACAAAACATAAAATTCTGAGTAAAGAAATGTAAAAACCACTTACGCTATAGATTCAGCAGTGCCAAAAGTGTTAACTGCTGGTCAGGGCTTATGTCTTGTCTAGGCTTACAGTTTTCTTAATTCAGAGGTATGTGTCTAGTTCTCCAGGAATTCCTTAGCAGTACACTTTCCTGTAATAAGTACAGACCAAAAATGGGACAAATTCCACTGAAATTGTGACACCCAGCTTTATAGGTTGGGTTTAAGTGTTCTTGTGAAGATGCAAGAAATGGTTCTCTGCCCCTTTTTCTTAGAATTTATTGTTAGCAGCCAAAGATCAAGTATTTTTAGGCAAGTACTTATTTCACAAAAAATGTTTTCAACCTTGCAGAGTTGGTTTATATATAAATAAACTCCTCCATGCGTTCCCATCTGGTTACTTTGGAAATCTTCAGCTTTGTTCACTGAAGCATGCTTCCTTTCCATCTCTCACCGATTTCCCTTCTGCAGCATGATGAAGTTTGGAACAGTCTGCTGGTTTTATATCCCTAGTGACACATCCGTATCTCTCTACCTCAGTCCAATCTAAATTGGCTCCTTTCCTAGGAGTATGTAGAAATGAGGGGTAACTAGTTAGGCTCAATTTTGCCACACTGGAAGCTGTACAGCTTTTCATGTAAATATCCTGGTAGTCCCAGACCATGCCTAACCACCAGGGCAAGGTGCTTCCCCACCTCCTGAATGGCAGTCTGGATTGTTCTGGTCACTGTTGGAAAAATTAAGCAACTGTTTCAAAGTGGATGTCCGTTTTAGAACAGAAATAATGAGGTAGTATGACTCATGGTTTTGTCCAGCTTCTGTTTCAATCTGCTGTGCCTGAGGTTCTCATAGTTGCAATATGTTAAACTTCCTAAAGAGCAATCTCATATCCCTTCAGACATGTTACCCTTTGACCTGGGTTAACATGATGGTCTTGGCTGTTGGTCAGCTGGGAGATCTTGTCTTAGCATGAATGATTCCTGTAGAGGGGAATTAGTAAGAAGGGCCAGCTGGGAGTGTGTGTGTGTGTGTATTTCATGCTCAGCATTAGAGCTGAAACTCTCCATGTCTCCCCTTACAACCCCATGGCTTTCTAACTGAGCTCTAAATACAAGTTTGAGTCCAGAAGGTGGGGTTTCGTTAAGTTGGGGTTTTTTAATGGCCATTGGCTTTTGTCTGAAAACAGGAACTCAGGAGTTATGAGATCCCTTATATATGTTGCTACCAGTGTAAAGTCTGTCGTCCTGACCCATTATTTTTGAGCTGTGTTGGGTTTTGAGCAAACATTGCAGCCACTTTGCTCACAACAACAGATTTTGTTTGGTTGGTTACTGAGGATATCTTTGGAAATGGAAATATACAAACGCCTGGTGTATGACTATCAAAACTTTCGTGGTGTTTGCCCCACTAGCCCGTCTTCCCAGGAGAAACGTGTAAGAGCATCTCTATGTGCTGCCTTCCTCTGCCAGTGTTTTCCCTTGTAAAGGGAAGGTTTGTGGAGAGACCTCCAGAAAGGGAAATCAGTGTAACAATGGGACAGCAACTTTAGCATTGCACATTTTCAGGATTGGCTGGGGAAACAAAGAAACAAAAAAGATGGTGTTGGGGGTAAAGCAGCTGGCTGGGAGGAAAGGTGTCTGGATTTACCTCCTGCAGAACTTGAGTCTTGCAGTGCCGGCCCTGGCCTAGCTTGAAAAGTGGACTGTGTGGAAAAAGCTGACCACAATCTGGGCAAGAAGTCTTAATGGCAATAGGAAGTGTTCAATCTCTTTTCAAATGTGCATAGTTGTAAAACTGAATCCAGAGCTGTTGGGCTAATAGCTGAGCTTTGCACGACCTTGAGGAAAGCAGGTAATGAAACACTTTATTTGGTGTATGGAGGGAGGAAGGAAGACGGTACAGAGGACTTGGAAGCATATTTGGGAATGACCTGAAGTATCTTTTTAGTCAGGACACAAACCCAGTCCTGAACGTAGTATACTATGTACGTGTGTGTGTGACACAAACCTCTGGGCTTTCCCTTTAAAGAAAGAAAGAACAAGCCAAGGGTAAGATACGGTACCTGGGAGTGGGCACTTCACTGTTATTGCTTAGATGGACTTTGAAAGCACTGCTTGTTGGCACTACTTGAAAACATCTTTTCCTTCTAAAGCTCTGCATCAGAGATTAACTCTTCAGTGTTTGAGAAATGTGATGAATGTGGCTTGCACATTCCTTGTTGCAGTGTGGGAAGCTTGGGGAGACAGTTTTGTGTGGTTGGGTTTTTTGACACATTTCCTGCACTGTTATGCTCTGGAATAAGGAAAGGAAAGAGCGCAGGGAAAAGGCAAGATTCTGTCACCAGATCCCAAGATAGGAGTGGAAAAATCCCAGATTACTTTGGCTAAACTACTGTAGTATCATAGTTGACTGCAGTTTTCTTTGAATGTGGTTGGCTCATGTTACAGTCTCTGTTATAATCCCAGCCTGCGAGTTGTCACTTAATTAGGCACTGATTAAATTCCATAGTATCCTGTTCCTTTGGCTCAGAGTACATCTTTGTAAAGGTTATCTTTGCATGGAGAGCAAGCACCTCATAGTGCTGGGATCTCCCACATAGCAGGGATGGCTAGCCCTTGATTTAACCATATGTAGCTAAGCCTTTACACGAGAGAACAAATACCGTACTGGTTAAGTTTTTCTTCGGAGTAGCTGACCTAACAATCTGTTTTAGGGTCTTACACTGAATTAAGTTATTAAAAACTAATTTTGTAAGGATGCAGCTGTTGTTTTGACTCAGTTTTACTTCCGAATAATCTATCTGGGTGTATTATTTGCTTGTGTTGATACTCACGTGTTGAATTTCAGTTATTTTACAGCAGTCAGGATGCCCTATAACCTTTGAAGGAAATATAAATCCATTGTAACTTAAAAAGCCACAGAGGCTACTGATAAGCCCCAGGGGGGAAAAATCCACTGCTGCTCAGTTACAATATATTTTGTTTAATTTTGTTTGGAGGATGGGGGCCATTTCTTCTTGCTTATGTGTCATATTGAGTTCCTTAATTGTTTCTCTTTTTATCTTTTGAGCCTAAAGCTTAGAAAAATATCTTTGGTTTATTTTTTCATGTATCTAGCAATTGGAAGTGAATCTAGTTTTAAAAGAAGCCTTTAATTTTCTTGCTTATATTCAGGACAAGGCAAATCAATACAAGTTCTTTGTTGTGGCTTTTTAAGGCAGTGGGGAATTTCAGAGAGCTATTGTATTTGTTTCAGTGTTTAAGGGTTTGCTTCAAGACCAAAAAGCGCCTCAGAATACACTTCGAGGTATTGTACTGTTCCTCTACTTGTGTTCTGCAAAGACCAAGTAAATGCCTTCCACTTACAAGGGCAGAAGCTTTTGTTGTGTGGAAGGTGTGTGAATATGCTGGGCAGCATCCTCTCAATTTAGCATCTGTGGCTGAAGTGCTGTTTATTTTTAGTCAAGGTGTGCTTAGATTGCACAGTCTTTAGGCTGGCTGATACATGTTACGCTCCAGGTGACTGTTCTCCCCCAGACAGGTTAACAGGCTACTCTGGAGTGTCAGCACAGAGGTTGCTCCTGCCTCTCCCGGCATGAGCAGAAGAGGGCTGCAGCATGTAACTGCTTACACAGTGCTTAAACACTCCTGTGTGTGAGAAGAACCTAAACAGCAAGATGAACTACCTACTGTGTAGTCTTTCACTCATTCATTTCTGTATGGTACCTACCATTATGGTATCTACACACAATTACCTTTGTGTTACCAACAGGGGAGCAAGATGAATTGGAGTAAATGGCTAATTTGGGACTCCTTATGTCAAAAGTTGAAAACCTCCATTTGTTAGTACATAGCACTTCACACCTGTGCACAAGGTATGCTTTCCATAGCTCCAGAGACTGGTTCTTGGTGGCTTTGGCTGCAGCCCTGACCTGCAGTACTTTCACGTGCTTCCACTCAGCATTTCCTTGCAAAACGGGTTTCAACCTCTACTTACATAGGAAATAAAACCAGTTATGGTGATTGCCTGTTATTTGTGTCAATGGCTTGCTTGCCACTACACATGTATTTGTAGTGAAGCCTGCTGGCATACTAATGCAGCAAGCAATTACTTGCATCTTAAAATCCTCTTTCTTTTCCCACTTCTGACTCATACAGAAGGTAGCTTCTCCAGCAGAGTGGAAAGGGACATGCAGACAGCGGTGTCTCCTTTGCCACCTGACTCTGCCTTCCTCCCCACGCAGACCTATCTCATATGCAGAATTAAGCAGAGCCCCCAGGGGAAAAATAGCATCTAATCACAGCACTGGAAGCAGAGTGCTTACGCATGCAGGTGCTGAAGCGAGGTCACACAGCCTCCAATTTTTGTTCTATTTCTGAAGCCTGGAGTACTCAAATTTTTCCTTCCCTCTTTCCCTCCTGTTCCCAAGCTTTGTTTATTATACATCTAACTACTCAAGGTCTGATGATACTGTTATGTTTATTCATAAGTTGGTAAGAAGAAAGGATAGAAGCTAGACCTAACCTGTAGTAGCTTAGCAAATCTGCTCACAGGGGAGATTGCAAATGACCATTGCTAGAGGTTGAAAAGTGTTTTGGCTAAGTCATGAGGTACATGCATTTTGCTCCACGTGCATTTTGCTGTTTGTTGAGGATGATGCTTGTTCAGTCTGCTCTTTCTTTAATATCCTGTTGAGATAAAGCTGATGTCTAATGTCAATGAGTCTCAGAGGGAAGCGTTTAAATGTGTAAGAATTTTACCATCATGTGTGTAATCTAAAAAAATATTTCCCTACAGCTACAGATACCAAGGATGTAAGAATGGGGTTTTGCCCCACAAGCTAAGAAGCATGGGTCTTGTATTACAGAAAAGTGTCCTCTACACCATCACCTCCCCAAAATTCTGCTGTTTCTCAGAGCCTAAGGTAGAAAGTAATTAGAGGAGAGATAGAAGGAGTGGTCCTAATCTTTGGGAAGTATTTTCCATTCGTTGAAGCGTGATAAAAATTTTAGATCAGGTAGTTGAAGTCTGGCATTAGTCTCCATCTGCTCTTCAGTGATAACATTTTCCTGGATTTCTCCCAGACTCATTAAGCATCATCAGTCCTGGGAAAATGTAACAGGGACATGTGCCTGGATGAGAACTCTGCTGGATTGAGCTATTAAACAAAGACAATTCATACCACTGATACAAACCCTTAATTTTTTGTTGGATAGTTACAGTCATGCCTCACAGCTCAGGGATTCAGTGGGCTATTGATGCCAGCGGGGCTCTGGTAACTTCTGTACTTTTGCATAGCCCAAGGTAAAGTTCAGCTCAGCAATTTAGGGCAAACCTGTTTTACTGCGGTCTGAAATAGTTGCTTTCCACAGTTCATGTATATGGCCAGCTTCCCTCTCATTCAGAAAGATACTGTGTAGCAATTAACATATTACAATTGCTTTGAGCTTTTGCTTGATCTCCACTTATTATTGCTCTATGCAAAGGTCTCTGTAATCTCTTTAGGGCTTTCTTGGGAAGGAGGTGGGATCTTCTCTTCTTCCAGGTACAGGTCTGTAGTCTAAACTACCATCGGAATTGTTTATTTTATACCTAAAACACCACTGTTTACTGTAAAGAGCTCAACAACTAAAGTAGCACTTGCTGCATGCCCTTTTAAGGTGAGCTTTGCTGCTTGGCTTAGTTCTTCACAGTACACGTGTTCTTCCTTCTTTGCAATGTTTTTGTCTCCATAAAGGGCAAGAAACGATGTGTTTATTTTTACCCATTTAGGAAGGGATAAAGCTTACATCAGATATGGGACTTGAGTTCAGCACTTTGGTAGCAACACTTGCAAAAGCTGATCTAGACAAGTGAAATTGGATTTTGTTATCTTGTGTTAAATGCTCTGGCATGCTTATATCTCTAAAGCATTAAAGGCTAAATGTCCTCAGATTCAATATGCTTTAGGCAGGAAAAATGCTAACATGAATTCTAGCTTCAACCCTATTTTGCTGTGAAACTCCATAAACTCATTGAAAATGGTTTTCCAACACCTTAAAAATACTAATATCTTGACTGGGAAATTTGCTTGGAGTTATAACTGCACATGGATACTGCATTTTTAATAACATTGCTTAGCAAAGAGAATATTGGCTGGTTTATATAGACTCAAGTGGGTCAATAAGTGGGTAACAGATGCATGTGACATGCTGGGAAACCACTTACAGAAAAATAGTGAAGGTCACTCCATGTCACGTCTGCAGTGGAGCCAGATCTCCCTCGCCTGCTCTTCCAACCAGGAG
Organism: Anabacerthia variegaticeps; assembly: GCA_035583185.1. Taxonomy (NCBI): domain Eukaryota; kingdom Metazoa; phylum Chordata; class Aves; order Passeriformes; family Furnariidae; genus Anabacerthia; species Anabacerthia variegaticeps. The sequence continues at coordinate 19,355,035 of JAWWEW010000001.1, read as the reverse complement.
AAATGTGAACTCCTCTTCACAGAGCCATGCATAAATGGATTGACTTCAGAAGAGAAGGAGGACTCCGTGGCAGGAGCTGGTTACTATGGCTATATGAATTACTCACTCTAAATGGAGAAATCAAGCCAACAGTTGCTGTATACATTAACTATATTTGTATATGAAGGAGCCTCATTGCCAGCAGCTGTGTGAAGGTGTCATGATGAAAAACCAACTTTGTTCATGCCAGTCAAGGACTTGGTGACTTTCATACATTTAAAGAAGCGCAGACAGAAAGCAGCAAAATTTTTGCACAGTGGGATCATGTCCTTTCTCCTCCTTAAGTACTTGTTTTGCTCGACACAAAAGTTTTCTCATCTCTGTACTCCTAGTGATCACAGAACAGCCCAGGTAGGAAGGGACCTTGAGAGATCATGTGGTCCACCCTTTGACAAGAAGGGAGCCTGGATGAGATTGTCCAGCACCTTGTCCAATCGCAACCTAAAACTCTCCAGCAATGGGGTCTCTACTCTGTCCCTGGCGAGGTTGCTCCAGTAGGATGGAAATGGCATATCATGATGCTAGCTTGGAACTTACGGAGGTGCTGGCTGGCCCTGGCTCTGGGCCACTGAATATGAGAAAAACTACTCCTAACTGTGTTGGCTTCAGAGTCCATCTCCTAGCCAGCTACTGATCTCTAGGACTGTCATCAGAGACACTTTCCCTTTGCCAAATGACATTGGAATTGATCAGTGAGAACAAAATAACTGTGGATGGGGAGAGAACTGTAGCATAACCATAGCCTTATTTTTGTTGGTTATAAATTTAAAGTAAAATATTTTGTCTTTCCTTTTTGAAGCTATCCGCTGAAGTGCTTCCATGGGGTACCTAGCAAACAAAATCCCCCTGTTTTTTTGCAAGATGGCTGTTGGCAGCTGTCAGAGCTGGCCATTGGTTTGCTCCTTTATACAATACTGCACAAACAGGTGAGTGTTTGACAGGTGAGGGGGTTAAGCCAAGGCTGTTATCACCAAAGACTGACTAAAGCTCTTGTTCCTGTCTCCAGTGCTCAGATTTTCATGCAAGTGAGAAGGGTGGAGTTGGGTATGCTCAAGAGGTGATTTGTAGCTTAGGGCCTAAACCAATGGAGCACTTCTATTACCTGCTGTCATTTGTAATACCACTGTTAAGGCTGATGAGGGGTTTGCACTTAAAATAGAGGCTGAATCTTTAATCTCAATGGAAAATAGAGCACATTTGCTGTAAATGTAAAAGCCTGCCTTTTCAAAATGAACTAGATTATTGCAGTCTGCAAATCTTTTAATTAGCCTAAGTTCAAATTAATTAAAAACTGTCATTTAAAGAATTAAGCACTTGCAGGTTTTCCAGAGTTTTGAATTATCTTAATGGAATAAAACAGACATTTGGAACTTTCCTTGTAATTAAAAATAATTGAAATCTTCTGCCTGCATGTATATGAAGAAATCAGCTAATAATTAAGTCAAGTTATTAGCCATGGCTGTATTTAATGTTACATATAGAGAACAGCCTAAGAAATTTTAAATAGGTCCAGCATGATATTGGAGATAATGCAATTTATTATCAGTCTTCTGTAGTAGCAGTAACACCACTCTTATAGGGAGACAGGGCACACACAGGCTTTCATTGGTGGATTAGCTGTGTCACTTAGCTTTAGTCTTTAAAGGTTAAATGGCTTGATGGTTGAGTGACTTGCATGTTTCTGTTTGAAATGCCCCCCACACCACTGAAACCTTGCCTGCTGCTGGGAATGAGGGAGAACCATAGAGAACACTTGGTGCTGGCAGGACTCAGAAAGTAGGATCTCTACAGCATTTCTTTGTATGTGTTATCCCTTTAGAAAAAAAGCCCTAGCCCGTTTCTATTCTGTATTAAAAGTCAAACCTGAGTGGAATGAGCTGCTCTGTGTGAGGCTTCAGTCATGCAAACTAGGTGCAAGCCTCCTTAGGGGACTAGTGACTGCTGGTTGTCTTAGTAGTCGCCAGTAGCTCTGCCCTTAAAATAGCTCTCTGCTCCTCAGTGCTCTGCTCTTCCAGAAGGCCAGAAATCTTGTGCAGGAGCCACAGCTGGTGCTCCTCTTTCAGTCTCTGCATAGACATTTTGAAATAGGAACTTCCTGAGGAAAAGAAAAAAAAAAAAAAGGCTCATAAAATGAATGAATGATAGTGATTACTCATTCAATGAATCCAGGAAGGTGGAATCAGCTTTAAAAAAGCTGATAGGAATACAAACAGATGCTTTAGTCACAGTCTGTCCTCATTATACCACAGCATTATGACTTTTTGAACATCCTAAATATATGTTTCTTATTTCAATTCAGTTTGGTTTCTTTTAATCTAATCTCTTAATTTCCTGGATCAGTGATGCTTGGTTGGAGGTTAATGGCAACACCATTGTCATATTCCTATCTGTAATTCTGTCCTTAATAAGTATTTTTCTTCAAGTACATGAATACTGGGCTGGATTTACTTAGGCTGGCTGATCAGAAATACTGCTGGTGTAGGAGGATGGTATATCCTCTGTGTATTTGCATTTTTAATACTAATGATCTCTTCCTATCATCAGTTCATGTGGAATTTTCAGCTTTTATTTAAGGACCCCAATCCTTTGTTGCTAAGAAGACACTCTCTTAGCAAGTGCAGAATTTTCTTTTTGGTATTTGAGATCTCTAAAGAAGTTCTGATAGACACGACAAGTGCTGAATCTTGAGAATGATAAATTATATGTCAGGGCTTAATACGTTTTGTCAGGTTGTACTAACAACCAAGGCGAAGTGTCCGTCCTGTTGTTTCAATGAGGGATCTATTTTGGGGAGGAAGAGGAAGTCTTTGAAGGCATTAATGGATAAAGGAGGGGTAAGGTTGAAACAGTATCTGCTAATTATTCTTTCTTGCCCATATGTGGTTGTATTTTAGTCTGTAAATGTGGACCCACAAGCAATGAGGTCTGCTGGTGTTCTCCTTCTGCCCTTTCCCCAAATCCAAGAAGAGAATGGTGTGAAGGGAGATTATGGGCCCACTACTAGACCATCTCATCCCTAGGTGAGGGCAGGGACAGAAAGGAGGAAAATTAAGTGCTATGAATATGTGAAAGCATGGCTGACTGATTGTCGTTTGGCTTTGATTGTCCTGTGTCATTGCCAGAAGCCTTCATGGCTGGCCAAGGCTGCCACGCGTGTCCCCACACACGTGTGCTCGCCTCGCTCAGCCCGTGGCTGCTGGGCTGGACAGTGGGAGTCAGACTGGAACCCTATCCTGTGAAAGAGCACAGTGCAAAAATATCTTTCCATTGCTGATGCCTCTTCACTTCTAGTTCTGATAACAGTGGTAGGAGACACTTAAAGGAGATAGCTGAATAGGTGTTGCTGAATCCCAGAGCTTGACTGTGGTGAAGGCACTTGGGCTGCCCTTTTTTCCATGTCAAGACTTTATCAGTGACTCAGGGTCAGAGGTCTGGAGTTCAGCCCAGCACATCCCCGTGTGACATGTCACATGTTGCTACTGCTAACAAACAGGGAATAGGAAGAGTGTGGAAGGTTCTGTTTTGTTTTGGAACCTCCTACCATAAGCTGTATAAAAGCATACGTTCATACCCCTTTAACACTCATTAAAACATACCTTGAAGCTGTAGTGTGAAAGACTGTCCTCTCTGGTTAAGGAAGTATTTGGGTGGGTTTCCTTTGAACTTTATGCGTACATTGTGAACAAATCAGTCAGACATGTCTACACTACATGAGTATGGGATAGCCATGGTACCTACTGTTAAATGTTATTTGGTTTATTACTTCTAGGTAATGGATCTCTATATCGGCTCTCTGATTCTTTCTCTCATTGAAATAAATTCTACTCATTGGTCTCATACTTTAATTTGTATGCTTTTTACCTGACCTGGCACAGACTCCCTGTGCGGCAATAGTAAACTGTAAGTAGTTCAGCTGTATTCCAGATAGCCTTCTGATTGCTGCAAGTAGCTAAAATTCAAGTGTGTATGTCCAAAGAAGAGTAAGCATAATGGGCATTGCTCTTGACTTTGAATGTATCTGCCTATTCTGTTTTGAACAACAGTGCAAGTTATTGCATTGCTCCTTATACTTACATTATCTAAAATCTGTCACTCTTGTTCTTCATTCAGAATAAACTTGGTTGAGCAAGAAATGGCTTGCCACTAGTTTTCACAGAAGTAAAATTCCTACTTTTGAAACAAAGTAAGCATGAAAGAGGGAACCCATCTGCTGAGAGGACTATCTCTCCATGGAGAGGAGTGGGACTTGCTCCAAGGGCACTCAAATTCGTACAGACCTACTGCATGGTGTTTTTTTCTGGTCCAGCAGCAAAGTAGAAGAGGTAAGCAGTCTGTTCATGACCATGAAGGTAATCAGCTTTGTAACTCCACACAGAGAAAGCAGGGGGAACTAAATGCCCCATTGTTTATATGGATGTAGTCCCTAGCTTTGCTTCAGTCAGGTTCCTTCTTCTAGAAAGGTGTCAGTAGTTTCTGCATCACAGTGTTTTTAATTTTATTTTTTTTTCCTGAGCATGGATCCTTCTCAGATCTTGAAGGATGATGGTGTGTCAGTAATGGATGAATGCAGGTATCCAGACCATGCTGGAAATGTGTTGGAAATCATCTGCACTTTAGCTCAGCAATTTCCCCTTTGTGGTTCTGGTGCACATTTGGGTGAGGACAAGAGGGGAGACTTTTTTTCTGCTCTGGTAAATCCCTGTTCACCAACTGCAGTAGAAGAAGGACCAGAGTTTCCAGAGTTTCTACCTAGATCTGTGTATCTTGTCAGACAAGTGGCAGAATAACCCAACTAAAAACATAAATTTTCCTTTTTTTTCTTTTTTTAATTTTCCTACAGCATATTTTTATACCCCAAAATAGCTCACATTTTTGTCAAAATTCTGTGTTAAATTTTGCAGTTAGTCTTCTGCTGTAAATTTGGATACTCAGAAAAACATCAGGGATGATTTTTAAAAGATGATATAAATTTTTCTGTATAAATAAAAATGTTATTTTGTTGCCCTGCAGGAGTTATTGTTAAAATCTCATTCTCTCCTCTAGCAGAGGCAAGGCACAGGCATCAGACCTGCAGAACAGCATCTGAAAAGGTGAGATGAATTCATTCTTTCATTCACAGAGTGGTAAACAGATCTTCAATCAAGACTATTCTTTTGGTGAATAGGTTTGAATAGACGGACCTGCTGGTGAGAAGTTGCTGTGGGACAGACTGGATAGATCAAATTCCGAGGTCTTCTGTTGAGTGAGTTTTGATGAAAATTTAACAAGTTACTCAGCTGGGCTGGTGGTTGTGTCAAGTGAGCTGTTTGGTGTTTTCATGCTGCTGAGCTACTGGTATTTACAGTCATGCTTCAGAGGCACCCACTGAGGCAGGACATGTGTCCCATCCTGCTTAGTGGTTTGATAGCATCATCACACTAGATACATTATTTATTTTCTTCTCTTCTTTTTCATTTCTAGACCTCTGTGAGACTGAAGTGCCTAAAACTGCGTATGAGCAGGTACTTGGGCTTAGTGAATACAATCTGATGTTTTTTGTTAGTTTTTTGTTCCATCTCCTTCATTATTTTTTTTCCTGTAAAGACAAAACATGTATTTCCACTTAAAAAAAAAAAAGGAAAAACATTGAAATCAATTCTGTTCAAAAAGGACTAGCTGCTGCTGGGGAACTGGTGTGACTCTGAAGGGAGTTATACCTGTAGCTTCACTGGGAACGTCAGCTGCTTCTCAGTAAAGTCAGTCATCCTTCTCAAAGGCAATGCCTGGCCGATCTCACTGATGATATCCCAGGGGATTTTGGTCTAGGCATGTGGTGCAACCTTTCTCCAATGAGCTCCATTGGTTTCTCTGTGTGGTCTAGCACAGCCTTATCTCACCATGGCCTCCCCAGCCCTCTCCTGCAACTCCTGGCATCTCAGCACTTGCATCTCTGCCCTCCCCAAACCATGTTGAAGCAGTGGGCGTTTGCTGCAGCTCACCCCCTCCCCATCTCACCCTACCTGTGCCTTTTCAGAAACTAACCTGCGGTTAGACATGATGTGCTCACCCAGCAAAACAGAAACGCCCTGTGTAGAAAAGGGGCTGAACCTGAAGCGCTTTGGGGGTTTTGCTGGAGGCAGGATTTCAGCTGTAGCACCATCCTCTGCATCTTGTTGGTGCTGAGCTGGGGTAGCAGGAGTCTGGCATAGCACAAGCAGGGAGTGCAGCAGTGGAGTCTACCACGGCTCGGCTGTGGTACAGCAACAATTCACAGGGTCAGTTCAGCAGATCTTCAAGGGATAAGTCTGCTTTATCTAGTATTAAGCTGTGAGTGTGGAGCATCACAGCTGGGAGAGGAGAGGTTAGAAAATTAGCTTGCTTTCATGTTTATAAATCTATATATATGTATAGATATGTTTAGATATACACACAGAGGTAAAAATATATATGTGTGTGTCTCTATATATATACACTTATATGCACACACCAGCCAGTCACTCCAGATTGTTGCTGCTGGAGAGAAGGATGTCATGTCCATTTTTGGAGGTGTTTAAATTCAACTGACAAAAAGCATCAAGTCATTAGACCATGTGAGAAGCACAGACTTGTGCTTTTTCAGGCAGAAAGTAATAAAAGTAATACCTCTGGAAATAGATTCTCTTTAAAAACTGGTCTTAATACTTCAAAGAGCTTTGCTGAATGAGTTTTTGGTGGAGGTGACCAGCTCAGTGTAGCTATGCTTGGAAACAAGCAATGTCTTGTCTTTGCTTACAGAACGCTGAAAAACTCACACAGTCTACTTCTTGCAGAGCTTTTCCTGCATCAGGCCAATCACATTGAGTTTCTTCTGTCAGCACTTGCAGTGTTAATAAAGTAACCCCATGACAATTGCTTCACCAATTAAACTGGCACTGCATATTTTTTAGTGTAGTTTGCATCTGGCATAAGGTAAATACAAGATAGCAAACAATCCTTGACTGAAAGTCGAGTTATGACTCACAGGGTTAAAGCAGCAAAAAACTGAAAAATCACAAAATCTCTTGTATCTAAAAAGGCATGAATATTTTATTTCTTTCCCCCTCAGCTCCTCTGGAAAATAAGCTTCCACAGCAGCAAAGCCAGGCAAATCAGCAAGGGCTATACCCACCTCTGCCCATACCTGAAGGGCAGGCTCTGAATGCTTGCAGCTGAAAGGCAAGTCGTCTTGGAGGAGTTTGGCACCTGGAGCTAGAATATGTTGTGTCTGAAGGCCTAGGAGTATTTTAGGACAGTACTTCCTATTGAAATGAAAATGTGGTTTTCAGGCTGTTTGAGCAGAGAGAGTGCATCACAGTCGGAGGTTGAAGGAGGCTAATGAAGTACCCTGTCTTTGAAGTCAGACTGTGTAATACAAGCCCTAGAGAGACACAGATATATATTTTTTTTCCTGGCATTGATTAAGGCTAAAATACTTCTGCTATTAGTTTCAAAAAGGCTTAATAGAATTGGTGACTGGCCTACAGTAATTCTAATGACGTGCTGTGCAAACAAATGTTTCATTAATGTATACTGAAAAGATTAACCTGAACTACTTATATGTGTTTTTAGTGTTTTTAACTCCCTGCCTTCCCCCAGTTTTTATGGATAATGCAGAGCAGTTTAAGTTGGGGGTGAAAAAACAAACCAAAACTTGCTAATGGCAATTAGGATATGTGATAGTTGGGAAAATGATGCCCCGAAGTTCTGAAAACATGCCATGATTCTGTGACCTGATGGGCAGGGTGGGATGCTCAAGGTTATTGGAGACTGAAAATTTTTCAAAGAGAGGTGGTGGAGTGTCAGCTTTTGGAGAAAGAAGAGTGAGAAGGCCCATGACAAAAAACTGCTTTTCCTTTCCTGGTACATCTCCAGAGCCAAAGAACTGAGAGCATTTATTTAACCAGGCTCCCTTTTCCTCTTCCTATTTTTCTTATGGCTGTGGGTCAGTCTGAGATTGATTTATCAGTGCTGTTAATCTGCTCTCAAAGCACTGTCAGTCTCACTCCCAGAAGCCAAGCTCTCCCATTAAAACCCTGACCTATTTAAACGTTTTTAAGATACCGTAATGATTGAATGTCAGCAGGGGAGAGGCAGCAATGACAGCTCTGAAATGTTTATTATCCTAGCCTGGGTCAGGAGAGGAGCATGCCAATGCAGCCCAGAGCTCAGCACTTGGCAAGGGATGAGAGGCTGAGGGACAGACACTGCCCTGCTACCAAGCCATGGAGATCATCCATATTCCTCTTGTGGTTTCGTGGGTTAATGCTCTGCAGTCACTGGTAACTTCCTGCTGTTCAAAATGGGAAGAGGTTTCAGGGGTCTGCATTTTGATAGCAATAGATCATGGATTATAGTGGCTTAAAAGGCACTTAGAACACTTTTGGTGGCTTAGGAATTATTTCCCCAAGCATATTTGAAAGCTGATCCTTTCCATGGAGAAATTTAAATTTCCTTTCTGCTGTCACACCACAGTAGCTGTCAGCAAAGAATTAATTGGACAAAACTATTTAAAATGATGATTCTGAAAGGAACGTGAAGAGATGTACTGGTATCTCTTTGGGTTGCAGATATTTGTGTCCAGGGCAGAGCACATGCGCTGCAGCAGGAGGAGCACAGAGGCTAGCAGGAATCTGGAAATCTCAGGTTCTAATAATGGGAATCTAGCTGTTGTAAACACACTTTCAATGTACTGTTTAGTGCCAATTTTCTCATCCTTTAGAGATGTAGCAGAGTTCAACTATTTTTAAAGTCAAGCTTCTCTCCCCCTCCAATTTCTCTTTGGGCCTCAGTGGCTTGAAGAATTAAACCATAATTCTTCACAAGAGAAAATGCATTCATTTGTACAGAAGGGGCCTGGTTTTTCTTACTGGGTACAATGTTAACGCTTTTCTCCTGCCAAAACTATTCCCACATGGGTGAACTTTCCCTTTCAAAGAGCGTCCAACGAAATCATTTTGGTTCTTTCCCTTTTGTCTTTTAAACAGACACCACAACAGCAGCAGGGAGCAGTGAACAAAAAAACCCCTCAAGGTAATAATAGGTTCTCAGTCTCATCTAAAAGACACATCTGATGGAGGGATAGTCTTTCTGTTTGCTTATGGAACAGCCCAGAGGATCCTGACTCAGAAGATGCTTTCTCCAAGCATCTGTATCTTGTACTGGTGTCCTTCTCTCTCACTGTTCTTGCTTTCCAGGAGTGCCAGGTTCTTACAGTGTGAATTTCATTAAGAGTAGTCTAAAGGTCAGCTTTTCTCAAAACCCAGCTGACTGGTCGATCTTTTTGTCTAAGAAAATAGAGAGGGTTCATAACTGGGCTGTTACAGATCCCAGATGTCAACTTTTCCATGTAAGACCACAATATTGACACTATCTGTGTCTAGAGCTGATAAACATTATTGCATTCCTTTCCAAAATGTAATGTTATTAAAAATAGGTTAGTCACAATGGTTCCTTATCAAAGTCCCTTGTTTCCCTAGAAACAGTGACCAGCATTAACCTTTCTAAAAGTAGCCTTGCAAGAGACAAATGTCTTTAGTTGTCACTGTTACAAATTTAATCTAGGGAAAATGTGCTGCAATTTCTGTTTCATACTGAAAGGAAGCAAATAAACTCCAAAAAGGCAGGAATAACATGCACTATTAATTCACACCAGGCAAGCAAGGAAAATAAATTGATCACATTTAAACCAGTGCTGGCTGTGGCCCTTTCTAAATGGCACAAGCATTGAAATTGCATTAGAATCAGTTATGGAAACAGTTGTTTGCAACTCCAAGAAAAGAAAAGGGAGGCGTGGGAACAAGATTGTAGTGTTCATGCAGGACTGATGAAAGCTGAATATTTGCAGAACAGAAAAAATGTAAGTGATAACAGCATATTTGTAAGAAGATGGCTTCTTCTAAGCAACGTAGGTGGTAATGGGAATATTATGTTTAGAAGCAAAGCTACTGGCAATGTGAGAGCGGAGCAGGAAGGAGAGAGTATCAGTGTGTTATATCCTCATTGCTTGAAATAATCATATTCTCATTCTTCACAGCAGAATAATGGTGTCCATAAATCTTGGTGATGCTTGTTTTAAACATGCAATAAGGAGCATCAGCTTGAGTTGACACAATTGCTCGCTGTTCACCTAAGCAGCCAAAATCACTAGCTCTGTTTTCTCTTTTGCCAGCTATAAAGCAAAAAGACATTGAGTTAGATCCAACATCAACACAGATCCATGCCATGGGGCACCACGCGCCTCTAAATCAGCAGACTGGGAAGCAATTCTGGTTTTGTATGACAACTAGTCAAGCTCTGGAACGTGACACAAGCTGCTCATGTTCAGCTCAAGCAGAGGTTCCTTTCACAGAGGTATCCAGTCCAGGCCATAGAGCTCAGCTCTAGCTTTAGCAGAGGGCTCTCTTCTGGAGGTGCACACATCTCTAGCAAAGCAGTAGTGATTCTCTGCCTCTTGGTTGCATTCCCCAAATGCTAAAAATACCAAGTTACTAAAGCACTCAGATCCTGAGTGCCACATCAGTCTGCTGTCTTTGAGCCTATCACGTCCATAAATTCCTGTCTCTTACAAACCTACTTTGTCTGTGCAACCTGTCCCTGTCCAGTCATCAGGGCAACAGCTTTAAAAATAGCAGACTCAGTATGCAGATATTTTCCTTCTTGCGTGGTCACAAACCAAACCACTTGTTCCTGTGGGTATCTAGGAATTCAATGAAATTGTGGACAAGCTCCCTCTTTGCTTCCTTGGAACTGAGTTCTATAAAGCCCTAATATATTGTCTCCCCTTGTGGCCAACAAACATTATTCACAATATTTATTTTCCTTTGTGCTTTTATATTCAGTTTATGCTAGAACCAAAGGAAACATATATATCTACCTATGCTAGTAAAAGCAAATCAATCTGGCTGTGTCAGTTGTTTTGCTATTTAGGGGTTGCAGTGAAACGAGACCTGAGTTACTTATGGTGCTTGTTTTACAGGAAAAATGAGTTTACGATAAGAAGGCCAGACATTGCCTAAATTTTGTCTCATAAATTAGTTTCCTGAAGCAAAGCACTCACTAAAATTGATGCCTACTTTGTTCATTATCTGTGATTCGCTTTCCGGGCAGAATCAATACATTCTTAATTTTCTTCACCCTTTTGCCTTGTTCATACACTGGCGAATTCCTGTATATGCCAAACCTGAGCCTATATTCTTGGCTTTTAAAGAAGGGGATTTAAAGTCCTAGGCTGGGATGTAAGAACTCACATCCTAGCTTTGTTTCTTGAAGGCAGTTTGGCTCATGTAACCAAATTCCCTTTATAACCACTTATCCCTTGTGGAAGAATCTTTGATTTTCATATTCCAGGGGAATTGTGTCTCAGTAGTCTTAATTTGCACATGCACACACACACAAGGCCATGGTAATTAAGTTCTGAGGTGCTTGGAAAAGCAATACGTGCCCCAGTGAAAACACAGAGGCAGGAAAAGCTTCTTCCATGAGGTCATGGAGCAAGAATGGTGTGGTGAGGGGCAGCCGGCAATGAGGAGAGTGCCTCTCCCCACTGACATTCCTGCCCCCCTTCATCAGGGCACAGCCACACGTGTTCCCTCCTCGGGCATTGTCTCCTCAGCTGGGACCCGGTGGACAAATATGGGCATGGAGGAAAACTGCTGATGCCTTTAAACAGTTGTCACCAGTGACCTTGAGACAGGGGCATATAAAGCCTGGACCAGGCGGAGCCGTGATACTTTCTGTGTGCTCTCCAGGGTGAGTACCAACCTCTCTCACTTTTAAGTGCGGGTGCTGTGCTCTAACACTGTACTGTAGTTTTGATGTGACTAAGCTTTTCATATGGCCTGCTACTAGTGTCAGCAAACATCTAGCCTATGCTAGGCATCCTAGGATACTGCTTGAATGCTAGAATGGCAAGCACATGTTTCTTCTCTAACACCAGTGCATTCATTTAGCCAGCTGGAATTACGGCTTAGGGAAGTGTCTGGTCCCTTATAATTATGAATCTGTGTGGAATTATTAGCCAGTACCTGCAAGTCAACTTTTCTGCCTTCTCTATCATCCGCAAAAGATGGTGACTTATTGAATTTGCAATTTTAAACAGCTTGTTGGTCCAAGGCATTCATTAATCCAGCCTGAGTTACAACCCTTGGAGAATTACTGGGCTGCCATTCAAATCCAGGGGATGCCTGATGTCATTGCTGTTGTGTTACTATCTGCCATTTGCATTACGCTCTCTCTTCCAGCAGTCCCAGCAGAGAAAGGCAAGGTCCCTCCTTTCCAAGCCTGAATGCACCATCAAATTGTTAGTGGTTCTGGCCATGCCACTTAATTTTGTGCAACAGTATTGGCTTTCTACAAGCCAATAGTTGTAGGTATTTGTAGATAGTTGTAGGTGTTTACAACTATCTTCCATGGCTGATATACAAGGGCTGGCTCCTTTTGCTGTTAGCTAGAACAGATTGAAAGAAAACATCTTTAGTTTTAGCCTCATCTTTCCTGGGTATTCTGCATTTTAAAAATAAGCCTATGACCATAAAAAAACAAAATTTCCAGCTTCTTATATCTGGTGATGTTTTTGCCTCACTGAGTTCTCTGCATCCACGAGGTGTGGTCTGCCTGGGGTCCAGCCTCTGCTGTAACTCCAAGCACAGAGGCTGCTGAAGAAAAAGGAATTCTATCCCAGGTGCCATAGTGCTGCTTTATACCATAACATACTTGCCATCATGGTTCATCCTGAATGTGGGGGGGCAGGATGGGGAAGAGACAAGAAGGTGGTAGCTAAGTAACTGTCCTAAGAGGCCTGGAAATGCAGCTAGGATGCACAGAAGTGGTTCAGAGCACTTTAGTGTATGTTATGACTCTGAGAACCTGCCCTGAATCCTAGACATTAACACTGGAGTGACCCCGCTGGCATTTGCACATTTATTGTGAAGTGACACTTACGTTCTCTAACACTATTCTGTTTAAATGTATGAACTGACGCAATTTCATTGCTCCACTAGAGCTGAGACACCCTTAGAGAGAGAGAGAGACTCTGCCAGGCCATTGAGTTGTTTCTCCAGCTGGGAATTTTGGAATTTTGGTCAGCTGAGATGATGTTAAAATATTTGGTGTTACTTGTGCTTACGTAGGCCCTTTAAAAAGATTAAGGTTTAAAAGATTATTTAAAAATCTACAAAAAAATTAAGTCTAGTTCTGCAGAAGAACATTTTTGCTCTGCAGCAACAAGACAGAAGGTATCAAGCTTGTACTGCAGCAGTGGGAGAGGACTGGATGTAACACTTTTGCAGCTCTGCTGTCTTAGGGCTTTATGTTACCCAGGAGAAATGTGTTGGGGAAAAGCTGCCTTGGTTGGCAAGGACTTTTTATTGCTGCCAGGATTTTGTTAGAAATACACTGAATTAAATTTTGAAAGACTACATTATCTGTCTTGATAGGGGTCTCAGAAATTTGTCCAGCTGCCCTGGATACTGCATAAGAAATGAAATAAGGCAAGAGATTACATCTGAGCATCAGTTATACAGCTTTGAATAGTAATCAAATGATTTCTTGACTTTAAAGAAAAAAATATCTGAAATTCTAAAATGGTGTGTACACCTTATAGCAGTGGAACTTCTTGTAGATATTCTCTGGACAGCATCCTGAGTAGTTTATTTATGTGGGAGTGTGTGTGTGTAAGTATATATGTCTGCTGGTGTTAAAACAAAACAAACAAAAAAATCCCAAACCCAGCCAGAAACAAATTAAACCAAACCAAACCAACACCCAAACATATTGGTTTGATCACTTTAGAGAGTACAAAGCAATCAAATTACTTGGCAGTACAAACCCAGGAAATTGGTATCACTGATAGTTATGTCCCCTGCCCTCTCTTTCATGATAAAAGGCTCCTAAACACCATGGCCTTGCCATTTGAGGAAACAAGTGTAGGTATTAAGCAGGACTAATATGCTCAAACGAACCTAAAAACAAATGAAGACCTTGCACCAGTACTGCAGGTACACTTGCCATCTGGCATGCCCTGCTGCAGGGGAGTACCTGGTGAATTCAGAGGTACCAGCAACCTGGGAAGCTGCACTAGCACAGCAACTCCCCAAGCCATGTTAGTCCTGTTTTTATTAACATGCCGATTCCGGCAATGAGAGGAACGTGCTGCAGGGAGCAGAGCTATTTCCAGCTGCAGTGCTGACTTTCTGCAGTGAGAGCAGGCATATGTCCCTGGAGCTGCACCAAGGGCATAATGCATCTCCTTGCAGCAGTTGGCAGCAGTGAAGTCTTGCTCCATGTTTCCCAGAAAATGCTGCCCGAGATGGCGCTTGAAGTGGCTGAGTGGCACAGCCCCAGGGAGACCTGCTGGAGAGCATACCTCTGCTCTGGGTGATTTTAAAAGGGGCCAGAAGAGACCCCTGCTAAGCGTTTTTTAAAATCACAGCTTCAAGTGGTCCCAGCTTCAAGTGGTCCCTCCTGCTTCTAAGCACCATTTGTGCCACGAAAAAGAGATAAAATTCTCCTGTGGAGATAACTGTTACCCACGTTGAGGTTTTTGAACCCTCAAGATCTGGGTGGCTTTAAATAAGCTGAGCCAAGGAAGGGTTTAATAAGGTGCAGTATAGCCCCAAGTCTGTGTTAGATATTTGTGATTCAAGTTAATCATCACTTTGATCACCCACCTGCCACATTGTGCTGAGCATTTTACATTGTCTCAGATTGTTCATAAAATAGACATTTGTCTGAGGCTTTTCTTCCCTCTTTCTTTGGCAGACCAGGTGCCTTCCTTTTTCCTCTGTGAGCTGTGCCACCTTGAATCCTTGCCAAGATGATGGTTGATATGTCCGAGTTTGGGGAGGCTGCTCCCTACCTCCGAAAGAGCGAGAAGGAGCTGATGAAGGCTCAGACTGTTGCCTTTGATGGTGAGTTGCAACACCCTTTGTGCTGCCAGTGGCTGTTTAAGAGGGATAAGAGTTACATCCAAATGTAGTTAAGGAAATGCAAAGCAAGGCAGGACGCAAAGCCTCCATTGTAACTGCTGTGCTGATTCTATTGGAGGTAGCTAGTTCAACCAAGTTCTGGTTGCTTAATTTGGCAAAGCTATTAAAAAAACACAGATAGTACAAAATAAAAATAATCCACAGTAAGTAATTACCTAGATTTAGAAGCAAGGTGTATTGGTACTGCTCTTCTAAAAGGGGAATCATCTCTTAGTTTGAGAGAAAACAACATTGATATTTCAGTAATGAGAGTTTCTGTGGCCTGACTGGATGTCTCATTTGATTTGCAGGCTGTATGACAATGTGATGTTAGCTTTCAGTTTCTCATGATTTATTTTCATGAAATGGGTTTATATGATCCCTGAGGTTTAGTAGTAAGTGTAAATATACCAATAACTGCAGCCTTTCACTATTCCCAACAGTTGCTGTAACTAAAGATCTAAAGTCTGGTGCAGCTACTCCAAACTCTAAAAAGGCACATAACTCATTGTAAGTTATTAATATTACCGTTTTTCAACACAAACCTCAGAAAAATATGAAAGAATAAAGTTAAATCTGATAGCTGGCAGGCAAATAATGTGGGTTGAATTCCTTGAGCAGTTTGAAATTCTCTGTGTGACTTTTTAGCAAATGCCTTAATTTGGGCTTAGATCTCAGTTCCTCCATCTGCACACTGGTGATAATGATTATGGATTTCCCATGGAGACTGAGGCTTAGCCAGCATTAGTGAAATATTTTGACACCTTGTGTTGGAAGGATCTAGAGGCTGAGTGGTAGTTTCAAAGGGAGACAACATTTGAGAGCCCTGCTCCTTCTGCTTCATCAGGCAGCTTCCCAGCACTGTCAATCTGCTGCAATCCCAGAGGTTTTATGTCACTTGTGAAGAAAAATGTAACCCAGAAATCTCACTTAGCTAGGCATAGTGCTACTGTTTGATGCAAGGCTGTGAACCCTCGGTCTCCATACTTTCACAGGGAAGAAGAAATGTTGGGTTCCTGATGAAAAGAAAGCTTACGTTGAAGCTGAAATTACGGAAAGCAGCGAAGGCAAAGTGACGGTGCAGACAACGGATGGAAGGGTACGAAACTGTGTCTGGTCTGTGACTAAGAAGGCCAGAGCTGCAAGCTCCAGAATTTACCTATCTTGGTTTAAACTCAGTTGCCTGTTCATGAAACTGGTTGTGAAGGGGAAGCCTCAGTAACTGGTGCCAGGTCAGGATAAAATAACACAAGGAAAGCCACCAAGGGAAAAACAGCGATGCAGTGGTGGGTAGTTGAGCATCAGCCACTACACAGCTGTGGGCAGTCTGTGACTGGAGGTTTGCAACCAGCCAGTTCTGGGTTGGTCCCCAGAGGTAAAAGCCCAGGCTTTGACCAGCCAAATTTCATGGCTCTTTTTGCAGCCACGCAATCATGCTTCTTGCTTTTGTGACCTCAACTTTCCCTCATTCTTCTGATATCTGTGTAAACAAATGACATTCTGTGTGGACTGAGATAAAGGACTTCACAGAGGGAAAAATATATTTCCTCCTATAAGGTATGTGAAGTAACAGAAAATCCCAGTGTTTTCCAGTGTTTCTGTACTTGTCTTGGCAGACCATGACTATAAAAGAAGATGATGTGCAGACAATGAACCCTCCCAAATTCGACATGATTGAGGACATGTCTATGCTGACCCATCTGAACGAGGCATCTGTGCTCTACAACCTGAGAAAGCGCTACAGCAACTGGATGATCTATGTAAGGGCCAATACAGGGTATATTTAGCAACCTGTATATCAATTCCATACTTCATGTTGGAACATATTGTGTTCTTCATATTCATTTTACAACTTCGCTAAGTCACAAAACTGAGGGTCTGGCTCATCTTTTCAAGAGAGAAGTTGTTTGGAGCTGGCACATGTCTGAATACAGACAGACAAGCCCAAATGAATAAGTTAGTGCCTAGCTCCTCAATTTGGCTTGCTTGCCTAAGAGAGGGATGGTATGGGATATATTTTCTTCTATAAAGGCATTGGGGAGACCCAGTTTATGTATTTTTCATCTTTTCATACTAATCTATGTCAACACCAGCCATGGGGATTTCTTTGTTAAGACACTGCCTCAAGCTCAGAGTTCTTTACACACACAACTTCTTTAAAGTATGAGCCTTTCTATCTTAGTTTAGTAGTTATATTCCCTTAATTTTCAGTGCTAACATCTGTCTTGTTTCATTCTGATCTTTTCCTTAGTTCTGTATCTTTCCCATGGCATCATTAACGTAATTTCTGTCAGCACCAGAACAAGCTTCAGTAGCATCTAATTTTACAGGGCCAGAATTTTGCTCTCAGTTTGCTGCATTCAATTGTGTTTTAAATCAGTCAGAAGAATATATTGATTTTTCAGCCAATCTCTGCTCTGGTTTTTGTGTTTGTTAGAAGAGCAAATCCAACTTTTTGCCATTTAAATTCTGACTGTCAAATATTTCCTGCATTTCTCTAATAACCCCTGTACGGACATGTAGGACCTACAGCACAGCTTTGTTTGCACATCAGTATAGGAAAAAAAGTTAAATTTAGCATCTTACCTTAATCCGTTTGCTGGTTGGGGTTTATTATTTTTCTTGTACAAAACAGGATTGAGGACTCCTGCCAAGACCTAACACTATTTTTAGGGGAAGAGACCTAGATTTCACCTGAAATTTTTAGAATTTACTGAGCTAATTAATCTATGTGCACACAGTGATTGTGCCCATAACTGGGTTTCTGTGAAGGTTTTTTGCCTCAAGCTGGACTAAATACCTGCTGACACCAATTTCCTGGGGTTACAACTGAAAGCTCATTCTTCCTCAAAATGTCCAGGCCTCAGTGAACTGACGTGGACAGTCCAAATAAAAACTGTAAAAATAGATTTTTGCCAACTGTATTTGTCCAAAAGCTGAAAAAAGCTCCAAATCTTTGGAGTATAAACCTATGAAGTTGTTTTCCCTTTGAATGTCCACCAGAAATTGTCCCAAGGTGCTCATGTAAAATTAATAATGGGAGGCTGTTTCTCCTTCTAAGAATGGAGTTCAGACAGAAAGACTGTAACTTTCCATCCCAATGTCTGTTTTCAAGAGGAAACAACTCTTGTGGGGTAGCAAAGCAGAAAACCAGGCATAGATCTATTTGCTGCTCCTTTGTTTTACTGAAGGGGATGTTTCTGTTTCTGTTTGACATCCCAAAAACACTTTCCCCCCTTTTGAAAATTGTTCAATATCTGTAGTTTTGGTATCAATTGCCATTAGGAAGTCAACTAGCAGACAAGTGCCTTCAGAAATTCAGATTAAGGGCTGAAATTCAAGCCAGAATTCAAACTCAAATAAGAAGCTGGCAACACCAGGTCTTGCTTAGCTAGTCTGACTTTTTTCCTTATTCTCTGAAAGGCTGGGTTTTTTTCACACTTGTGTTTTGTGTTTTTCTCTAGACCTACTCAGGTTTATTCTGCGTGACTATAAATCCCTACAAGTGGTTGCCTGTCTACAAGTCGGAGGTTGTTGCTGCATACAAAGGCAAGAGGCGCTCCGAGGCTCCTCCCCACATCTTCTCCATCGCTGATAACGCGTACCACGACATGTTGCGTAGTAAGTGGCACTGCCTGCTTTCACACCGGGTTTTGCTTTCATTAGCTGCGGTGGTTGTACTGAAGGGAAGTTTGTGAGAGCTTTTGCAATGTGTAACAGACATGAAAAGACTCTACAAGCAACAGGGCTTGGCGGTCTGTGTGGATTTTTGTTATGAATGTGTATCTATATAATTTTTTAATTTTTTTTTTTAACTCCCCTGCCTATTTCTGTGGCACTTCTGGTAACAGTAAGCTCTGTACATGGACTGTCTGTAAGGTGCACAAACTTATCTGTCTGATCTGGGTGAATCCATCAGTTTGTAACAGAAATGGGCCCATGTCCCAAAGGTCTGTGTTTTCCCAGCCTCAAAAATACATTTACTCTCAGTTTAGGCTCTGCTGTCTAGGGTGCTGTGGGCACCTCGCCTGCACAGACCTGCCATGGCTTGGTGTCACACCAGCTGCTCTGGCTCTGGGCACCAGTTCTGTGGCACTGAACTCCAGATGTCCATGGGGAGTTCTCTCACCCCCAAGTTACTGGGAAAAAAAGAGTTTGTCAACAGGGGGCAGCAGCAGTGTGTTCACACCAGGTCCTGCCAGGCGGCAGGGTAATCCCAGAGATTTTGCCGGAAGAGGGTCTGCCATCACCTCGTTTTAACAAAGTGGGAAGTGCTTCAGCTGTGAGGCAACAGAAAGGGCAGGGCAGAGGGGATGTGTGTGTGGCTGCAAAGAGATACTCTTATCAGATAGGGCTGCCCAATATGTAGCCTGCCACGATGACTGGAATCTTAAAAAGAAAAGAGGAATTTGGGTGCAGCAACTTGGGAAGCTGCCATGATTTAGCTCTTACTGAACTTGATTAATAATATATTAAGGTTGCAAAGTGTTCTGAGAAATACTTATTTCTGGTAAGGCCATTAGGCCTGGGCAATAGCCTTCTTCATTCCAGCAGCACAGCCAGCTCAAGAAGAGTATGTATGCATTGTAAGGAATGGCCTGTGAAAAAATAGCAAAATTACTTACGCTGGTCTGGTATTGTAGGAGCAGAAGGGTCAGATGTGAGCAAAGACACACTCAGGAGTAAGAGAAGAAACATTTTGATAGCAGGAAATTACTTTCTTTATTACAGTTTCCCAGACACAGAGGAATGTGTGTGACTGACAGGTCTTTAATATCAATTTGAATTAAATTCAAGAGGTGGATTCAGTGCAGAGCTGGAACTTGCACTACTGGAGGTCATTCTATGTGATACTACTTTTTATCTTTCCATCTCTCCTACATGTGATTCTCTCCTGTCCTTGAAGGACTGATTCTGGAATAGTTAGTTACCATTTGCAATTATAATAAGCAATTTGTACACCCTATTAAGTTTGTTTCTTTTTTTTTTCCTTTACCTTCACAGATCGGGAGAATCAGTCTATGCTGATCACGTAAGTACTTCTTTTTTGACTGACTTGAGACTCTGTTGCTATGATAAACTTTGAAGAGAAAAAATCCTGGAATGAAATACAAATTCACTCTTGAAATCTCAGCTAGATCCCCTGGAATATGGTTCAAGCCAAGTAACTGAGAATTTGGCCATCTGATGGTTATCTTGAGCTCTATGAGAAAGAAGTAGCTAGGGGTTTGATGGAGCTTGGCCCATTTTTGATCCCCAACTGGTGTTCATTCCAAATAGGCATGACAACAACTCAGTAGGCAGTTCAAGAGCTTCTGCTTTGCTGCAGCTGCCCTCTTCAGACACAGAGGACTCCTTCTTTTCAATGTGGTTGCTCTTGCTGCAAATTATATTTAAGAATGTTGTGTAGATGCACCTAAAGACAGGGAGATGACCAAGGCAGAGAAGAAGAGGTGTGTCATTTACTGGCACACCTGAAAGATGGGGACTTGGGGGTCTCTCTACACAGTTCACATGTATCCCTGGGTAATGCTGGCAAATTATTGCAGCTTTGCTGTACTTTTTCTCACTCAGCTATATACAGGTCTACCTCAGGTAGTGTGGAAGCTTGCAATAAACCTTCACACCCTTAAAGGAAGCTCAGTGTAGTACAGGTTTGTACTTAACTTCTGAGTCCAGTCATTTGAAGAGTGAGTTACTGCTGTTATAGGAATTCACCTCTTCATTCAGTCAATTTGTCATGATTTCCATGGAAATGACCAAACAACAGACTGCAGATAACAGACTTAGTGATTCTAACATTCTTAGTGATTCTAACAGCCTTGAGGGGAGGAGCTGGCTGGACAGGGGTTGAAAGGATGACTTACAGCTGTTTGAGCAATGCGTCTGTTATCTTCCTCCTTCCTTTAGTGGAGAATCCGGTGCTGGCAAGACTGTCAACACGAAGCGCGTCATCCAGTACTTTGCCACAGTGGCAGCCCTGGGTGAAACGGGTAAAAAGAATGTACGTTTGCTCGTGGCTGTCTCATTTCAGGCTCCCAAGGTTCCTCTGCTGTGTACAACTAACCTCACAAGTTGCAGTACTGACAGCATGCTGTTCTGAAGGTAGAAAGGCAGGGCACACCTGAACTTGCCACGCTCCAGGTGGAGCAGAGAAACCACTCCTGGTTCTGGACAGCTGCTTACTGCTGCTGCTTTTTTTCCCAGAAGTTTTAGGTTTGTGTGTGATAAGGTTCTGGTTGTGTTGAAGCTGGTCAAAAGATGGGGAGACTGTCAAGACTCAGAAATTTGATTTTTTTTCTCAAGGAAAATAGTCTTCAACAAGGCTAGAATTATAACTTTTCATCAAAATGTCTGTTTTGTTGAAAGCTTTTTTTTTTTAATCCACAAAAAAGGGAATGTTTTGACAAAAGGGTTTTTTTTCATCAGCTTTTTTGTATCTCTGTTTGGATAAGTGCTGTTTATCTTATAAGTGGTCTCTAAAGTTACAGTGAATACTGTATTCATGCTGCTTTTTATCTTGTGTTGCTATGAGCTTATTTGCCATGAGCTTCATTGCACTTGAAGGCTCAGCGCTCTTTCATGGTGAATTAACTGATTCCTATGAACTATATTTGTAAGACCAAAATTTCAGCCAGGCTTGGAGTCTATGCACATAACTCACATCACCAAAATCTAACACACACTCATCTGAGGCCTGCAAGGCTTTCTTATCAAACGACTGAGTGGACCAGAGTCAGTTTTCTGCATGAAACATGGTTAGTGCTCATCATGCTGTCTGAAAACCTGGTGTGCTCTTGGAACAATGGTGCTTCTACCAAGCTCATTGTTCTAAACTCTGCCCTAAAACTCTACCTGGTTTTGTTCTGGAGATGAAGGAACCAATGAACCAAACCACCAACTAATTGGAGAGAGAAAAGAGACTTCTGCCAGATGGCAAAAAGGGTGTAAATGCAAACAGAGAGGTTTTAGGCAAAGAGATCATGCTGCTCTTAAACTTTTGGATTATTTTGGGGGAAAAGGGGTGGTGATAATGAAAATAGAATGCAATCCGGGCTGATAAAGTACATGGAACATCTTCCAGCTGCAATATCTGTTATTTGCACCATTGTGATGCATGGTGAGTGGAACGTAACTGCTAACCTTGCTAATCTGTATGCTTTATATTGTTCTCGTGTTCATATTGACATTCTCTCTGCTTTTTCTCTCCATTGTGTTCCTGTTTTGTCTGCAGCCAGCTACCAAAACCGGGGTAAGTCATGAGCTTTGTTATTTTACGTTTTCTGCACAAAAATGTTACTGGGCTCTGTCAGATGTGTCACAAACCTCAGCATTTCATTTTCTGTGGTTCCGCTGGTGAAGGATCTCCGGAGCCCAGGCAGATGAAGTCACCCTCTTCAGCAAACTGAAGTCTGTTCGAGGGATAGTTAAAGCGTTTCTCATCTCTAAAAATCCCAAATGCTACAAGCTCTGAGCGCTTTCAAATCCAATGCATTCTAGTGCTTGTCACTGTCTTCAATAGCCTCTCTCCTACACACATTGATTTCCATGTCCCCACATGCTCCAACAGTACTCGGGAAGATACAGTGATTTCTTTCACATGCAGATGGCACAAGATATGGAATCTGCAAAGCAAAACAGTAGGGAGCAGCAGAATGTCTGAGGCCTTTTAAGCACTCATAATTGCCTGACAACCTCGCTGTTATGCCATTCACACTGTGCCACCCCTGGGGTGAAGCTAAATAAATTACTTTGCTGTAGAGGCTCCACTCTGTAAGTGAATGCATGGCTGAATTAGAGTTGACAGCTGAGTCTGTGGCCTGTAGGTTTCTCAATAGTATTTCAACCTTGATTTCTAGGGAACCTTGGAGGATCAAATCATTCAAGCAAACCCAGCACTAGAAGCTTTTGGAAATGCCAAAACCCTGAGAAACGACAATTCTTCACGTTTTGTAAGTCTGTAAGATAATGTAGTGGTCTTATTCAACAATGCCCAGTTAATAACATCTCTGTCATAATCCCTTCATTTTGCCCACTAAAATGAGTTGGTTTCCATAAATATCGTAACACAGTAGGATCTAACAAAAAAACCCAAAACCCAACCAACCAAAAAAACCCCTAAACAACCAAAAAAACCATCCACTGAAAGGATTAAAAAATAAAAAGGAACAAAGAAATATCCCTCTTGAATAATTGTTTAAATTGTTTGAAATGAGCAGGAGATAAGCAAAGCCCAGTTTTAGGAAGCCCTCTGAACAGCAATGGCTTATCTTCCCTAGGACAGCCCCTGCTTCATAGCTTTATTTTCCTACCATGTTTTCCCCTAGCCTGAGGTTCCCCCTTCCTATAACAGCTCTACTTTGTCACTCAGTGTCAGAAATATGCCACAGTCCCTGCTCCCTCACACATCCTCCCTCTCTGCAGATCCACACATGCAGCAGTACTCTTACTTTTGATCAATAACGTCTGCCTTTTTGGCTCAGTACACTGTCCCTGCTTGTCCCCCTGTGCTGACATGACTTGGTGCCTCTCTTCCTTTCTGTTAGGCTTGCAGGAGAGCAATTGTTTGGGAGCTCTGCCTATGCCACATTTGGTTGTCATTGGCCCAGAAGTCCAAAAGGAATGGCATGAGGGTGACAGCCTGAGTTTGGAGCTCATGCCTCACTAACAAAATAGTTAAAAATTAAATTGGAAGGGGTGGAGAGGGACAGAGGTTGTAAACATCTGTGGGAAGCTACACAATTGTATAAGGACCTTGTCAGCTGGAACAGGAATTAATTATTTTTAAAATTTTATGTGTTTGAGTATGAGAAATAATGAAAACTACTAAATTTTTAGGAATTGCAATGGACAAATATGCAAATTCAATGGGCAAAGCCATGTAAAATCATGGCACTCTTCTCATACAAGCAGTTACATATAAGTTAGGACTGTAAATGAGGAGAAGCCAAAAAAGGAGCTGTTGTCTCTGAAGTCCAAGCTTCTTGCTCTGAGTGCTGCTTTACGGCAAACCTGCAGCATGAAACTGGAAGCCACACACTTTCCTGTGTCTAAGCCTGGCAGAAAAGTATACTGTTATCCTTTCTCCACAAGCAGATTACATAGCTGTATGTACAGATTTAGACTTGGAACAGACAATATCATCGTTTGATAGTTCTCATTTAAAATCTGCCTATGCAAATCCAGGGAGTTGGCATAAACTGATTCCTTGGGCCAAATGATTGCTGTAAAGAAGCACCCTTTGTTTCCCACTGTGTACTATATGCACTAATTAGAATACTCTTCTGTGTGAATTAGGGTAAATTCATCCGAATCCACTTTGGAACTACAGGCAAGCTGTCATCTGCAGATATTGAGATTTGTAAGCAGAAAACTTTCTCCTTTTTAAAAATACAATTGCTCATCTGAAAGCTCTGAGAGCCTTTCTCACTGAATTTTCCTTTGTGTGACTAGATTTATTGGAGAAATCTCGAGTGATTTTCCAGCAGCCCGGTGAAAGAGACTATCACATCTTCTACCAAATCCTGTCAGGAAAGAAACCGGAGTTACTAGGTAAGCATTATGTGAATCCACAGCCTTTAAGAACCGACCGTCAACTGAATAGACAGAGCCTAAGGAGGGGTTGGGGGCAAACCCATGTGCAGAAAGGCCCTTATGCTTCCACTTGATGAAATTGATCTGCCACTGTCAAGTACAATTTTTTAGAGATGTTATTTCAGTGGTAGCAACAGACACATTTTTCTGATATTGCAGATTAGTCTAACAGAAATAAGACTCAGACAGGACTTTTAAAACATAGCATGATAAAGGCAAAAAAATGTCATACTGAATTTGTGTAATCCAAGGTCTCAAAACATCTGGAAAATGCTGTGCCTCCCAAAAGCATTTGTGGTGATAAAACTTTAATTATCCAGATTTTCACATATGAGAAGATCTGCTTATAGGTCCATGAAGAAAAGCTAGTTTCCTCTTTCTGCCCCAAGTGACAAAACTGGCATCCCAGCCTGTTGTGTAGCAGGACAGAATATTCAAAGCTGCCTGCTGCTGATTATGGGGTGATTACTCTTTCAAGCTCCCCCTGGCTAAATGGGGTCCCACAGACCCACTGCAGAAGGGCAGGAAGCAGCTGAGGTCTATCTGCTCCCATCTCTTAATGCTTTGAATAAAACCTTCCTGAGTTCTTTAAATGATGTGGTTTGCTGACTTCAATTTGTGCTCTAAAGGAACACATTTTATAAAACACATTGGGGAGTCATTTTATGGCTCCTCTGAACTCCCACTAAGCCATAGCAATCATGATCGCTTTTGAAGTCTTATTATCCTGACAGTGCGTGGTCAAGCCCCTAACACTCTTAGCTTTACGTGGCCTAATTAATGACAATTACCTTACGGGAAAGATTTCAAAGAAGCTTTGCACTGTGATTCCTGTGAGAATTCCCATGCTGGGAAAGTATGCTCTTCCTCTTAAACTATCTGTATACTCTAGAACAGCACACACCTTTCTGGCCAGTAGCTTCTTGAAGAGGCTGAAAGGAATATGGACTTCTGTTCTGTAGACAAGAAAGATACATGTTTGTATATCAACACAGACATATCTAAATATGGATAAATATAAACATCAATAAGTATAGGCAAGTATAAATGTAGATAAATTAATATATAACATAGTGACTACATAGCAAAGTAAGACGCATATAGAGAAGAAGGTTTTATATAAACATATATTGACAGACATAAATATATTTACATACATACATATTTAGATATGTAGGAATGTGTGCATGTATACAAAAGATTGAAATCTAGACCAAACCTTGGTCTACTAAACGTGCGAGAAACTTTCTGTTGATTTAAGGAAGCAGATCTCTGCCTGTAGTTTAGGAGTCAGCCAGCTTTCTAGAAAATAACTCTGCATTTTTGAGTGAAGGAAAACGAAAGCGAGGAGAGCGAGTGAGCCATATACATACTTTTGTTTATTAAAAGACAAGTGTCTTCTGCAGAGTGATGGAAGTCACTGTTTTGTGAGTCTATTATAAAAACAGGGGAAACTATGCCCATACTTCCTGTCTTAGATTATACTTCTCTCTACTTCGGTGGTATTTTTACCTCTACAGGCATGCAAGGCAGAAAGTAGGCAATTACAAACTACAAATTACTGCAATACATGCTTACTAGATGTGCATGCAATATTCTCTTATTCTTTTTATTCGTACTTTCTCTAAATC
This sequence comes from Anabacerthia variegaticeps, assembly GCA_035583185.1. Classification (NCBI taxonomy): domain Eukaryota; kingdom Metazoa; phylum Chordata; class Aves; order Passeriformes; family Furnariidae; genus Anabacerthia; species Anabacerthia variegaticeps. The sequence continues at coordinate 19,328,811 of JAWWEW010000001.1, read as the reverse complement.
TTCATCTTCAGACTAGAATAGTAGAATAAGAGTTGGTTGCTGCCCTGCAGTTGTTAAAAAAAAAAAAAAAAAATAACAACAACAACAAAACAACCCAGTTATGCAAAGAGAAATGTATGTCACAGTTGATTTTTCAATCTCCATCTTTGCTGTTAACCTGAATGGATGGCAGTTTTGACCTTGGCACTTCTTTTACAGATATGCTACTGATATCTACCAACCCGTATGACTACCACTTTTGCTCCCAAGGGGTAGTGACAGTGGACAACTTGGATGATGGAGAAGAATTGTTGGCGACAGATGTAAGTGTGCATAGATTTGCCTTTGGGTTCCACAGATCAGGTGCATGTGGGGAGGAAAATTCCTGGGAGGAACCTAACTTCTGTCACTGAAACTACTAAAGAGGAAAGAGAAATGGGTCTTGATTGCATTCAGACTATGAAGCATAAGGCTTGGTAGACTTATGCTTTTGAATCTGGCCTTACTCCATGTAATGCTTATGGGCACAATGTTCTTATAATTTTGATTTATAAAATGCTGGATAAAGGGAGCTCTCCCCCTGCTCCTCAGCCACTGCTGGGTCTTCAGGGTTTTCCAGTGGCTGCTTTGGTTGATAACACCCCTTGGCAAGACAGTAGTATCTGTCACACAAAGGTAGATTGTGGGGCTGCAAAACACCATTGCTTTTGAGTAGGGAAGTGACAAAATACCTGTGTTTTCTTTTCACAGCAAGCCATGGACATCTTGGGATTTGTGCCCGATGAGAAGGCTGGTTCCTACAAGCTCACAGGGGCTATCATGCACTTTGGGAACATGAAATTCAAACAAAGACCCAGAGAAGAGCAGGCAGAGGCTGATGGCACTGAAAGTAAGAATAAGAGCTAAAATTACTCCTCACCTTCATGTGGCATGTATCAGGCACTGTGCTGAGGAAGCAGCACCCTGTTTGCTTTGTTCTTGCACATTGAAGCTTCTGCTCAACCAAGAGTGCTGTGCTTTATTTCTAGAAGGCTTGTCCAGTGGTGGGTAACCTTACTCAGCAGAAGGTGAACAAAGTCACACTAACAGGATCAAATTGCCTTTTTGAGATCATTTGCACAAAATGGTTGTAAAATGTTGGTGCCTTAGCTTTCTCTTTCATGTCTTCGTGTCTTGTTGTTTTACTTTCTCTTGCACCTGAAACTATCTATAAGCAGTATGGAGATATGTTCTTTTCCTGAAATCTGAAGAGTTTCTCAAGTATGATTCTTGCAGCAATTGGGGTATAAAGTAGTTAGACAACCTTCTTTACCACAAGGAAGAGTACAGGCACGCCTAACACGTCATTAAGAGACTGAGGTCTTTATCAAATTTCTCTTTGGAAGTGGATGCAATTTTGGTTTTTGTTTTCTTTTCGGCTAGGCATCTTTCCATGTAGAAATTTAAAGCCAGTTGAAACCTTGTTTCCCTTGACCAGGTGCTGACAAAGCTGCCTACCTGATGGGAATCAACTCTTCTGATTTGATTAAGGGTTTGTTGCACCCTAGAGTGAAAGTTGGCAATGAGTATGTGACCAAGGGTCAAAGTGTTGAACAGGTAAGAGGAAGCTTTCAGGATATTTGGATACCTGTCCTGCAAGCCTTGAGAATTTGTCTGTAATGTCTCAGAGAGACAGACAGCTGCTAGAAATATTAACATGAACCTCTAGTACCTGTGCTCATTTTAGATCCCCAAACTTGGAGGAATAGACAGTGAAAGCGAGGGAAACTGGTAAAGAGACTGACAAAGGAATAAAGGCCAGCACTGCATTTGATAGGTTTGTTTTTGTGATGTGTTAGTAGCAGCCACTCTAGGAAACAAAGTGCAGTAAAACCACATGGGGATTGATATCTAATTCTGGATTAGAATAGTTACCTGGAAGAGTTGAGCCCTGGTTTATTTATTCATTCATCACTCATTCATTATTCATGTCATTTTAAGGTCTGTGTGACGTCAATCAGCTAAAGACAATATCCACTTAAAGGTATCTCTTAATTTAGCAGGGGGAAAGTCCTTGGGTTAGCACCACAGCAGCTGTAGCAGTGTTGTAGAAGACACTGCAGCATTTTGGTTACAATGAAAGTTGTTTGAAGACAGGCTATGGAACAGGCTCAGACACTAGAAAACTGCTGAAAAGAGGTCTATTCTAATGGTGTAGTTGTACATAGAGTAAAGAAGAGACTTTAGACAGGCTTTTCATATTGCTCATTCCATCTCATCCCTCAAAAATTAGAAGCAAATGAGCAACTTGAGCACAGACCTTCCCCCTGTTCTGGCAGTAGCTCCAGACATCATGGCTAGCATCTGGCATGTGAGCTTTCTGATACTTCCACAAATATGTAAGGGATTAAAACATTTGCAACTTGCTGTCCAGCTGATTCCCAAGAGGTACTTTAGGAGCACTTTATGTACATGTTAGTATATATACATATATATAGCAATGATTTGAAGAAAATTCAGCAGACATAATAGGAGGAGCTGTGTGTTGTATTAAGTATACCTTGGTGATTATCAAAACCGTTGTGAAATTTCATTTCAACTGTAAGCAGGCATTGAAACAGGATACTGCACTGAAATCCTTGTGTTTCGCAGTGGATTTTGTTTCACATCGTGGTGTTTTGAAACATGTATTTTAGGTTTTGTATGCTGTTGGGGCCTTATCTAAGGCAGTGTACGACCGAATGTTCAAGTGGCTGGTGGTCCGCATCAACAAGACCTTGGACACTAAGCTGCCAAGACAGTTCTTCATTGGAGTCCTGGATATTGCTGGGTTTGAAATCTTTGATGTGAGTATTAATGTGTGAGGACTTGGTGGAACAACATAAAAGACGTCAAATGGTAGCTCTTGGATGGGTGTTCCTTTTCAGAAATGACCAGGCAGCAAAGTGCTGAGAAAGCCATAAAGCAAATTGTGTACTTGATTTGACATGTTTTTTCCATTAACAGATGTAAAAACTGCTTGGCATTTAGCACAGCTGGACATACCAATAGTGCCAATAGTTTCTGGGCACAATATCTCACATGCTTTGGGCTGTGTTTTAGGAGAACGTATTGTTCCTATTCTTTCTTTTTGAGAGAAAGCACCTTTTATCGGGTGTGATATTCCTTCCTCTTTGTCTCTCAATGTAAGAATTATATCTTCATCTTGATATAAGAAAGGAAGCTTTGACCAGTTAAAATTGGCCAAATGCCAAGAGCCAAAGGTCCCAGGACAAAGTTTTTACAGTGGGAACAATAATTCACTGGAACAGCCTCCCCAGGGCTTGGTAGAGTCCCCATCACTGGAGGTTTTCAACAGGCCATAGCACAGGGCTTCCCTCCAGCCTGGGTTGTTCTATTGTTGTACAGGGCATATGCGAGAAAACCACATCACAACTTCTCTTTCTCAGAATCCATTCCTGAAGATAAGTGCTTAATGCTGTTGCTGTTACGTGTTGCTCTCTGTACATGCAGAGCAAGAAGTGCATTGGCTCTGCTTCTCAGGACTGGTGTGGCTGCTGAAGGAAAGGCATGAGCATCCTGAGAGACCTGAACAAATGTGGGCTGCTGGCTGTCTGCTATTGAACTCCCTTCTCCTTTGCCTTCGCTCTTATGTTCAGTAGTTTCTCAACCAGTTTAGAAGCTTTCAGATATAAACAGTTTCCTTCTTGTTCCACCAATTCTTTCCACAGTTCACTGCGATGCAAATGTGTCTTTTATCTCTTTCTGCAGTTTAACAGCTTTGAGCAATTGTGCATCAATTACACTAATGAGAAACTGCAGCAGTTCTTTAATCATCACATGTTTGTCCTGGAGCAAGAAGAGTATAAGAAGGAAGGCATTGATTGGGTATTCATTGATTTTGGCATGGACCTGCAGGCCTGCATTGATCTAATTGAGAAGGTATGTACGGTGCTAAGGAGTACTTACTGAATTGGTTTTATTCATGATGCTCCCTTAGATGTGTCCTCACAGCCCAGTGAACAGGGTAAGATAAACAGCAGGACAAGTTTCTTGCCTTTCTACGCACAATACAGAATTGAAGGAAAATCATTTCATATTTGTGTCTACTCAACTTTACCTCTGTAAATCTGCCTTGCAGAGCAAACAGTAACCACAAGCTGTAACTGGTAATTTATACAGCTGTATAATCTTCCCTGGTTTACACTTTTATCTTTCTCTGTCCCTGCTGTTCTTCCATTTAGTTGGTTCCATGTATACTTAATATCAAACTTGTCAGCTTTTCAGGGCAAATGCTATGCTTCAGTCTCATGCCCTGTACCTCTCCCTGTGAGGCTCCTGTTTCTCATATTACATGTTGATGTGCAAAATGGTTTGTGCTATTTCTACCCTGGAAAGGGTAGAAACCTCTCACCACTTCCCCAGCATGGGATATGCCTTTCCTTTTCCCTTTTCTGTGAGTATAAAGTGGTTCTGGTGGGGACAGCTGTCCTGAGATGCATCTCCCTTTGTATCTCTCTGCCATGTTTTATGACACAGCATCTATCCCTATTGATCTGAAAGGAAACATGAAATTCTGCATCTTGCACTAGCAGGAGATTGAAGAGCTGGAGTGGAAAGGCTGATTATTAACTCTTCTACTTAATCACTTTCTTCTTCAGGGCCAGAATATCTGTGCATGATTCTAGTCCCTCATAAACAATCTGCTCACTGCTAGGAAGTTAGTTCATATTTTCCTGAAACAAGAATGATAAAATGCTAGTTGGTCTGATTGCCCTGAAAGGTAAATCAAACCCTTTCTGGAGGCTGTCATAAATCCTCTTAAGGCAGAACTGACATTCTGAATAATCAAAGGTGTGATTACTAGTTTAACCAAATAGTCAAAGGCTTTCTCTTCAGGAGGAGAAAAAATTGTGCACGCTTAAAATTACATGAGATAAAACTAACAGGCTGCACAGCTACTAAAAGCAGGCAGCTTAAACGTTTTCCGACAAAGATGTTCTTCAACCCACAGCCATTGGGAATCCTGTCTATCCTTGAAGAGGAATGCATGTTCCCAAAAGCTACAGATATGACATTCAAATCCAAACTCTATGACAACCATCTTGGCAAGTCACCTAACTTACAGAAGCCCAGGCCCGATAAGAAGAGGAAATATGAAGCTCACTTTGAACTGCTTCATTATGCTGGTGCAGTAAGTTCCTCTGCGGGCAGGTAGACTTTGCATTAGAGGTCTTCCAGGTGGAGTTTGGCCATAGCACACAGCAAGGGAGGGTGGGAAGGATGAAGAGGGAAATAAAGGAACAGTGAGGAGTAAAAGCAGGTATCTACTCTCACTGTGCAAGTGTTGCAGCACAGTAAGAAGCCACCAGACTCCAGGACATCTGTAATTGGATGTACAAATAGAATGAAACAAACTGAGGAAGCCTAACAGTGCTTTTGCTGAAAACATGCTTTGCCCTTTTCATTTAATTTGCCCATTTCACTGTTCCTATAGTCAGAGTAGGATTAGCAGCAACAGTATCTAACCTTTCCCTTTGGTTTCCTGGATAAATGAACTGATTAATTTCTGCATAGCTTCAGGGGAATTTAAATAAATTAAAACCAAAAAAAGATTTGGTATTAGTTTTCACTCATGTTAGGACCACTGTGTCAAAGTAGCAAAAGGAAGAGTGATTAACTCTGCTGTGGGGGTTTAATTAACAGGTCTGCTGATGTTGGGGTGAACAAGTATGGAATTCAGTACTATGATACCTAAGCCCAAACTTGCCCAGTTTCGAAGCTTTGTTTTCAGACAAGATAGGCAGAAAGAATTTTAGAGATTAGATGAAGCCTCAGCACAGCAGAACTGGAATTTACCTGATGCTGTTAATGTCAAATTATAATTGAGCATTAAGGTAGTTTTGTATCTATTGAAAGAAATAATGCCTATCTTGGTCTTTATCTGTAGGTCTTAATGTATTCAGCAAAGAAAATGAGAATTTCTATTTCCTTATGCTACTCATAATTGAATACATTTTTCCACTAAACAGAGCTGTGGTAAAGTCCTGGAGTTAGATTTTTAATCATTCAGGTTTCTGTCAGAAAGCCCTAATTATTCCAGTGTAGCATGCTATTTTGAAGTTAAATTATTACTTGTGTGGGTTATACTACAGCACTTGTTAGCAGGGTTTCTGGGACACTGATGACATGTAGTATCTCTACAACCACATGAGTCCATGGGAAGATGTAGGGGTCAGATAGTTTTGAAGGGGTGTGTTGGATTCAGGTGCTAATTATTAGGAAGAGAAGTTTGGGAATTAGGAAGCAGAGAACTGGAGGGGAAGTGAAGAAAAACTGGGCAGCTGGTACTGCTCTGAGCACACCACTTCATAACGAGTCATGGCCTTCAAGCCAAGCCATAAAGTGCTCCTGGCTGATCTGGAGAGGAACATTTACAACCTCTGGTTTGTTTGCAATGCCTTGTTATAGGTTCCCTACAACATCATTGGATGGCTTGAGAAGAACAAAGACCCGCTTAATGAAACTGTAGTCGGTATTTTCCAAAAATCATCCAACAAACTCCTGGCAAGCTTGTTTGAAAGCTACATTGGTGCTGACAGTGGTAAGCAGAACCAGCTCACGTGGGTTTTCTTTGGTTTTTGGGATGTGTGCTTGGGAATGAATTTCAGAAACAAAACAATTCTCCCAACTGCAATTGCCCCACTGTTGGATGAGGCAGTGACTAATTATTTAGATGCACACAGCATCTGTAGGAGTTTGCCAGTAATAGCAAGGAGACCATTAACTCAGCTAGTTTGAATGCGTAATATCTCTGAGTAATTTTGGCAAGGAAATCTGTGTGTTGTGAACACTCCAGTGGGAGTTTGAGCATGTAAGTGTTCAGATATGCAGCCAAGTGTCACACAAAAAATTGTGCATATAAAACACTTGTGAAAAAGAACAGGTCTCCTTCCCCATGTTATAGTCCTCCTTGCCGCCCTCCCTAAAATAAATAAGAAATACCAATTTTAAGAGGGACTTTTGGAATATTTTGTTGGATCAGTGCAAGCAGACACTAAATGTACAGGAACACCATTTCACACTGGCCAAAGTAGAGGACTTTGCCAATATGACTTCCTTTTTTGCTGTTGGTTTTTTGTTTGACAAGACTAATGTACATCCAAGGATGTATTTAATCTCTGTCCTTTACAGGGAACTGTTTTATTTGTGAGAAGACAAGTAACAAATACCCAGAAAATTGGTCTTAAGTAAATAACTGGCATTCATTACAAAGATGTAGCTCTTACGTCCTCAAGTTGCAATCACTTGCAGCCTGTTTATTGGTAACTTCATTTCAGTAGATGTTATTGTCATGAATCATAAGACACTTTCTGAGGAAGCAAGCAGGCTGAAGATTTCGTAATGGGGATGAGATTGAGATGAATGTAAATAACAAAAATCCTGCCACTAGCAAATCCTTTCAAGGTACTAACTGCCTGTTTGCATGTGGATATTCCTGTCAGAATACTAGCTTGCTTTTCTTAGGTGTCAGGAGAAAGAACAGCCTGTCCAGATTAGTCTTTTCCAGTCTCAGCAGTGTCTCTTTGTGAAGGGGGAAAGGCTGTCGATAATTGCATCAAGCACATTGCACTCTTCACTTCTCCTTTTATGTTGACTATTGTTGACAGGTGATAGAATGCCAGACCTCCTGGGAATGATCTAATGGTCCACTGTTTAGAAAGCTGCAGCAACTGCTGTACATTTTTGGGTCATGTTTGAAACTTGTGAAACTTAGTAAAGGTCTTGTCAGAAATCAGCATTCCTTGGGAGGATCTGAGTGATTTTGACTTCTAAGCCTTAAGCAAAGTTCAGGGAATGCAAAGCTACTATATCTAAAATTACAAATATTTATTTCCCTCTATTCTAGACAAATGTAACTTGCAGAATTTCAGTGTCTGCATAGCAGACACATGAGAATCAGTGTCTATACAGTACAATGTACAGTATAAATTTTCTTAAGTATTATTTTTCTTTCAGTTTTTCTACATCATCTCACCCTACAGGGCTTTTAATGAGCTACAAACTACTTTTGTTAGGAGTTATTTTTCTGCCTTATTCATATTTATGAACTTTAGACATAACAAGCAATGTGGTATAGGTCTGAAATGCAAATGCAATCCAGAAAGATTACAGTGATCTTTGACAAAAATCCTAGATATGGACAGAGAGTTGCAATTTTGTGATGTATCACAGATGACGTGTTCAATCAGAGCTATCACGTCATTAGTTATGCCTTTTAGTCAAAGGGAGTAGCACTATTAAAATGGTCTGTCTGTTTCCCACACCCTGCCTGCACCCCTTACTGAGACACAGGTTGGTTTATATTTCTTTTTTTCCCTTAGGTGACCAGGGTGGAGAAAAGAAACGCAAGAAAGGTGCTTCTTTCCAAACAGTGTCTTCATTGCACAAGGTCTGTTTACCTCTACTCACCTGATGGTTTCAGTGAAGACAGTGCTTTGAAGAGGAATGTTAAAGATTGTAATGGACAAGAATAAATCGAAATTCAAATGCTGAAATTCGATTTGGGGACTGGCTTATTGGCCTTGGCCAAGGGAATACACTGCTTTTAAAGCTTCATGTGTCAGGGGCTGCTCCATTTCATCATCTTTGAGCAATCAGGAGATTAAGTGGGTTTTTTATTTTGTAAGAGAAAATGTCACAAAATGTTGCCAACAACTTTTATCACCTATTTTGTGGATTACAGCTTCATGCCTGTCCTTGGAATAGGAACTGACTACAAGTAATTTGCTAGTCCCTATCTTGGACTGCTTGGAATTGGATCCTAGGGTTAAAGCAGTCACGGTTGAATGAAGTGGCAGATAGACTCTTTTTGATTCAGTTATTCACTTCTACTGGGATTGGCATGTGCTCCTGGTAGAATCTGTCACTAAGATCATGCTTGGGGAAAAATGGGGCCTGTGATTTACCATTATTACCATTTCTTGTGGGTAACATTGAGGAAACTGTAATGCAGGTAAATTTCAGGTAAGGAAGGATGTAGTTGCCTTCCACTAGTCACATCACTCTGTCTTGTTTGGAAGTATTCATGATCACAAATGGGGAAGTGATGAGGCAAAAATGCAGCTGGCTTTACAGAAATGCTCCACAGGATGATATTGCATCTTGCTTGCTGTTTATCTTGGTTTTGACATTTCTGGGATTGCAAGTAAAACGTGTCTTCTTAAGATTTTTCTACAATTGAGCAGAACTTCATTTTATTTGAACATATTTCTCTGTAATAATTCTGATAAGCTTATAACTTTTTTGGAGTTTTTTTAGAAAGATGACTTTAAACAAAGTTAACAAGCAACAAACCAAAGAAATACATTATTGACATTCTAATAAACTGCTAAAGCTAATCATGTTTTTAATGTGTCTGTTCTAGGAAAATTTAAATAAGCTGATGACTAACCTAAAATCTACAGCCCCTCACTTTGTACGATGCATTATCCCCAATGAATCAAAAACTCCAGGTATGGAAAACATAACAGTCTTAAAATTTTAGTATATTTAACTCTGTCTTTTACTTAGTTTTACCCTGTCTATTACTTACTTTTAAGTCACCAGATTGTACTTAAATACTGTCTGTGTTGTTCACCTTATCCAATGGCGTTACCCTTTCAGCAGATGATGTCTCACATTTTCCAGTTTCCTCAGGGAGACAAAGATGAAGCCCTATGGAGAAACTCCATTTAAATTAGCCTTGTTTTTCCCCTGCAGGTGAAATGGATGCCTTCCTTGTCTTGCATCAGCTCCGCTGTAATGGTGTACTGGAAGGCATCCGCATTTGCCGTAAGGGTTTCCCAAACAGGGTGCTTTATGCTGACTTCAAACAAAGGTAATGCAGAGCTATGCTGTCTTCTGCCCTAATCAATCAATCCAAATAAGCAAAGCAGGTTTTCTTATTTTAATTTGAGGTATTTTATTCTATTCACGTTTATTTTCCATTCAGTCTGCCTGAATATGGAAGGCAGAATTCTGCTCTTCTTTGTGACTGTGTAGATGCAAAGTAGGAAATTACCCTGTGTGATGTTTTTGTTTTTTTTTTTTAAGTTTTGGAGAAAGAGGGGGAAAAAAACAGGGGAGAATCTAGGCTGATTTTACTCACTGCTCATCTGTTATTAACAGGTACCGCATTCTGAATCCAGGCGCAATCCCAGAGGATAAATTTGTGGATAGCAGAAAAGCTGCTGAAAAACTGATGGCATCTTTAGATGTTGACCATACCCAATATCGTTTTGGACACACCAAGGTAACCAGAAAAGACCATCACTACTTAAGAATAGGACACTATACAATTTCTGATGGTGGTGATTAATGAAGACTTAGTACAATAAACCATCAAAATAGCAGCACAGTGATAGAAGGTTTTAAGCTGTGCTAGAGGGATGTTATTTCTCTGGCTCAAGCTCCCACAAAGCTTTTATTACAGCAACACTACAAGTGGACACAGCAGCAGCTGATGCTCCATGCCCCCCAGTAAAACAATAGCTTATTTAATATAATATAGGTACATTCACACATAGATGGACCACAATATCAGCTTCAGACTTTGAAATGAGGCCATGTGCAATTCTGACATGATCCCATTGGCAGGGATTTCTGAGAGTCAGCAGCTGTGGTTTAGCTGACCTACTTAGGACCCTGCCACAGCTGAAAGGTACTGTGGCAATAAAACGGTTTGGTGTATTCAAAACTGGGTAGATAAACCCCAATTTTAAAACAACTCTTGAACCATACAGTGCAGTCCCTGTCACAAGTAGTATTTGACCCTCCATACTTGTTTAGTTTATAATGTGTCAGTAAAAATGCCATTCTGAACTATTTCAGTAAGGTCTGTGCAACTTTGAAATAAAAGCCTTTGTTATGGTTAAATTACCTCTGTACATGTACCAGGTGTTCTTCAAGGCTGGTCTCTTGGGCCATCTAGAAGAAATGAGGGATGAGAGACTTGCAAAAATCTTAACAATGATCCAGGCAAGAGCACGTGGCAGACTGATGAGGATTGAGTTTCAGAAGATAGTGGAGCGCAGGTATGAAGGCATCCCTTTAAATCTTAGCAGATAATAGTAATTACCATTTAATTATAAGTTGAGTACAGCCATTAATTATGGTCCCTAAGGCTATACATAACCCTGAATTAAAGGCTTTAAGTGGATGTGTAATAAAAATAATAACCACCGTATATTAGTTGCCTGCAGCTCTGGGAAAAATCAGATCTGGAAATGTTTCATGTCTGAAAATCAAGTGATCTGAAGGAAGTTTTTTGTATCTCTTGGAACCTAGTACAAGTTCTTAGTATTGCTGAGAACAAAGCCATGAAACTGACTGAGAGTGAAAAAAAAAAGTCTCACTTTTTCAATTCAGGCTGAGCTTTAGGGAATTTTGTTTGTTTTCTCTTAAACCAGGGATGCTCTTCTTGTAATTCAGTGGAATATCCGTGCTTTTATGGCTGTCAAGAACTGGCCCTGGATGAAGCTTTTCTTTAAAATCAAACCTCTTCTGAAGACTGCAGAAACTGAAAAGGAGATGGCCAATATGAAGGAAGAATTCTTGAAACTAAAGGAGGCCCTGGAAAAATCTGAAGCCCGGAGAAAGGAACTTGAAGAAAAGCAAGTTTCTTTAGTTCAGGAAAAAAATGATTTGCTTCTCCAGCTCCAAGCTGTGAGTAGACATATAGATTCATATACTTAATACATGTGCTTTGAACCACAAGGGGTTACAGACCAGAGCTGTTAGAACAATTTAATTAAAATAAGCTGTTGATCTTATCAGAGTTTTGCCAAAAATTAGAGTGGATAGAAATTCTCATGTTTTAGCATATAATCAGGTGGACTAGCAAGGCAAATCTTAAGAGGTTCTGTACAAGGCACTGCCTGTGGCAGTAAGAAATGGAAGTAGTCTCATATATGACTACTCATGCTCACCACGGTCTCATCCTGCTCTATTAATTACTTGTCATCTGAAATCAAGAGTAGGAACTTCTCCTTACGCTGCTCTGTAGTGTTGGATCAGGCCCTCTGACCACTTACAGGATAGGGGACAAGTGAGATTAAAAAAAGGCCAGGCAGTCACTGCTGTCATCTTTCTTGTGCCACACCAGGAGCAAGACACTCTGGCAGATGCCGAGGAACGATGTGACTTGTTGATTAAATCCAAGATTCAGCTGGAGGCCAAAGTCAAAGAACTGACAGAGAGGGTTGAGGATGAGGAAGAGATGAATTCTGAACTGACTTCTAAGAAGAGGAAATTGGAAGATGAGTGCTCTGAGCTCAAGAAGGATATTGATGACCTTGAAATAACGCTTGCAAAAGTAGAGAAAGAGAAGCATGCTACTGAAAACAAGGTACACTTAGAATATCACCATGTATGCAAAAGAGGGTGGGCATGGATTACCTTCACGACAAGTGCTACTGGTCTTCTGATGGTTTTACACTGTTACACAGGCCACAATGAAGGATCAGTATATACAGTTATTTGACCTTATGAGGTAAAAATTGTTAACTCTGAGCCTAAGATTCCATTTTCTGAAGTGATTTTTGCGACAATTCAGCTAAAGAATTATGTCTATTTCTGCCATTTTTAAGTAAACAATGTTCTGCTGTAACCACAAATACTTCCAGCTCTTCTGCTCAGAGCCTGCAAATGTAAAGCTCATTTGCTACTTCTCCCAGAGAGAATCAGAAGCTGAAGTCCACCACAATGAGAGTGACTCTGAAAAAAATTTAGTGCATTTGAAAAAATGTACGATAGCAAACAAGAACTGGCAAACATTGGCTCCCTTGATGGCAATTTCACTCAAAAAGCCACAAGGTGCTGGGAGAGGACAGATCCCTTTTTTGCCTTTGTTTTCCTCCTTACAAGTCCAGAACGGACAGTCATTTGAACCACGTTGTGATAATCTCTTCCTTCAAAATCTTACCAATATATCTTCCTTTCTCACACAGGTCAAAAATCTGACAGAAGAAATGGCAACACTTGATGAGAATATCAGCAAACTTACTAAGGAGAAAAAGTCCTTGCAGGAAGCTCATCAGCAAGTTCTAGATGACCTACAAGCAGAGGAGGACAAAGTCAACACACTGAGCAAAGCTAAAGTGAAATTGGAACAGCAAGTGGATGATGTAAGCTGGCTCTGCCTTAATGTCTCCCCAGGCTTGCTTGTCCACCACTTAACAGTTTTCATGAGACTGAAAGGTTGCAAAGCTTTGAAATGTATTCCAGTCATTTCAGAAATGTAGTCCTTGTACTGTCTGCAAAAGATTAATTACTGGAACGCTATGAAAATATATCTGTGTAGTTCAGCTTTTGAAAGTATTGCAATAACAAGGGAAAATCCACCCAATTTGCATTTGCAGAGTAAGTGGCATGAAGTCAAACAGAATTTTGCTACTAAGAGAACTGTAATGCTTGCACAACTGTAAAGCATGGACTAACCCTTTCCTTATATTTCTTTAGCCCACATGCCCTCTGGTTGCTAGAAAACAGAAAATGGAAAGTGATGTTTGTGGTTAAAGTGCTTCTGCTTCACAGCTTGCTAGAAGTCATCACAAAACTGGGCACAGCATATATCTGACTGTTGTAAACCATCTATGTTCAATATATTTATTAAGTGACTTTGTTCCTAAAGCTTGAGGGATCACTTGAACAAGAGAAGAAAGTGAGGATGGATCTAGAAAGGGCAAAACGCAAACTGGAAGGGGATTTGAAGCTGACTCAAGAGAGCGTCATGGACTTGGAGAATGATAAGCTGCAGATGGAAGAGAAGTTGAAAAAGTAAGAAGCTGATTCTGTTGTACAAAATAAAGCAGTACAGTTACCACTCTTATTTCAGAGCCTTCAGGTGTGTCCTGCTATGATGGTGGCTAAAAGGAATTCCATGAGAGTGTGTAGCCAAGGAGGGAGGGAAAATCACTCTTACTTTTGCACAGTATACCTGAAGCATTAGAATTTGTTAAACTTTTCAGCATTACCAACACACAAACAAAATCAAATCAAAAACAAAACCCACAAAAACTTATTAATGTTTTTCTTTGCTTAGAGGAGAAAGCTGAAGGAAGGCTCTAAAAAGTTGTTCTTCCTAATTATCTTTGACAGTATTGTTGGAAGACCTGACTGTTAAAGATATTTTTCCATTGAGTCTGAAAATAGCATGACTTTTGTATGAAACAAAGAGACAGAAATATAATTGCACAAATGCATGCAGAAGCTTGGCTTGGAAACCGCTGCTCAGAGGAAAATGTGTTTTCATGCAAATTGCAATACATGAGGATTGTTTTCATTTTTAGATACGTTAGAAGTTTTACTGAACAACTCTTTTAAAATTGCAAAAGCCTAACTTGAAGCTACAAGGCAAATTGTCACAGTAGGATTTTCCTTTCTGTGGCAGGAAGGAATTTGAAATGAGCCAGCTGAATTCCAAGATAGAAGATGAGCAAGCTATAGTGATGCAGCTGCAGAAAAAGATCAAGGAGCTTCAGGTCAGTTTGTTTTTTCTCATATATCTTAGGATGAATTTCTCTTTGTGCCTCACTGAAAGGCCTTGCAGAAACTTTTCACGGCTAGCTGCAGCTCCTCTTTGGGACACAAAGTGGTACATCTCTGTAGCTTTCCAGACAGACCCCCTTTCCCCTCAGGATATTCTTTCTATAGTAGTTCCTTCCCAGTAGCAGGACATATGACCACAAAGTGCTAGCAGTTTCTAGCGAGGCAGAAAGACTCTGGTGTTTTGTTTAAAACAAGTAATGCTCTTCCAGACCATGGAGCTGAGGGAAGTTTCTCAGGAGGAGTTCAGCAGTGATAAGCATGGATTTGAAATTTAGAGAAACGGATTAAATGCTCAGGAAACTTTCAATAGAAATGAAAAGGCCAAGGAAAGTCAGCATAGTCCAAACATAATGTCTGGACCCAAAAATATCTTCTGTTTTTGTTAACAAAGAATATTTGTATAACTTGGATGTAAAGTGCAGATTGGTCAAAATAATCTTTTAATAGAAAAGACTGCTCCCAATGACTATTCACTATTCATGCAGTTCTACACACTGCTGTAATTGAAATCCTGTCTTAACATTCGTAGAGGGAAATTACTTCAGTCACAGAGCTCTTAAAATGGCAATTTATTGCTGCTACTCCTATTACCAAGTATGTCTTCACATGTACTTCAGCTGAATGTCAAATACAAGAGTATAAGGTCAATGCTCTGGACCTAAATGCCTTGAACTAGAACTTGTAGAGCAATGTACTGTGAGAAAGATGTCACTCATCATTGTTGCTGTAGCTCAAGATCTGATTTACTGGCACAAATGGGCAAGTCCTTTAGCTGCTGAGCTGCCAGTGCTGTAAAATGTGGGCTGGCAGAGGATTTAACAATTTGTAAGGTGCTCCATAGTCTTCTGATGGGAATCATCATGAAGGTGACTAAAAGGTGTTCATGTCTCTCTGGTAGGCTCGTATAGAAGAACTAGAAGAGGAGCTGGAAGCAGAAAGAGCTGCTCGAGCCAAGGTGGAAAAGCAGAGATCAGATTTGGCCCGAGAGCTGGAGGAATTGAGTGAGCGACTTGAGGAGGCTGGAGGAGCCACAGCTGCCCAGCTGGAGATGAACAAGAAACGTGAGGCAGAGTTCCTGAAGCTGCGTCGGGACCTCGAGGAGGCCACGCTGCACTACGAGGCCACGGCTGCCACCCTGAGGAAGAAGCACGCGGACAGTGTGGCTGAGATGGGGGAGCAGCTGGACAACCTGCAGCGGGTCAAGCAGAAACTGGAAAAGGAGAAAAGCGAGCTGAAGATGGAAGTGGATGATCTGTCATCCAACATGGAGCAGATGGTCAAAGGAAAAGTAAGGGTCTTGAGGGTTCCCAGAACATCCCAAAGTCATGTGTAGCTAAGGCTGGTCTTAAAGGTTTCCCTGGGAAGGGTTGTTTAGAAGGTGGTGTCTTGCAGTTGGAGGGTGCTTTATGTGCACTCTGTCTCTCTTCCCCAGCTGATGGTAAAAAACCCTTCTTACCTGGAGATGGGACAGCAATTGGGCTGTCTAAAACACACAGTGTAACCCCAGTCCCAAGCACACTGTTCATCCACGTATCTCAGAGCACAAAAATGTGTCACTTAAATGAGGCTCCCCCAGGCTGGTGACAACTGGGGTGATGCCATCCAAGGCAGGATATGTCTCACCCCAAGCAGAGTCCTTTCAGATCCTGCCCTTGGTTCACAGTTTTGACTCATGTTAGCAGGGAGTGCAAAGCAAAGGCTTGCATGACCCTGCTGTGTATTTTCACTTCCTACAGATGAATTGTGGATTTTGTTTCCTGAGTAGATAATCTTGGTAGCTTTCAGAACACTCTAAATAGATTTCTTTCACTGCAAGTGAAGAAAAGAAATGTCAGTATTCTCAGAGTTAGAAAGCTGTCATCAAACCCAATTTATGATAAATGGTAATTAAGGCAGAATCAGTAGAGCAATTTTCATTGGAGGTGATTTTCCCATCTAGCAATTATGAGGAGGCTATGCCTGAACTTCATAGGCATGTGATTGCTTTTGAAGTTCTATCAGAGTCTTCTTACACTGGTGGAATGATATTCAGGGAAAACAAATGGGGAGAGTGGTCTGACGAGGAGTCCCCTGGCCTGGGACCACAGATGTGGGGCTGCTCTTCCCATATGGGGCTGCTCTTCCCTGCTCTACTGCTGTGGCAATTGTGTCTTTGTTATCTGCCATTTCCCTGAAAGACAAACACGCACACACACAAAAAGGATACATTTGGAAGGCTACAGCTTCTGAATATCTGCCTGGAGGCTACAACTTTCTTGGTGTTTTCTCCTCATTCCCACTAGGCCAATGCAGAGAAACTTTGTCGCACTTATGAAGACCATCTGAATGAGACAAAAACGAAACTGGATGAAATGACTCGCCTCATGAATGACCTCACTACTCAGAAGACAAAACTCCAGAGTGAGAATGGTATGTACAGATAGCGAATGACCTCACTACTCAGAAGATAAAACTCCAGAGTGAGAATGGTATGTACAGATAACCTGTTTCCCCAGAATTTTCCAGGGATGCCACAGCACTGCATCGGTGAGATGTGTTGTGCAATGGCACCTGAAGGTGGCTGGATTAGGATTGCTGAATGGAGCAGTAGCTTTGTGTCTTTAGACATTCCCATCTTTAAATTTTTTATAACGTTAGTGGTGAGACCTTGCCTTGGGCTGCCTTTTAAAACAAACCTATACCCATATTTACCAGCACACTGTGATACCATCTTATGAGCTGAAATGGATGTGCCAGCAAAGTCCCAAGTTTCAGGACCAAGGACATGTACACCCATCCCACCGTGCTAGAGGGATAAAGAAGTTGGCATACTGTTGCTCTCTGTGTTGAATACCACCTTCCTCAACCTGACCTTGAGCATTACACCCTAGAAAAGATGCTCATATCTGACAAAAAATACCGCATATCCTATGAGTTCTTGCCAACTTTTTAGCCAGAGCAGTATTATTTAATTTCTGCATCCTCCTCAGATATCACTGTTCTGTGTATTTGCAAAGAACCTGTTAGTTCTATGTACTCCTTTAATGCTGCAGTTTTCAGCCTGCAGTGACACTCTTCTTGTACTAAAGGAAGTTTTCCTTTTGTATCCCTCTGCTCTGTATGCTGGTTGTTGTGAAGTTCTCAGGGTGCTTTGCATCCCTCTGAAAAGAAGTCTGTGGAAAAGCAATGTAACGTAGTGAAAAAGAGTATACACAAAACAAGCTACAGCTGCATGTGAAAGTTTTTTGTGTTTTTTTTGGTTGAATCTTGTGACAGGTGAGTTTATTAGACAACTTGAAGAGAAGGAGTCACTGATAAGTCAGCTGTCCCGGGGGAAAACATCATTTACACAACAGATTGAAGAACTTAAGAGACAGCTAGAAGAGGAAACCAAGGTAATGCGTTGACTGTGTCCCATTCATTGGAATGGAATGGGGGAAAATGTTCATGTTCATTTGAGTCCTGGATAAAAGCTGAAATGAGACTTAGGAGCAACAATGATTCATAATTGTAGTGATATATGTTCTTGCCTCTAACGGAGGCAAGTCACAAGAGAAGAGTTTGGGAAAATCATCAGAATCCATAAATGTTAAATATAACTTACTAAGTGGGAGAGCCAAAATCTCAAATCTTGCATCTTAAACATTTGGGTGTTTCTCCAAAGCTGTTAAATTATCTTCAGTCTCAATAGCTTCCTCCACATGTCACCAGTTAGGGGTGACTTCAAATACTTCTTACCTCACTTGACCTGGACCAGAAGCAAAAAGAAAAAAGGGCTTAAGCCTCCATTGGAATTTCTAGGAACTGTTTGTTTGGGTTTTGCTGTAGATTATCCTGCAATGCTGTGACCTTTCTATCCCTGCAGTCAAAAAATGCCCTCGCTCATGCCCTGCAAGCAGCCAGGCATGACTGTGATCTCTTGCGGGAGCAGTATGAGGAGGAGCAGGAAGCCAAGGCAGAGCTGCAGCGGGCTCTCTCTAAGGGAAATGCAGAAGTGGCACAGTGGAGAACAAAGTATGAGACTGATGCCATTCAGAGAACTGAGGAGCTGGAAGATGCCAAGTGAGTTATGTGGGCTTTATTGTGCCTTTGGCTGGCAGGATTGTGCTTCCTGAGACTTGTTATGTGCTTGTTATGGACAATCTGGTTGGAAAAGTCCCTCTGACTTATTGCTGTTATTTGTGGCTGTTCTTCTACTCTTCGTGTTGCTTGGGCAGGTCAATGTTTCTGCTGAGCCCTTGTCTGTGGAGTAATGGTTGTGGATACTGGGCTTCATTTGAGAACCCAGAAATTAGACAGCCCTACTTGGTTATTTCTCACATTCACTTACTTTACCCCAACCCAGGGCTGTTTCCTTGGTCTTGACCTCCCTTCCCAGTTGCAAGATGATGGCTGCCCTGGGTAGGTAGGACAGAAAGCCATGCTGGCTCACACTGTGCAGATGCTTCCAGCTACCAGGCCAGGTGTTATTGGGCAAGGCCTCTGAACATCTCTAGCATCTGCCTCTGCACATCTGTGATCTTCGGGATTTTTCCTCACTTCCAGCATAGTTTCTCCATCTAGTATCTTCACAATCTTCTTTCCAGGCCATCCTTTCTTTCCAGGACCATTTCTTGCCAGGGGTCCCAGACCCCTGTTTTACCAATCTATGAAATAGTCTAAATAGTCTATGAACAAAAGCCCAGGGTACGACCAGCCTTCTAACTGGTGGTTGTCTCATATCTCTTAATTGGAGGAAAATGACACTGTCATTTAGACAAATCTTATCACAGATTTACAAGCAGCCCATTCTGGTTACAGCTATAAGTGGTGAGCCGGTGTCTGTGAGTTCAAAAGTTCAATTTAAAATATTCACACACACATGCACAAAATTACCTGCCACATGTCAGTATTCATAATTTAAGCTGGGTTTTTTCCCCGTCATAGTCCGTCCTCTCTAGAGGCTTGATTTCTCCCTCCCTTCCCCTTCCCTCACCCCCACTCCCCTCCCCATTTTCCTTTTCAAAACTGATTTATTGAGACATTGCTTTAGTGTCAGTGTTTCTGGACAACACAGCAATGGTAACACTTGTTCGTTTCACTGTGCCTTCCCATCTGGTAGGAAGAAGCTTGCTGCTCGACTGCAAGAGGCTGAGGAAGCAATTGAGGCGGCCAATGCCAAGTGCTCTTCCCTGGAAAAGACAAAGCATAGGCTTCAGAATGAGCTGGAAGACATGATGATTGACCTGGAGAAGGCCAACTCAGCAGCTGCCTCCCTGGACAAGAAGCAGCGTGGGTTTGACAAGATCATCAATGACTGGAAGCAGAAGTACGAAGAGTCACAGGCTGAGCTGGAGGCTTCCCAGAAGGAGGCCCGTGGCCTCAGCACTGAGCTCTTCAAGCTGAAGAATGCCTATGAGGAGACACTGGACCACCTGGAGACCTTGAAAAGGGAAAACAAGAACCTCCAAGGTAGGTTTCATTCAGGTCCTGCAGCCAGTGCAAGAGCCACATCCGCTGACAGCTGGAGGGGATGCAGGGGCCCTGTAGCAACTGTGGGGAAAGGTGTTAACCACAGATATTAATCTCAGGTGTTAAGCTGAGATGAGCTTTCCAGTGTCATTTGAGACACTGACTGATGATGGCACTGAAGGTTTTGAACACAGAAACTGTTATGGCCAGAGGAGAGCAGGCTTAAGTCTGCTCCCCTGCCAATGAAGCTCACTGGAAGAGAAGCCAGTGTCAGGGAAGGAACAAGAAAGATGACAGAGGTGCAGTGGATGAAGCCCAGACAGCTCTCATAGCAGAGCATGGTGTTGCTAGCCTGCAGATCACATATGAAAACTAAATTGCTATAACCACTTCAAAAAGCATTCACAAGGAAAATGGTGCCTTCAAGTTGTTTGGGTAAGAGCAAAATATGTAAGTGAAAGTAAGGTAGGGCTTGGGCACAGACAAGCCCTTGAGGAAGCAGGTTGAGGCATGGGTCCTGTATTTAGACTCCATGAATTGCAATATGGTCCAGACACTCTGTTTGCTAAGTCCCTCCATCCTGTTTTGTTACAGAGGAGATTTCTGATCTGACCAATCAGATTAGTGAAGGAAACAAGAGCCTTCATGAAATAGAAAAAATCAAGAAGCAGGTTGAACAGGAGAAGTCAGAAGTTCAGCTGGCTCTGGAGGAAGCAGAGGTAAGAAAGGAAAGCTCAATGGAAGAGGAAAAGGTGTCCTTATCAGGATTTTCCATACTTTTCATCCTCTCAGCAATACAGCCAATGTGTTAGTTTGTAGCATGTGCAACCTCTCTGTACCCATCTCTGCCAGCCTCACAAGCCAGTGTCTTCAAGAGTGACTAGTGAGTTCTGGAGATGTCAGCTCTAGGATCATCGTGGAGGCCTTTTCAAAGGAGGTGTCTTGTAGCTTTCAGGTTTCTGTTAGAATCATAGAATCATCAAGGTTGGAAGTGACCTTTAAGATATCCAGTCCAGCCAGCACTACCACTGTAACCCCTAAACCACTAAGCCATATCACCCAGCACCAGATCCAGACACCTCTTGAACACCTCCAGGGATGGAGACTCCACTGCCTCCCTGGGCAACCTATTCCAATGTCTGACCACTCTAACAGTGATTTTTTTTTTCCCTAATATCTAATTTCAATCTCCCCTGTCTCAGCTTTAAGCCCTTTCTTCTTGTCCTCTCATAACAGGCACTGTAGAAGAGGCCAAACCCGACCTCACTACAACCTCCTTTCAGGTCATTGTAGGAAGTGATGAGGTGCCCCATGACCCTCCTCTTCTTGAGAATATACAAAGCCAGCTCCCTCAGCCCTTCCTCATATGGCAAGTTTTCTAGACTCTTCACTAGACTTGTTGCCATTCTCTGGTTGTTTGGTTCAGTATTTGGGGGTTTTATTTTCACTTTTGGGAAGCTCAGAAATCTTCTGCCCACTGTCTCAAAATTCACTTGCTCACTTTAGCATAGAATATTTTAGTCTTTCCAAAAACAGAAACTGATGAAAATTATGATCTTATACTCTTTTATTATAAATTTCTACTGTCTAGTTTCCAACAGCAAATTCACCATCTCCTGTTCATAAGAAAACAAACCTGATGACTTCCAAATTTATAAGGTCTCAGATATTTTAGTGGATAATGCAGCCTGCTTAAAAAAGATGCAGTAGTCTCAGAAAGCAAATGAAAACAGTCCAATAGGAGTTTGAGAAAGACATTTGGCCTCACTACATTAATTTCTACAGCAACAACCCAAGAGGGTTGCCTCATCCCAGTTTCCAGAAACAACAATACAGAGCAAGCCAACTGGAAATACTTGTTTTTCACTTAAAGGGCTCAGCTGACAGATTTTCTCAAAAGTGAGGTGCATTGCAAAGCTAAGAAGCAGTGTAGGTGTTGCTGGCTAGAAGCAACACAGCACATAGCAAGGGATTTCTAGTGAAGGCTGCATTTCTTTTGAATTGCATGTAAATAGTATCTGCTAAAATGAACATCACCCAGTGACAGGGACCCGTGAATAACTTCAGTGCTGTGCAACTTCTTTTGTCTGTTACGGGATGCTTTATGCATTGCAGGGATTTCACAGCCAAACAAACAGGTGTCATGATCAGAGCAGAGGAAAGAGCATGCCTTTCTTCCACAGCTCTGAGATGTGGAGAATGATTATGCACTGTCAAAAAACTTCCCCTTCTAGAAAGAATACATCAGTTCTTGAGGGATCTAAGGGGCACACTTTACTTTCCTGAACTGTGTGGAATGGCTTCCTAAATCTCAGTGATACTAGGAACTAACAAAAGTAAAGTGGTGATGTATCTTATTGTATTTGTGGAAGAAATGGTTTATCGCAGATTTTGTCCTTTCCTTGGGTTTCTGGCAGTCACTGCTGGTGACATGGAACTTTTGTGTGCTGTTCTCATTATTATGTTGTGGCTCCTTGGCATGAAGTGTGTGCGTTTGACTGACCTATAGCTGCTGCATGCTGGCCAGAGATTAGCAGGGATTTTGTACAGCTTTGTTTTCTGAACCTTCGTTCTCTTTCCATCATCTCTCAAGGGAAGCATAGCTAAGCTTGTGCAGTTCCACCCTCAGAGAGCACTTCCAAAAAATATGATGTTCCATTCTGTGCTTTCATTCCCTGTTCGATCAACAAGGAGACAGAATGACAGCGAGCCTGGTTTATGCAAGACCTGAAAGTCAGAGGCCCTGTTATTGGTGTATGAGCTGTTGACTCTAGCTCTTCACTATATGAGAGACATGTAGCAATAAAGACATAGGAACAAAATTCCCCTATTTCACAGGCAATTCATTTTAATTGGAAAGAATGACAGAGTATTTTTGCACTTTATCACACAGAGATGATATCTATTATTTCTTTCCTTGAAGTATTGCCTAATGTTGCCTAGTAAGATTATATAATTGGGAGGCTTCCAACACTTCGTGATTTGGAGAGATTTTTGTAAGGTGGAGGATGAATGTGTGGACCCCTTCACCCTCCTAAGAACAATCTTGTTTTAGCTTGTTCCTATCCCTTACAAGCCTGTGCATTTCTGGAGGGTGTCTGTAGAGAGGTGTGGAGCAGGGAACATCTGTTTATGTCAAAGTCATGCAGGCAGGGCCAAAGGTGTTGGTGTGTTCTTTGGGGATTTTCCTGTGAGCTGTGCACTGTTTGACAATTTGTCCTCTGAGGAACTTGCTGCTCGGTTTTCCAACTGTCAGGTTGAATTAGAAGGCAAGTAAATGCATTGTTTTGCCATGTAAGCTACTCATGTCCTTGCCTAGAATGGGAAGAAGGAAATAGCACTATTGGAAAGAGAAGGAGATGTGTGAAGGGATCACCTTTGTGCAGCTGTTAGTGATTTGAAAAAAAAAAATAAAGCAATTCCTGGCTTGCAAGCTCTTGATGCTTTCTATTTCAGGGAGCTTTGGAGCATGAAGAAAGCAAGACCCTTCGTTTTCAACTTGAACTTTCTCAACTTAAAGCAGACTTTGAAAGGAAACTGACAGAAAAGGAGGAAGAAATGGAAAACATAAGGTACTGTGCAGAAAGCAGCATGTTTTTTAAAGGGAAAGTCTCAAAAGACTGGAACAATTCTCAAGACCCAAACCAGTCAAATGCACCCCAGATAGTTATGCCAGCACAAGCAGATACTGTCTGTACCAGAAACCAAGACAGCTCTAACTATTTGCCAAAGGGTAATCCTATCACAATACCATTTTTAGTTCAAATGTTCCTGTCAGATCAGTCTCTGTCAGTGTACAATTAAACACAACATGCATATCACGTGGCAGCTGCAGTAAAACTGACTGGCACAACCAAATTCCCAGCACACCAAGGACCTCTAAGATTTTTATGTTTACAGTATAGAAACAAGTAGGTCTAGAGAGCTGCCATCTCCTAATCCTTTAGGATGGCTGACTCCCAAGGGGAACTCCAGGCAAAATCAGCAGTACTTACTGCAGTGGCGCTCAAACCTATGTTATCTAAAGGCATCCAGTTAATTTATGCAATTGCAGCTACACTGATCGTGGGAGGATGTGAGGAGATTGCTGTTATGTGTACAACATTTGGGTAAGCAGGGAGAATTGCAGAGGGGCCGAAAGTGTGACTATAACAGGAGAGGAGCTTGCAGGTGAGAGGGATAAAGAAGAAAAATGGAAAGCAAATAGATGAGAGGAGGATGACATTTTTTGTCTCTTTCTTCCCACCCAGCACAAATGAAAGTCTGAAGAAGTATACTCTTAAAAGGAGGCCACGCTGAGCCAGATTTTCAGCAATGTGTGTGTGGAGTCATTCAGAAAACTTTGGCCTTGAATTACTGTTGCAATGCTGTTTATCCAAGAATCATGTCATTGTTTATTGGTAGAATGAATGGTAGCAAAGGGAAAGTCCAAGGCCGACCCTGGCCAGTGTACATACAGGGATTGTTATGTTGTTTCACACCCAAGAATATTTTGGCCCTTTAATCTGATATCCTGCAGATGTCTGGGTTGCAGACACCTTGGGATGAGCTAATCAATGCTTTCTGCTTCGGCTTCATTATGACTGTTCAGTAGACATGCTGTGTTGTTCCTGGGAGTCTAGGGCACAGTTCAGTATCTTGCTGAAGCAATAAGGCCCTCAAGGTTTTTCTTGTTGACTCAGTGATTTCCCAGAACTCGTACGCTCTCAGCGAAACTTGGCCAGCAGTGGGATAAATCTCTTGAGTCGTATTCTTTGCTTTGAGTTACCTTCTGGTTGTAAGACAGCAAAACTTTCATGGTAGGACTTCTGTGTTAGAGAGTCAAACAAATTAAGCCCTTGTTTGTACCAATTTTCTCTCTAAATTGACACTAAGCTGCCTTTCACAGGGGCACCAGACCATTAATTGGGTGGGTTTAATCTCTTCTAAATTTAGATGTCTGTAACAGGATTTCTATTCCTGAATTATTCCCCTTATCATTAGCATAATAACTGTTTTTTCAACATCTATTTTAAGACACAATAAATTGTAGCTTACACATGCCATTTACTATAAAGAGCACCTAAAGTAATTAGCTTAGAAGATAGCAGCCTACCTTCAGTTTGATTAATACCCTCCACTAATGCCTTCATAAAAAGGCTGAAATGTAAAACATCAAAGTAAATTACTGAGTAAATATCTTAGTAAGTGACTGTTAGGTTTGAATTGCTTCTTGTTAGATTCAAATCCATATTTGCTTGTTTTTACTAGAGATCTGAGAGCACTCCTGGATCCAGTATTGCCAAAAGAAACATAGAAGAAGGATGCTGCAGGTGCTTAGAGATCAGGAGTTAGCCGAGGGTGTGAAGAACACTAGCCAGTTAGACAGCCGTGAGGAACTAGAAACTACATATGCTATGTATCTGTGCTAAGTATAGCATTCATAAATATACTATTTCTGGAAATGAGACGCTTTCAGAAAGTGAAGTACTGTTACATGTAGTTCTACATTCCTATGCAGGGAGGAAAATGATTCCATTCATCTTTCACATCCTTTTCAGGAGAAACCAGCAACGTGCCATAGATTCACTGCAGTCCACCCTGGATTCTGAAGCCCGCAGCAGAAATGAGGCCATCCGGCTCAAGAAGAAGATGGAAGGGGACCTCAATGAGATGGAAATCCAGCTCAGCCATGCTAACAGGCATGCTGCAGAGGCAACGAAGGCAACACGTGGCTTGCAGACACAAATAAAGGTACACAAAGAACTGCCAGTCCCAGCACCCAGCAGCAATCGCGGGCTGGGTATCATCAGCACAGACCAAAACAGCAGTGGTGATGGTAATTAAGAGGGAAGCTACTCCCAACAATGTAAAGGGAATTAGTGATCTGGCGTAAGAGAATACCGAAATATGGATTTCTTCTCAGACTTGCATAGAAGCTGGATGAGATCCAGTCATAAAACCCTTGCTGGTTGCAGCCTCCTGCAGGGGCAGAAAGAAACTGAAAACCTGTGATTTTCTTGTGAGCAAGTGAGTTGGCTGGAGTACAGGGAGTGTGTGTATATCCAGCTTTGTTGTTTGCATCAACATTTGTAATAGCTTACAAAAAAAAAAAAAAGGAAAAAAAAAAAGGAAGTGCTTTGCTAAGGCACCTCTTCTGTTATCACCTCTCCCATGCCTAAGCAGCTAATTCTGCCTCAGGCAGAACCACCAGCTAGGTTTGAGGACACAGATTTTCCCCGCATTGCACCATGTACTGCAAAAGCTCTTCAGCTTACAGTGTGTAAATAAAACAAGCAAACAAACAAACAAATAAGTAAACAAGCAAATTAGATTTAAAAAGCACTGAAATTCTTGAGGTGAGCCCCAGGTAGCCTCTGCAATCCAGGATCCTTCTATGTAAGCACAGTGGCTTGAAATGGAGTTGCACTGGTAAAAAAACCAAATACCTTCTTTGTTTTAGGAGCTTCAGGTGCAGCTGGATGACTCAGGGCACGTGAACGAAGATCTGAAGGAGCAGCTGGCAGTCTCTGACAGGAGGAACAATCTTCTCCAGTCAGAGCTGGATGAGCTGAGGGCTTTGCTGGACCAGACTGAACGAGCAAGGAAGCTGGCAGAGCATGAGCTGCTGGAAGCCACTGAACGTGTGAACCTGCTTCACAGTCAGGTTGGCTTTTCTGCACCCTCTCCCTCACTGGGTTAAACTCAGCCTAACACTGTTTGTCCATGGCCATCACAAGTCAGATGCACCCTGCCATCATTCAAGAGAGAAAATGAGGAATAGGAGTTGTCACACTGTAGATATGCCACCTCACTCCCTTCAAGTTAGTTGGAATTGATGATTCATCCAACTGCTTTAAACAGCTTCCAGAAAAAGCAATGGTGGAAAATAACAAGAGTAAATTTGATTTCTTTTATTCTTCCATGCTGTAAAGCCAGTTTGCTGCTTTAGTTATGCCATGTCTGGGATGGTGAGGCAATTCTTTGGAGAAGCAGCACAGGTTCTGTGTTTGTGCAGAGCACTGATGTTACCCAGCAATGAAAACCACAGAGGCTGAGCTCTAACTATAGAGGGATTGAGCAGGGCAGGAAACAACCCACAGCAAAGTGCTCTCTGTGCCTCGCAGGACTCCATCAGATTGGCCTTTGGGCTTTGTTGAGGTGGACACTGCAGTTTTTAAGGTGCCATGAAGGGGTTTGTCCTGACTCGACAACATTTTGGCTTCTCTTCCCCAAATAATGGTTGCAAAGAAATGAAAATGTGCTACAGGCTGGTGTTTTGCAGTGTTTCCTCCAGCCCACTGGTGACACTGGTCTTCAGTTTTAATCACCTCATTAGCTGACTAAGGATCATTAATTTACCATAATGAACTGCCTTATTAATTCTTCTATTTCAGCTTATTTCTTGTTATTTTATCTGAATGGAAATCTGTATATTTACAGCTTTGAGAGTATGTTTAATATTTGCTCAGTCTGAAGCTACATTTGCTAGTCAATCCAGCCTTTACCATGTAGCTGGGTCTCCCTTCCCAAATATTGCTCTGTGTAATCCAGGAGTTGCAAAAATCAGTAAGCCTTGGTGTGCTATGCTATTTAGAGGAGTTGTCTCTAATCATCACTTTCGCTCCTTTTCCACTGCTCCTTTGGGGAAAACTTAATAAAAGAACACAAGCCTGATCAATCAAAAGAAGAAGCTGGAGGGTGACATTTCCCAGATGCAGAATGAAGTGGAAGAATCAGTCCAGGAGTGCCGGAATGCAGAAGAAAAAGCCAAGAAAGCAATCACAGATGTAAGTAGGCTGCTTCCTTGCTCATTTCTTTTCATATCACAATGTCTAAGCACAGCCAAGAAAGTATTTCCAGGTCACTATTTCTGTGCTTGTTACAGAGCTCATATCTGCAAAGTGCCCCACAGTTATCTGGTGGTAACTGATGAAACTACAACATAAAGCAGGCTAGAGGTAAAAGGAAGGACAGACTTTTTTCTGATCTTCAGGGTTTGGTTGTTTTCTTGGGATTTATTTTTTCCCAAGAATGCAGTTTCCACTGATCCTCAAAGTCTCAGGTCATGTCACCTTTTTATCAGGTAAGTCATTCACCTGGATAGGTTAAATCAGTACAGACTGAATCAGCACTCACTGATCTCGTGTTGTACATAGAATGTGATGTGAAAAACAAAATTACTGAGTTGGAAAAACACAAGGCCTAAGATCCCAGGAGGAGAGCTGGAGTGTGTTCTTCTTCTGCAGAGGACAGGTGTTTGAGCAGGTTCAGTTTCATTTCCCACTGAAATTTCTCCCACTGTGGAGAAATCCACATCTTCGTAGTTCAGATGATGTTTCGCATCATGCCAACAAATAAAATGAAAACTAAAACTGGAGATTTCTGTGAATTATACGTCTGGAGTGCCTGGACAAAGCTATCCCTGCATCATGGTCTGTACTGCTCTCGGCTGACAGCTCTATTACTGGCTGCCAGAGAGAAGATGCTGATTCTCCTTGATGCAGCTCCAGCCTGGATTACAATGCCTGCTGCCTTTTGATGACAGCTCAGTGATGGGTACAAAATCTGTAAATGGCTTTTGGTGGCAGGTACAAACATCAAAGCAGGAATGAGCTAATTTGGCACCATTTTTACCTGTATTATAGAAAGAGCAAGGACTGTGTAAGATGTTGATTCTGAGCTTCCTATCCCAGCACAGACTGCAGAAGTTGCTCTGCTCTTACAACGACCCAGGCAGCACTTACCTGGGGCTGTGCAGGGAAACTTGTCTGCCAGTTGTGTTAAGCTACTACCTTTCAAGTGCTCCAAACACTGAAATTAGATTTTGAATAATTTCTGTATAAAATGTCTGTAGTGAGTGTCACAGGCTTACTTGTAGGCATTATAAGTGAGAACATGATATAGCACAGATAATAAAAGAAAAAAAAAAAGAAGAAAAAAAGAAAAAAGAAAAACGGAGAGGTGGAATCTTAAATCAAAGCATTAGAATAGGGAGGGAAAAAAGGCCTCCAAGGGTTTTCTGTTTATTCTGCCCAGGCAAGATATACACACAGAAGGTATTATCTGGAGCTTTGGGTACAGTGAATGATCCATATAGGGGATAGTTCAAGACTGATTTTCCACCATTTATTCTGAAATATAATCCAACAGCATAAGAGAGCTGCTGTAAAATGTGGTTGCTTTTCAGGCAGCAATGATGGCTGAGGAGCTTAAAAAGGAGCAGGATACTAGTGCTCACTTGGAGAGAATGAAGAAGAACATGGAGCAAACCATTAAAGACCTCCAGAAGAGACTGGATGAAGCAGAACAAATAGCTCTGAAAGGTGGCAAGAAGCAGATCCAGAAACTGGAATCTAGGGTAAGTTTCTGATGCAACTTCAGACCACTGCCTTCTGCTTAGAGACTCGGCAGCAGGTAGATAACATAGGGCTGGCCTGGTAAGTTCATAGAAGCCAAGAAGGGATAGAATGAACACTTTCCTCTGTTTCACAAAATGCAGGTGAGTAGTTCTTGGAGGTATGGTTCTCTTTCATCATCCAGCTACAATGAGCTGTTGACCAGCAGATGACCAAAGCTCTTGACTACAAAAAAAAAAAAAAAAAAAAAAAAAAAAAAAAAAAATTAAAAGCCTGAGCATCTAAAATCAGCAAAAGCCTCTGCAAACTGCTTGCTTCAGTTAAACTTCTCTGGCCTTTGCATATATCTGCACCCCTGACTGCTGGTGCAGTTTAAATACATTTATGAAAAACCAGAATGGAAAAGTGAGATTTTGATCTCTTCCTGAAATTTGATTCTATGGGGATGCCTAGAAAATTAGCATTTCCTGAACTGTGAGCCAAATTATCTGCTGCTTTATATATATGTAGCATAATGGCTAGGGCTTTTCCTGTTTTGCAGGTTCGTGAGCTGGAAAATGAACTTGAGACTGAACTCCGTCGCAATTCAGATGCCCAAAAAGGAGCCCGCAAGTTTGAGAGACGCATAAAAGAGCTCACTTACCAGGTATGTTGAAGACTGAGGGAACCACTAGATCACTGGAAAGAAAAGTGTCTTAAATTGCCTCAGTGTTCCAGTGAAGCATGAAGGATGGCATTACCCAGAACTTTCTCATTGCAACCAAAGCTTAAGGCATAGGAAGAACATCTCATCTCCCTAGGGCTGCCATCATAGAAGCATAGAATGGTTTAGGTTGGAAGGGATCTTAAGGATCATCTCACTCCAACCCCTGCTGCCATGGGCAGGGACACCTTCCACTAGACCAGACTGCTCAGAGCTCCATCCACCCTGATTTGAACATTTCCAGAGATGGGACATCTACAGCTTTCCTGGGCAACCTGTGCCAGTGCTCATCATCCTCTTGCCTGATTTGTTGTAACTAACATTAGAAAGCCTCCTGTGGCTGGGAATTTGGACAGTTTTAGCACAGTGTTAACATGCAGCAGGCTTCAATGACTATTCACAATGCAAGGGAAGAAAGAGCCCAGCTGTCTCTCAGCCATGCTGCTGTTGTCAAAAGCAGCCAGAAGGACTCAGCTGACTCTAATACACCACTCAGTGTAGGGTTGCTCAGTCTCAGGCCCCTGTCCCCCATTGCTGAGCAGCAAGGTGTAGTCTTGAGCCTCCTGCAGGTTTGCTAACAGCTGCTGTTGCTGCTTGCCTTTTGAAAAAGGCCTGCAGCACAGAGCACTGATCCTTTTGCTTCCAACGGCATTCCTAAGAAGATAAACTCATCTACCTGCTTTAGGAGATTATTTAGCCTCCTACCTGTTGTTTGACTTTTGTATGCAGAAGCTGAAGGTTGTTTTCTCAGAATACAGTGTGCCAGCAGAATTAGCTGGTCCTTCTGCTTATGGAGTGTGACATTTTAAGCCTGGATACTTTTGCTCGAAATGCCTCCAAACCAGACTGCAAATTATGCAAATTACAGTTTCAGACTCTCCCATAACTCTGTTTCGCTATATAATGACATCTTTTATAATGACAAGAGTGCTCCTCATCCCTCAGCGAGGAACTCTGGGTGTATGTATGCACACACATCTGAAAGTGTGTGCACATATATATCTGTATTTATATGTATCTATATTTACATATATTTAAATGGGGAGGGTACTCTCAGTCTTCAGCCTCCACGCTTACACCCATCTCCAATGAACCTACAGAAATTTTTCTTATCTCTATACAGGATGATCACAACATGGCTAGTTTGTGTTTTGAGCTATGAGTTTCTAAAATACGTGTGGCGTCCATACACTGTGCATTGTGGGAGATGCTGTAGGCCTTTTTACACCATCAACCCAATTAATTGTATTTTGATACAGTCAGAAGAAGATAAGAAGAATCTTGCCAGGATGCAGGATCTGATTGACAAGCTACAATTAAAAGTGAAGAGTTACAAGCACCAAGCAGAGGAAGCTGTAAGTAACTATTTGAGTCTTTTACCTTTGAGAGATTTTTTGTTCAAAACTCAGTCTTTATCCATAGAAGCTTTTAGTATAAATACACACTTTTTGTGCATTAATATTTTTATTTTCATGTAAACCCTGTATATAAACCTGTATTTATATTTCATATAAAATATTTAGCATATTTGTTATTATAATCAAGAAAATATGTCCAATTTTACCTTATGATTGCAGGATAACTTGCAAGGCGGGGAGGGGAGGGAAAAACAGGAAAGACTTTTTTCCTCCTAGCCCCTCAGAAGGCACATTGAGAGCCTCGCAGTTCACCTAAAATGGAGAATGCCACTGGAAACATTAGTTCTGTGAAACAAGAATCTCAGTTCTCCAGGAGGCAACTGGTCCCCACACAGCTGTTACCGAGTCATGCTGGGCACTTTCCATCCCACTTCAAATGAAAAGCTTTGTTTCATGTGGACAGGAGGAAATCAGCTGCACTGTTTTTTCTCATCAGGAAGCTCAAGCTAATCTGTACCTCTCGAAGTACCGAAAACAGCAACATGATCTGGATGATGCTGAAGAAAGGGCTGAAATAGCTGAATCTCAAGTTAATAAACTGAGGAGCAAGTCAAGAGACATCGGCATGAAAAAGGTATGGTCATACTGTGTGTGATAAATGTGACTTTAATGCACAGCAGTGGATGCTATGTAACTGTTAGATCTCTAAAAGTAACATAGACTAGAATATATTCTTGTTGACTACATTTTTTTAGTTTGTTTGCCCTTTATTTTAACATTAAAGTAATTTAACCCTTTAGGACAACAATCTGACACTTAGACAAAACATATTCTCTGCCCTCCTGATATTGTCATTTAACCTCTGTATTCCACAGCAGAAGTTTCCAGAACTGGTGATTTTGGTGGGTTCGTTTTGGTTCTTTGTTGTTTGGGGTTTTATTTTGCCAGAAATATTACAAGACTACACCTTTTCTTCCTTCTATTGTATGTAATACAGCCTGGGGATTTCCACATTAGCAGATTGCCAGATACTTACTTTAACATTCCTCTTCTAAGGAACTTGTATTAATTTGCTGGATGAAAATAAAATCTTAGTAATTAGTCACTTCTGTGCGGGGAAGCTACTAGAAATATACTTGTGGTATTTTGCACCTAAACTGAATGATAGCAGAATAATGTTGATGGAACTAAAAGGTACCCAAGAACTTAGTCTGGAACTGAAAGCAAACCTTTGCTTACCTCTGCTTGCCTTGTGGCAAGAGTGGGGTTGTTACTTCTAGCAATGACAGAAGCAGGAGCTGGCTCATTGCTTTATCTATTTCATTTGCAAGTGAAACATAAACTTCCATGCTTAACGTCATATGAGTTTTATGGGGATAACAGCTCCTGAGTTAAGAAAGGGAAAAGAAACCTTTCTCTGTAATTTTGGTATTTTGATCACACATGAACCCAACACCTTCCTTTTCTCTTCTGTATCCACTGTTCTATGGGAGGGTCTAGAGCACAGCTACACTAAAACACGAATATCTGGTCTGTCACACATTTATGTACAATGGAAGCTGTGCTGTAACAGAAGCTCAAAAAAAGACTTGCACCTTTTTACAGTAAAAAATTTCCACAGATTACTTTTCTTTAAATTATTCCAGCCCTACAACAAAATGAAAACTCATATAACTTCACAAAGCCATGACATCATACCAACACTGAAATAGGTAAAACATGAGAGTAATTTATTTTTTAAAATATTCTTAAGATTGCTCTTTATTCCTTGTATCTTACTAATACCTCTTTCTGCTTCAAATATGCAAAAGTCATAGAACAGTGGATGTCTGTTTTTATTAGTCAGATGCTGTTTGCCAACACCAATTCCAGCCCTGGCTTATAGCACAGTATTGCACTGCCAACAGATGAGCTCAGTGGTGCACACACAGGTGTCAGCTCCACAAAAACAGTCTTGTGGCAGTAACATGTTCAGGAAGCATGTTCAGGCAGTGAATGCTGTCCCAAATTCATGACATCTCCTTTGGAGAGAGAAAGGCAGTGTAGAGTCTACTTCAATCATGTAGAATTAAAAATACTTTGTCTATTGCTAGTACCCATTTTCCTGGAAACTTTGGGAAGTGTGTGTGATTCAGAACAAACTCCACCATCTATTGAAACAGGGTTGTATAGAGTTCCTCTGCTCTCAAAGGGATATATATATGTATATATAAACTAGAATGAGGACAAGATGCCTGTATTGTTACCTGAAGCGAGATGGTGAAGGTTGGCTAGATTGCTGCTAGTCTATTTCAGATACAAACTGGAAATACCAGGGAGCAGAAGCATTAGTGAAAGAAGCTTTTGTTATTTACTTGTGAACTTACCCTAAAACCCCTAAACGCTTCCATTTTTAACAGCTCCATACTATCTCAATTGCATTTCAGGTTCATGAAGAGGAGTAAGTACACCCCAAGCTGCCAGATATGAGAAGAGAGATACTTGTTATAATCAGGCACAACTGAAAGCAGATGTAGAAAAAAATAAGCACTTACAGAAATAAACATCAAGTGAAAATCCAAGCAAACTGTACAGTGTATTTAGTTCATTTATTTGTGTTCCTATTTTGCCAAGCCTCAGAGATCAATAAAAGATTACATCTTACCAACAGCCCACCTCATTATGTTGGAACAAATCCTAATTGGCAGTCTCTGACAAAACCAAAACCACGGGCAAATCCAGTCATGCTTCATATCCTCATATACGTTATATGCAAATTATTAATGCGGCTGTTCCAGGGTGCCATATCACCACAGGACTTGCTTTTCAAAGCCCAAGATAGTGTTTGGGCAGTGGTGTGAGGCACAGGGTGTGTGTCCAACCCTCCAGTGGTTGTCTCCACCATTGTCAGCACATAGCACTTGCCTTGGCGGGTTTGCAGGAGTGTGACCTGATCAGTCTACCAGGCCTTCCCACATTTATATTTTGACCAGAGGCTTCATCCACTTGGCCTGCTTGATGGCAGCACATGTATTACAGTTATGGATAACCTGGCAGACAGTGTCCATGGTTAAATCCACCCCTTGATCATAAGTCTATCTGCATGTTGCATCTCTTCCCTGATGACCTGAGGTGTCAGGGGCTCACTGAGCCAGAAATAATTCATGTTCATGTTGCCAGTCCAGACCCACCTGAGACCCTTGTATCTTCACAGCTCAATCCACCTTGTCCCTCAGTGGCTTCTGTGACTCACTGTGTAGGACTCCATATAGCAGCTTTCCATTTTTGAGCTGTCCCTAGGAACAGTCAGTGAAGAGCAACTGTTGCCTTTCATTTTGTGGTATCTGATTACATGGTAGGGCCTTCTCAGCACATGTTACCTTTTCCTCCTCTTTCTCTGATCATAGTCCAAAGCTTTCACCTTCAGGCCAGTTTGTGATGAATTCCAAGACCCCTGGGCAATTGGGGTTTCCTGTTTGAGCTCACTGTGTCATCAGAGCAATCCACTTACTGCATGTGGCAGCAGTGGCATGATGTGTGGAAGGGACTTTCCCTTCGAACACTGAGCCCAGCACTGGCAGTCAGGGTGCCAGAAGGAGCTGTGCTTTGGTGCAAGTCAGTTCTGAAGCAGCTCAAACCTCTTCAGGAACTCTTTCAGTTGGGGTGTAACAGGCCTTAGAACCTCTGTATCTTTGATTCCAGAATCCCCCTGAAAATGACTGAAATTTCCCCACCCTGGAAGTGAGGTGGTCTTGAATAACATTCATGTTCTGGCCACACTCCCTCACAGCTATTGCACAAAAACAAACCCTGTCCTGCCTGAAAACAGGACAGCAGCACAGATTAAACCTGTGCAGGGGGACAGCCCTTGAAGCTGGGATAACCCAACATCCACTTGTCCTGCCAGTAGAACACTATGAGTTTTGTAGGAGAGGAAAAAACAAACATTTTCATATGAACAGTCAGTTTAGAAGCTTCCACTACCACCAATCAAAGGGCTTGTTTGCCAGCTGCAGGACAGACACAGGAGATGCTGTCAAAGGACACCTCCCAGCAGGACTGTCTGTGGCTCAGAAACAAGGTATTCTCAGCTCTTTTCTGCCTTTAAACAGAGAAATGGTCTTTGCTTACTAAATACCAATAGTAAATACTAATAGGAACACAAATATTAAATTAAAATACTACATGAAATGAAAAACATTAAGCCCTCTCTCTCATACTGAAAAAAAATCCCTAAAAACTTAGGGATTTCTTCTGTGGAAACTTCTTGGTCTATTTAGGAAATCCAAATTCCAATTTTTCATGCCACCTTCTCACATACAAGTGTCAATTGACTTTTTTTTTTCCTCCTATCAGTTCATTGGTTTGTTACTGTTGCTCAGACAATCACATTTCCATGCAGCTCTTACTTTAATTCAAAGGGGAAGGTGAAGGAACCCTTTACACATCAACAGTCTTCCATCAAACTGTTTTCACCAACAATCTCAATAGCATTTGTGTTCTTCTAGTATGTCATGCTCATATTTATTCTCTTGTTTTCCTTCTGTATTTTTAGGCAAAAAAAAAAAAAAAAGAAAGAAAAAAAGCTTGTAAGAACTACTGATGTGTAAAATTATTTCCCTAGTGGGAACAGAACACAACACACTATAAATATAAGCCAGCATTTTCCATTTTTACATTATGTGAGAAAAATAAGCATCTACATAACAGTGCAGAAACATTCCTGTTTCTTCCATCTAGTCCTCTATCAATGTAATCAGAGCTGAGTTAACCTGTAAACTGTTTCACTTCCTTCGATTATGATATGTTCAAGGTCTCAACAGCTCCCAAGATAAATGAATCTTGCTAAATTCTTTAAACAGCAGCATCTCAAATGTATGTTATCATCTCCAAAGCACATTAGCATTAAAATTTACTAACAAAAAGCACTAATAAAATTGACTAATAATGAAAAAGACTGAGGCGTAATAATTTCAAAGTTTTCTTTCTCATACATTCTTGCTGAACCTCATGGTAACCACCATCACAAAAGGTTTCCAGAAGCTTACAAATTCAGACTGTGACAAAACCTTAAAACCCAGGGAGTTTGAAGGTAAATCTCTCCTTAGATAGGTCCATACTGTTAGGTACAGACAGATGGACTAGGAACGAAAGTTTGTTATTTTTAAGGATACTCACAACAAATTCAGATGAAAGAGACAGAATATTCTAAGACAGTCAGCCTATTACAAATGCATGAGAATAAAATGCATCCACTTGAAGATGCTGTACTCCAGTAAATAGGAGAGATATGCAGAGAGATGAGATCAGGGACCATAAAGTTTTAATAATCTCCTAAACAAAGCAATTTAGTATAACTTTTCAAACTGAGGTTTTGATGAGCTTTGGCATTGGATACAATTGAAACAGTAATTTGGGCCTTAAAAAAGACTAGGTGCGTGCATTGTTTGAGGAACTTTGCATTTTGGTTTGGGTTTTCTTTGGTTTTAAACACAAGTGAGAAAATTCACCAGTTTGATTGCTCGTAAAGCAAGTTATTGAAAAGTATTTGTAAGGGATAACCTTCCTGCAGTTACTGCTCAGTTCTGCTGACTTCACTCCTGGTGGTTCTTACCCTCCCAGCCCCTTCAGTCCTAAGATTGTCTTCCATTAGCCTAGCTCATGATGCTCACAGTGCAACTAATTACTTGTTACTGTCTAGCTATAGCTACTAATTAACAACTTTATAAAAAGTTGCAAAGTTTGACTCAAAACCCTATTCAAATCTTGAGGGGCTCAGTATCAATCGTATCTTAAAGAATAAATACTCTAATAGTTGTATATACCTTGAAACAGAAAAGTGCTACCAGTGCAATGAGCACTCCTCCTAGCAGTCCTCCTAGCACAGTCTTCCAGGTGTTATCTGAACTTTCTTTAAAAATAAAAATTCAAAAAAGTTTAACAGAAGTGCTTTATATTGCAAATTAACATTCACTGTTGTCCAATAAATATATCAAAGCTATGATTTTTCTTATTTGTAATCTAAATGCTATGATTTAGAGAGAAAGAAACATTAAAGGGAAACTGATACAAAGACAAAAATCTTTGAGTTACTTGACGCATACTGTTAGACTTTAAAGTGAGCTAAGTGTGAATAGCCAAAAGCAGATTATTTTACTTAACTGTGGTGATGAAGAATTCCATGTGTGCTCATGTGATATGATTTGATGACTTCTTAACACTAATCCCATTTAAAACCAAGCAGCTGCCCTGTATGTTAAACACTGTCTCCAGGCACAGTGCTCAGTGCCATTAACAGCACTGCTGATTTCCAGTAGAGCAGCTCTGTAAACATTATCCAGCCTGGACCACAGATTTCATGACTTCTGTTGCAAAATCTTTGCAACTTTAATCTAAAACATTTCCCAGCTTCATAGTGCAACCATGCAATCCAGGTGGAGACAAGAAATCTTGAGGTGGATGGTAACAATGGATTCCACAAGAGATCAAAGCCCTTCTATCAAAAACTCCTGCATGGCACCAAACTGTCAGAAGAGCTATATGGTTCTTCTACTTCAGGCTACCTTTCTGCTGCTGTGTCTAATCCAAAGAATTTTAAAAATTCTACACTCCTCTGGAAACTTCCTATGGATGTCTGGCAAACAGTTAAAACACGAGAACTGCCAAAACAGAGCATTTAATCTACTCACTGCCTTTAGCTTGACTCTGTACCCACATGTTGTCAGTTCTCTGGTAGAGGAGCTTCAAGCTGCCTTACACAGGGGAAACCTTCTAAAATTATTCTAAATTCTACTTTCTTTTCCCCTTAAAAGCCTTCTTTCCAGTGGCACTTGGAAATCCTTCTGAAGGTTGAGCAGCTGCTGTGCCATGACTGCTCTCCAACATCCTGACCTATCTCGTTCCCTTCTACCCTCCTGCCTCTATCTGCTTCTCTGTTTGCAGCCTGTGCTGCCACAGAGGTGCCAGTCTCTATGGTAAGTGTCTCCTCTGCACTGTATGATGTATTTCTGGTCCAAGATCAGGAAGATTCTCTGAGCAGCACAGTAATCCCACCACTAAAGTGGGATTTTGTATCACCTATGGCTACTGTAACATCCACCTGCAAAGAGGAGCTAGAGAAAGGCATTTGTAGGGAGTGATTCCAATCATATTTGGA
Organism: Anabacerthia variegaticeps; assembly: GCA_035583185.1. Lineage (NCBI taxonomy): Eukaryota > Metazoa > Chordata > Aves > Passeriformes > Furnariidae > Anabacerthia > Anabacerthia variegaticeps. The sequence continues at coordinate 19,290,300 of JAWWEW010000001.1, read as the reverse complement.
CTGTCTCCGGTATATGTAGAGGGAGACTGGTGGACTTCTGCACATAACTTTGGAGCATCAGTTAAATATGTGACTCCTTGGAAGTGTTTAATGGTCGCCACTTCAGAAGCACATTAGGTTTACAGGAAAAGGAAGATCATGCTGGAATTTGAATTGCAAGAAAGTGTGTTTGTCCAACTTAACTGTTTTGGTTTTTTTTAATCTAACTCCCCTCCTTCAGATTGCATGTAGCTGCTGCCATTTAAAACATCAGGTTTTCAGAATGAAACTAAGCTATCATCACGGAGGCGGAAGAAAGGAAGACAAAAAGATGCAGCTATTATCACTTATTCTAGCGCATTTTCTGTTATTTTGCCCCTATTTTTCATGTTCTACACGCTCGCTTCAAATTCTCTTCTTTCTTAAAAAAACACCACTCACCTGCCCTATATTAGTTCTCAGTCTTTTATGTGAATGTTTTCAATTTTCTAAAATTAAAGTAGCCTGTGTGCTACTGTTGCTGTATGTGCTACTAACAATGAAATAAGTAACTAAGGCTTCACAGCTGGAAATTTACTACAGTTCATAAAAACACAGGCATGCATTTAAACATAAATATATCCAGGCATAGAAGAGGCCCACAGTGTAGAATTAATGTTTTGAAAATAGCAAGCATGTGTCCTCCTCAAGAAGGTATCCTCTGTGGCCAAAATTACACCACATCTTCAGGCTTCCAAACAGGGAAAAAAAGACAGATACAGAGCACAGGCTTGCCAGCCAGTTCTTTTAATACTAGCTAATAATTTTGACTCCTGTGTGTGACTCTTACATCACAATTATTTTTGTTATTGCTTTTGTAAAGCTAATGTGACTATTTTATGTATTCTCACTATTCTATTAGAAGAAAAAAAAAACACCAACAAAGAAGCAACAAAATATTAAATCTGAGACAGAGGTGATGCAAGAGTAAGACAAACATTTATGATATATAACTCTGTCCTGTGTCAGCAACAACTGCCAGTATCTACCCTCTTTTCTCCTCGCATTGGCAAGTGGTGTACATCATGCTTTATCAGATTCTTTGCTCACTTGCCCATCACTTCCAACTTGTGATTGATATAAGATATTGTGCTTGATGTTTGAATTTCAAAAACTACAATCAGTGCTAGATTTCCCTTAGTGATTGATCTGTCATGTTTAATAGACGGTCAAATTTAATTGTCACTGATGCTCTGGAAGTAACATGGTTCCAACAGCCTTTGGGGGTTACATGGGCAGTGCACACTGCCTCCCATCTTCGACCTGTACTCAATAACCCTGCTCCAATATACAGAACTACAACTAGTTAGCTGAAAATTTTCATGTTCAGCACAAATCTTAGCTTTGGGTCTTCCCACTCTACTGTGTTGAGAAAAATGTTTGTTGGTCTGTAGAAAAATCTGAAGAGTGTAGGCTCTGGCCAGTCTTTTCAGCAGGTCTGGGGTCTTACACTGCAAAGCACTAAACATACACACTTTTCCTTTTTGTTACAGGAAACAAATGGCACAACCAAGACATCATGTCCTAAGGCAGTGAAATATCAATATGAAATTATGTCTACAGACAGTGTACAACTAGAATTAAGATCACTGTATTCATGTTAGCCACGGATGCTCTAGTTTTCAGGAGAATTATTTCATACAGAATCACCACAGGATCAACTGGTGAGTAGCTCCATCAAGGTTTCTGAGAGCAAGCCAAGGTGTTAAAATGCATCTCTCAAGACATACTGAACAGCTCAAATAACAGTAGGGGAAACCCTTCATTTGCTTTTACCACCATAGGAAAAGAACACAAGCTTTCCTCTTCACATATCTTGAATCCTTCCCCCTCTTTGAACTCTGCATTCAATTTGAAACCTGGTAAGAGCACTCCCCCAGCAAAGAGCAACCAGCCCGGTGAACTTTCCCCTGTGACACACTTTGAGACTAGACGTATTTAAATATTCTCCAAACCCTGTCAAACAAGTTATTTATTACTTAATAAAAGTGATTCTGCTACATTCCTTTTCAAGGCAACTAAACAACACCTTTCAAGCACATACACTTACGAGGACTGAAAATACCAGAGGATTTCAAATTTTACCAACAGCAAACAGGAAACACAAGCATGTAAAATTCTAAAAAACACATGTTAATCACATATTGCTAAAATCTCATACCTGCCACAATGACACTAACTTTCCAGAATTTTCTCACTGAATCTTCAGAGGCATTTTCCGTAGCAGAAAAGAGAATTAATTCTCTACCTTCCTTACAACTTAAATGTTAACTTCATAATTCAGTTCTTGAGAAATATTCCCAATGGAGGAAGGTTCCCAACAAACTAAACATCCAAAATTGTTTTAGGAAGTAGACCAAAACACTGTGTTTTAGCTCAATATACACATATCAGATTCCCAACCTCCCTCACTCCGTACACTTATAAAGCTCTCACAAGAACACCAGGGATGTTTTACCTCTTCAAGCGGCCAAAAATCAGAGTTGTCTTGCAGTTTCTCGCACACAGTGTTGGTATATATATAAAAACAAATACACACACATGGCACAATTCATTCTTTTTCCATAAAGGAAAGCAGCTGTTTCTCCAATACAAGCTAAATTTCTATACATGCGAAGCCTTCACACCTTTTGAGTTCACTTCTCCCTCTTCAGGATTAAAAGGACTTTTTTTCTTCACCATTCCTTTTGCCTGGCTTTGTTGAAAAAACCTTTTAATGGTAACTGCAGCAAGCTGCAACTAAAAAGAGATCAGTTCTCGTCTATAATGTGATTCCTACAGCAGTGGCGATGCCATTTGGGAATGTGCTGGGGCATCCTGAGAGCAAGAGGACCACAGTGGCAGTGAGACCAGCAATTCCTTACTGTGCCAGAGCACAGGAACCTGGCACAGGGAGTGAGGTCAGCTCTGTATGGGCACAAGGAAACAAGAATGTAAGATAGAAATCACCATGCCATTCTTCTCGGGAAACTGATAATGTGAAACAAGAAGTAGGTGAGTTGGGTTGCCTGCAGGGCTAGGTAATTATTTTCTAGCAATATTTCCCTAGTTCTTCATTTTCTCTGGACAATTCAAGCCTTCTATCTTCTATCTGTGCTATCTGCTTTCCCGCAGAAGAAACGGACAGGATGACTCGAGTACTTTCGGGAAGAGGGCTTACAAAAAATCCCGAACAAAACGCAGGAAGAAGGGAGAAGAAGGGGTGTCTCTCTTCAAAGACCTCTGGTGTTGGCAGTACACACGGGTGCGGTGTGTCTCCTGCATTCACAGAATCACTGACTCATTTAGGTTGGAAAAGACCTCTGAGATCATCAAGTCCAAACTTTGATCACCACCTTGTCGACTACACCATGGCACAAGGTGCCACATCCAGCAGTCTCCCGAACACTCCGGGGATGGTGACTCCACCACCTGCCTGGGAAGCCAGTTCCAACGCGTGGCAACACTTTCTGTGAAGAAATTCCTGCCAATGTTCAACCTACACCTCCACTGGTGCAGTGTGAGCCCATGTCCTCTTGTCACCATTGCCTGGGAGCGGTGACAGCCCCCGCCTGGCTGCACCCTCCTTTCAGGGCCTGAGAGCCCTGAGCTCCCCCTGAGCACCCCCTTCTGCAGGCCGAGCCCCCGCAGCCCCTCCAGCTGCTTCCCAAACACCTTCCCCAGCTCCGGACACGCTCCAGTGCCGAGCACATCCCCGGGACACCCAGCTTCCCCCACAGCTCCTCGTGTCCCACGGGCCACTCACTCTGCCACAGGCCGAGCACCGCACCTGGGGCCGGGCAGCACAGTCTGCCCTGCGCCCCTGCGGCCGTCAGAAGCCCATCAGACTCAGAAGGCTCAAGGACCAGCACAGATCGCCTCAGCTTCGCCGCCCTTGTCCTGCATCCCCTTCCTGCACCTCTTTCCCGCATCCCTTCCCGCATCCCTTCCCGCACCCCTTCCCGCATCCCTTTCCTGCACCCTTTTCCGCATCCCTTTCCCGCACACTTTCCCGCATCCCTTCCCGCACCCCTTCCCGCATCCCTTCCCGCATCCCTTTCCCGCACACTTTCCCGCATCCCTTTCCTGCACACTTTCCCGCATCCCTTCCCGCATCCCTGTCCCGCACCCCTTCCCGCACCGCCCCAGGGGCGGGGCCGGCCCGGTCGCCCGGGGTTACGGGCGGCGCCCCAAGATGGCGGAGGAGGCCGGAGCGGCTCGGAGAGGGGAGCGGGAGCGGGACAGGGACAGGGACAGGGAACGGGAACGGGAACGGGACAGGGAAAAGGAACGGGAAAGGGAGAGGGAGCGGTCGGCGGAGGAGGGTCCGTCGGAGCGCGGCCCCGGCGCGGCCTTTCACATGTTCGTGCTGATGGAGGACCTGCTGGACAAGCTGAAACTGCTGAGCTACGAGGAGGAGGCGCTGCGGCCTCACAACATGCGGCCCCTCTGCAGGTGCCCTCGCCAGCACCACCGCCTGCGCCACAGGGGCGGGAGGGATCCATAGGGAAGGGATCCGGACGGGAGGGATCCATAGGGGAGGGATCCGGAGGGGAGGGATCCAGGGAGGAGGGATCCATAGGGGACGGATCCGGAGGGGAGGGATCCATAGGGAAGGGATCCGGAGCAGCTGTGTCTGTAAAGGGAAGCGTTTGGCTCTGAGTATCCGCTGTGCATGTGGTTTATACTTTGGGGGACTAACTGTGGTCTGGTTTTATGGATTGAATTCTTGTTAAGACCACATATTTGACTTCAGTGTGATCCAAAGCAGATCCAGTTTTTATATGTTGCATTCCAAAGCAACCCAAGGTACAGTAAGGATGGGTAGAAGGATTGCTTCAAAACATGCCTCTGATCTGAGCTGAATGCACTGATTGAGGTACACCAGCCTCTTGCCACTCGTGAGGAATGCGTGAAGGGGAAGTGCTTTGGGGGCCTTGGAGTAAAAGGAACTGGTTGTATTGCTGTTGTCAGGAAGGGTATTTGGTGATGTTAAGAAGGGAGGTGACACTTCTTTGATATAATGGCAGGGATAAGGCCAATATGTAGAAAGAGGACACATCTTGTGAGGCAGTGAGGTTTCTGTAAGTTTGTTCTCCCCTCCAGAAGAGAGCGCCATTCAGGTTTGCATGTGGCCACTTGGTGCAAATTTATTTCTTTATTTACTTGCTTGTTTATAGACATATACACAAATACAGATATCTTCCTTTGTGCTCTTTGTCTAAACTCTTTTTAACAGAGACCAAAATGTGCTTCTAAAGAATTTTGTAACGTGTTCTAAAGTAGATAAAAGATGAGAAAATCCACCCTGGCTTCCAGTGTCATGGGTGAAGGTGTAAGGTTTTACAGAATCACAGAATTTGCTGAGTTGGAAGGGACCCACAAGGATCATCAAGTCCAACTCCTGGCCCTGCACAGGACAACCCCAAGAGTCACACCATGTCCCTGAGGGCACTGTCCAAACACTGCTTGAACTCTGTCAGGCCTGGGGCTGTGACCACTTCCCTGGGGAGCCTGTTCCAGTGCCCAACCACCGTCTGGCAGAAGAACCTTTTTCTAATATCCAACCTAAACCGCCTGTGACACAACTTTGGGAATCCCCTTGGGTCCTGTCACTGGTGGCCACAGAGAAGAGATCAGTGCCAGCCCCAGCTCTTCCCCTGTAAGGAAGTTGTAACTGCAATGAGGTCTCCCCTCAGTTTCCCCTTCTCCAGGCTGAACACACCAAGTGACCTCAGCTGCTCCTCATATGGCTTCCCCTCAAGGCCCTTCACCTTGGATGCTCCCTAATAGCTTTATATCTTTCTTATATTGCAGTGCCTCAAACTGCACGGAATATTCAAGGTGAGGCTGCACCAGTACAGAGCAGAGCAGGACAGTTTAGCAATAGGTCATTTTAATTTTGTTTTTGAAGTAGGCTGTTTGCTGTGTGATGTTGATAGTAGTTACTAACCAATTTTGCTAATCTATTCAGAGGATGTTTTTCAAATTTAAATTTTGTCTTGCACTGGAAATTACTTGTCCTGTGAAAAATGGCTGATATCTAGCAAAATTATAGCTCATTGATTCCCTACAGGTTTTTGGCAATTGCAGATCTTTGACTTGTGATTCTTCTTGAGAGCTTCTAAGTATTTTATGATATGCAAGGGATACTTGAATGAATCTATTGCATAGGCTCTTAGTTAGCCAGTGGTAGTATTTTTATGAAGTGTTGGGATCCTGCATTTCTAAAATGGTAACAGAATTGAGCTCATCATGATTTGAGACTTCTCAGGTAAACAAGAGTTACTTGTTAAATTTCCTTAAGTTACTCTTCAAACAAGAGGAGTAACTTGGGTTTATGTGGAAATGTTAATTTGGTGGTGTTTAACTGAGGCTGTATAATCCTGCTGGCAGGAGAGAGGAGTGCCCAGTTTCCATTTGATTCCTTGGAAGTTAATGTTGATTAATAGCTTACTCAAAGCTGGAAACAAGCGAGCTGAATGTAGAAAACTTAGTCTGCTGCGGTTATGTGTGAAACTAGGCATCCTGAATTCAGTTCAAATGGATTACTCATTGAGAAGATGGGTAAAGAAACTGCTCTGTAGTGTGTGCCTGCCTATAATGCTGTAATTGCTCCAGGAACTCAAAATATTTGCCGCTTTTTCTGCTTTTTAAACAGACACTACTTTGCGCTGCCCACCAATCCCGGCGAGCAGTTCTTCATGTTTTGCGCGCTCGCTGCTTGGCTCATCACTAAAGCAGGACGTCCCTTTGAGCAGCCACAGGAATACGATGACCCCAATGCAGTGATATCAAACGTGCTCTCAGAACTGCGATCCTTTGTAAGTGTTGAACATGCTGCTTTCCCAAGTGTCTTTCAAAGGTGTGCATCACCTTCGGAAGTTACTGTAATTACACACTTTCTCTCCTGCCTGGTTACATTCCCAAAGACTGGACAGACTTTTCCTATCTATAAGTTTCTGCTGTTTTACAGTTTATACAGTCTATACCTGCTTGCTAATTTTTTTAGCTCTACAGAAATGGTCTTATAATATTATATATGATTCTAATTAGTTTTGCTCCACAGTCTGTAAAATGGATTAAACTGGATTTACTTTTTGTAGTGCCACATATGTTGCTCATTTATAGTAGCATAATTTGCAGAGATTTTATCTGGAAAGTTTACACAGTGCTTGTGATCCTCTTCCTGCCAAAGTCAATGGTATAATTCACGGTGAAGGAAATAGTTTAGAATAGCGTTCATTTATTTTTTTTTTAAGGAGTAAAAGGTTGTATAAACTGCCAGGACCTATTGGGATTTTTTATTCAATATTAAAATAAAACAAAACAAAACAAAGGTCTGGAGAGGATATCAACTTACAGGAGATATGATCTTATGGAAGATTATACTGTGGTGGAGCTGTGAATGATGTTAAGAACACTGTTCTCTCAAGGAGTTAAACCATAACAAACTAATTTTTTTATTCTGCAAGACAGCAATAAATAAAAGTATTTAATAAAAAAAATCTGGAGCACACAAAGCAATGTTGAAAAGCTGGTATTTAAGTCTAAGTACTTGAGTTTCCCCATAGCTGGTCTTACCTTGCCAGCTTGTCACTTGTGTGCTTGACCATCCATCTCTCTTGTGGCTTCTGAATCTTCTGTTCCCTGTGAGTGCCCTCGTTACCATGCGCTTTAAGATTTCTACACTGCATTTGTTCCTTGGATTGTTCTCTTTTCCCTTCGGACTGGAGCTGCATAAGGAAGAATGTGAATTAGCATTAATAACATCTTCATATACAAGGGATACTTTGGTTTTAGTTAAAAAAAAATCTTATCTCTCTGCGAGGAAACTCAGATCAATGGGCCATTAATAAAGAGCATATCTCTTTATTGTAGGGAAGGCCTGTGGATTTTCCTCCCTCAAAATTAAAGACTGGTTGCGGAGAGGAAGTGTGCTATGTTCTTGGTTGTTTAGCTGAAGAAGCTTTGAAACGCACTGGCTTTAGCTGGAAAAGGTACAGTACACTTTTAAACATCCTCCCTTATGCGTTGTTTTCCAGCAAACAGATGTAATGGTAAAGACAAAACATAGTAATGACTAAAAATGTTTTACTTGACATTTCAGGAGATGCAGAATTCAACTAGGTTTGAAGCACTGGGACCAATTAATTCCTAATGCAATTTCACAACTTAGTCTTTTACCAGCAAGGCTGAGTTTGGACCATTAATAGACTTAGCTAATTAAGATTTAACTGATGACCTTTTTTTTGGTCGTTTCCCTATGCATAACTCCTTGTTAATCTGACAGCTGAGTTGAAACACTTAATGTCCTTTTAGGTTCTACCAATCAATCAATTCTTGACCTCTTCAACCGAAGGTATGCACAGAACGATCATTTTATAAGTAGGCTACAGTAATTTTATTTAATATGAAGGAAATCTTAGAAGAAATTAAATCACAGATAATTTCAAGTATGTGAAAATGTCTTTAAAAGTGTTCTTTATTTCATTCTTTCTCTCTGATGGATTTTGAAATGGATATAGCAAAGTAATTTCTATCTCAGAAATATTTTCCTGTTATTTCTGTTTAATACACAAGTTCCACTGTAGACTGAAAATAAGTCTGTGGTGACTTGCACTTGAATTTCAAGAGATTAGACCAAAAGGGAAAACCAAAATTTACTCCCCACATGTCTGTGTGCTATGAATGTACTGTCCTGCTTGGCATAGTAAATAACCCTTATTTTTAAGACACTCCAAGATAAACAATGACTTTTAAGGCTGTTAATTTATTTGTTTAAGTATGTGAGATGCTAATCACTGCCTAGTTATATTCCACATCATCCCTATTACTCATGAAATGTTTTGTTTGCTTAGGAGTAATTTACAGAGGTATTTACAATTTACTGTGTTTAAAAGCTCTGCTGTTCTTTGAATTAATTTCAGGCCAGCATATCCAACAGAAGAGCTAGAAGAAGAAGAAATAACAGAAGATGATGCAGAATTTACACTTAATAAATTGGAAGAGGATGTTGCGGTAGGTTTATCTCATTGGTTTTTACTATATTACTATTGGTCAACTATGGGGAAATTTCTATCACTCTTCATTTGGTTTGGCTTTGTTTAAGAAGTCTTTTCTATTAGCTGTTCATTGTTTTTTCCTTGCAGCTCTATCCTGCGTCATCAGATTCTCTGTGGAGTTTTTTGTGGCTTTTCAGATAAGGTTGTTAACTCTTCAAGACAGAGCACATGTTCTTATGTGCAGTGGAATCTAACCATGCATTAAAATCATGGAGATTCAGAATTGTTTGTTTTCTACTGATACAAGCTCTCAATGTTAAACAAAACTTCAATCCCTGTTTACAGAATTGGCTAATATTTGCTTAAAATTTGCCCAGCATTTAATTAATAGAGTGCTCACCATTGTAGCTTAGATTTCATTCAAATAGGAAACAGTCACTTTGGTATTTAGTGTGTCTGAAGATTTGGGAACAGAGTAGACAGAGAAGAAAAACTGGAAATAGAATACTTGTTTAAAAATACCAACAAAGACCTAAATAAAGGTTATGGGATTGTTGCTGTAGACAAAAGTCATAGGAGCTCATTGCTATATATTCCATGAATGGAAGGGTAATAATATTCCATCATTCATTCTAACCAAAGAGTAAGTCTTTCTTGTGCTTTGAAGTACCTTTTATCAATAAGATAGCATTGTTTGAAGATCAACTGCTTTATTTATTCCTACTTTGTAACTGTGATAATTACAATGAAGTTGTCATGGCTATGAAACAGCTTGTGAAATACACCTGGAAGTTCAAGTATGCTTTTAGCACTTACTGATGAATCGATATTGAAGAGAAGTTGTTTCTTGCTGACTGACTTCCTCAGAAGACTATTTTTATGAGAGATGGAATGTCACTGTAAACTGGGAGCTTCATGTGATCACAGGACATGTTAACAGAAATGTCTGTCTCCTTGAAGTGAGTCTTTTTGCCACTGACTTAAACAAGATTTTTCTGTAGAGGAAGTTAGCTGAGGATAAAGTGAAAATTTCAAAAACAAGTTAGTTTCACATCTGATTTCTCCAAAATTGCTGATGATTCTGAGGAAAATAAATGTAGATCAAGACCAAAATACTGAAAGCTGTGAGCTCGGAGTGGTCACTTGCTCTGTCAGTAAAAATTACTTGAGGGAAAACCAGTTTTCTTGAGTGCTAACACCTAGTAATATTGGATAGAAAATGACAATTATCCCACTTTTGTGTTCATGTTTTTCAATTGCCAGGGAAAAAGTAAAGGTCATAAATGTTGGAAATAGAGTGTCAATAATGTTTTCATATGGTCCTGATTATAGTCTCAATTTGTATGGCACAATAGTCCACAATAATGTAATAATTGAAGGGTTTACTTTTCTTCCTTTTCTCTCAGTTTTCCTAAGTATGGCATTATTTTGCTCATTTTTATTAGCCAAGAAAAATTCTAAACTTCTTAAATTTCATACAATATATTGTGATGTGGCTGGCTGGTTGCATTTTTATCGGCTTTCAAGTCTCTACAGAAAATGTCTTGGATAATTTTGAGAAGAATAAGAGACATTGTGTTGCATTTTTGACCAGCCTTAGAACTATAAGCTGTTCGCTAAAAGGTTTAAATAGGAAAACAGTCATCTGTCTGCTCTTTTATGCACCTTGTTAAGGTCTAAGCTTCTTAAATTAGGAAGTGGGGATGAAACAGTTAACTAAAGCACAGTTGAAGCCCTTCAAAGAAGCTCTGGCTTTGCTCTCAGGTAGTATCCTAGGTCATGATTTTCACAACTGAGGTGTTCTATTAGCTCTTCTGAATGTGTGTGTTAAAACCATTGAAGTTTTATTCCCTTATGAGGTATTTTGTTACCAAGCAGTTTATCCCAAGTGGATACTCAGGTTTTAGAGCCCCTAGTGGTTCTACTGGGACTAATATGCCAATGTAAATTTTTTCCCAAGTCCATTGTTGCTGCCAGTATATTGATACTAGCTGTATCCATAACCGAATTTAGCAGTATTTCCAGTTGTTAAATGCTAACAATGAGGTTCATTGATAGTTCTTTGGGTTTGATTATTCTAAATAAAATTGATGAGGCTGACAGAGACAAGCCTAGTCTGTAAATCAGAACTGTAAAAGTTCCATAAATCTTGGGGATTTGATAGCCTGTACTAGGTGGCCAGCGGTAGCCAGCAAGGCTGGGTATGTCAAGGAAATCTGTGCAGTTTGGTTTCTCAGTTCTGATAACTAGTCTTGTTGTTCTGGTCTTTTATGTGCACAAGTATGTATTGTCCATTTAGCAAAAAAGAGTCCGAATCTAGTTGCCAGTAATTTCTTGTAAGTATTCAGGGGACTAGGGGCCAAACATGCCAGAAGAAACTAGTGGTCCCTGTTGGTAAAAAAATGGGTAAAGTAGAAGAAAGAGGAATAAGCTCTAAGGTGTTCATTAACTGAGAACACCTCATTTACTGGTGTTCATTAACTGAGTTCTTCACTAAGACCTGTCTGTAATTTATCTAGAAAGGAGGTGGATGATGAATTTTCATTTTGGTGGAAAAGCCAGTTAACAGAGGGACAAGGTGTATAAGGTGAAGGGTATGTATGGGTGATAAGATGGCAGTGAAATACAGTGTAGATAAATGGAGGGTAATGCACAGAAAATCCATGTTCTGGGTAATGGGCTCTGGGCTGATCACTGAGGAATGCAGTTTTGACACTATAATGGAGAATTCTATAAAACTGTCAGCTCAGTCTGTGGTCTCATGGGCAAGAAAACAAACTAATTGCCTGAATTTCAATTGTGTTATCCTGCACACTTAAAATGCGGCATCATTCTGCACCTCCAAATATGTAGTGCAAACAACATCTTGAAAACTATGTTCAGGTCTGGGTGTGGTTTGGTTTTTGTTTTGATTTGGTTTTATTTTTAAGGTAAAGCTTTAAGAAACACATAAAAAATTATCATACAAGTGTTGATAATGGCCCATTTGATATGAGAGGGCTTAGGTTTAGGTAGGTTTTTTCATTGGTTGGTATATTTTTATAATACTCTGGTACTCTGAAGGAAATCTGGGGTAGCTTTCATCTTTCAGCTTCTCCCAGGTATTGTGTCTCGTCATAAGCTCCATTATCATAAACTCTCCATGTCTTGTTTTGTCCAGAAATATGGAATTTAGTACTTCTTGTTCTGTGCTCCTGCAAAATAAAAATTGTGGAGAAAGATTGTACAGTACTTACTAAAGTCTTACTTTGCAACTTTCCTTAAGGAAGAAGAGTCAGACAATGAAGAAGATTATATTGACCTGAATGTTCTAAAGGCACAAACATACAGATCAGTAAGTTGTTAACCACCAGTCCCCTCTTGAAAGGTTTTTACACCTGTAACAGCAATTTGTTTTTGTTGGATTTAAATCTGAAAATCCTTGTGTAGTCTAAACTTGAAAAAATATTCCAACTGAAATGAATCAGCTGATTTTAAAAGAGCAATGTGCAACTAGTTTCTACACTGATATCACTGAAGGATTGCTGGACACATTTGCAATAAATTTTTTGCAGAAAATTCTAGGGAAACGTGATGTTAGTTTCTTGAATTTATTTTAATCTCACACACACATGCAAATACCATTTCTGAAATGTTTTATAATTTCTTATTATATACATTTAATTCTTTTCAAGTATGATGAGAAGATATATTTAATTCCTAATTTTTATGAATCCAAAGAAAACGATTAAAGAAATCTGTTAGGTCCGTAGTCTAGATTATTCTGGATATAAATATTTCGCTAAATATGAATTATAATGTTTTCTAACAGTTCTCACTGTGCATAACAATGATATTTCATATATAAACTGTGATTTTTATACAGGATATGAATGAAACTGCAAAGCAAGAAGAGATTTTAGAGTCCACAACAGATAGAGCAGAGTGGAACCTGGAAGTGGAGCGTGTGCTTCCGCAGCTGAAAGTTACAGTCAGGACTGACAATAAGGTGCGTGAGAATGGATTTGTGAGTGTACACATGGTGATTAAAATGTTATTTCAGTCAATGTGGTTTAATTTCCATTAGCACTTTTTGTCTTTTGTCATGCCAAGACTTGCAAATAATGGGCTCTCCAGTGCTATCTTGTCTGAACTTTTGTCACTTACTTTGATCCAAGAAGCAATAATTTTCAGTAGGGTGTTTTATCAATATTATATAATATTTTATTTCTGCTACTTACAGGGCTCCTTATTTCTATAGATTACTTCTGTATATTTATTCGGTGGAAACTTCTTCAATCCTGTGACTTTTCCAGGGTAGTAACACTTCTGAAAAATTATACCCTTAGTTTACCAACTATTAAAACATCCTGGAGAAGAGCTGATGAACTTCTTTCAACTGTTCCATTTGTCAACCACATGAAAGGTTGATTGTATGGAATTAATCTTTCTGAACTTTACATGACAATAAAGTAGGTCTGTACCTCTGATCTAGTCATCATGGGCTCTCCTTATGTTTAACAAAAAGAAGTCAGTACTTTTTCAATTGATTTTGCTTCCCATATCCTGGTAACTATCTCAAGGTGAAATTCATCATGTCTTAGAACTGTGTTATTTCTGTCCAAAATCTATTTCAAGGAGTCTGGAATGAGCAGCTTAGAAGTAGACATCTATCTTTGGCAAGTCCAAGCCTAGGACCTGTTTCTGGCATTGCCATAAGCATTCTTTCTAGGAGCTTGTGTAGCATACACAGATCAGTGCAGTATTGAAATTGTTCATTTGTAGTGGCCCAGCTACTTGGGGTGTTGGAGCAATCTGCAGCAGTGATATATCAGTACAATACATATACATGAATACAATGAAACATAATTACCTTGTGAAAAATAGGGGAAGTTTTCAACTGTCTGCTGAACTGCTTGTCTGTCTTATACTATCCTGCATTCTTCTGTGAAAAATTGCCTAGTTCAGACCGTTCTTCTGTGATTGTCAGCAAGCCCATCTGTTGCAGAGAACATGATACTTGATTCTTACATCAAGGAATTAAAACTTAATAAAGACACACATGAAAAATTAAAGCTACTCTAGGATCTGAGGTTTACTAGCTTCCATCTCAATGCACCATCTCTTGGCCTTAAGAAATATGTCAAAATAAACATGAAAAGAGGATTATTCTTTTTTTGTGCTTTCATGCTTTCAGAAATAACTGGAGAGAAGTGTTTGGCCTTTTTCCATTCTATAAGCATTGTATTCTGTTTCCTAAGCTGTGCATGTAAACGTCGTACCAGGAGAGCGTTAATAGTTTAATCAATAGCATTAGAACTTACTTGTAAAGTCCTGTGACAATTTGTAGCACCTTTTCTCATCCCCCATCCCTGAGTCCATGTATGTTTCCTGTGATCTAAAAGCTGGAAGTAATTTCCCCTCTTCTAATTGTGTCCCGTTATCAAAACCAAGTTTAGGTATTTCTGCCTCTTTCATTTCTTTCCATTCTTCTCTTGGCAACAGTAAGGGCTAAAATAGAAAGGGAAGCACTGACATTCTCGAATTGTAGGTGTTGGGCATCCAAAGCTCTCATTTTGTCTATGTATAAGCTGAGCTAGTGCAGAAACATTCAATAGTTTCAGTATTTGTGCCCAGAGTGGTTTCTAGCAGAAATAGTTCCCTGAAGATCAGACTCTAAAAAGCATAGCAGCTGTGGTATCAGCGAGGATGTCAGTGTTTGTTTATCGATTTGAGTGTCACATGTGACATTAGGCGATTTATAAATTGTGTCACATTGAGAAGTGCCTCTGGCTACGAACATGGCGGTGGCTGGATGATACATGGTAATAAAGAAAGAAAAGAGAGCTGACCCTGCTTTGCATACCTGTCTTTGCTTAGTAACTGGAGGAAGGTAAAAGTTGTACTTACTTAAGTTTTAATTTGTGACAATTTTTTTAGGATTGGAGGATTCATGTAGATCAAATGCACCAGCATAAAGATGGAATTAATTCTTCTTTGAAAGAAACCAGGGTATGTCTTGTATGCGCAGAATATTTCACTGATCTGTCAGCATTTTTATTTTCTCTTTTATTTGATACGCATTAAGAACTAAACTGATCTTTTCTTTTTCTTCATTTTATTTGTTCTATTGCTGTAAAACTAAAAAGGGAAAGACACGATAATGATGATTAGAGACAGTGTGACTGGCAAAATACCTGGTGGGAAAGAGTTGTGTGCGTGAGGGCTAACAGGGATATCAGGATTCAGTAATGTATGCATTACCATAAGTACATCCTGACTACAGTGGGCAAAATAGAATAATATAATCTGAAAATAAGTGCTGATTAAAACCCCATAATATTCTCAAATACTGTTGCTAGAGTAACATACTGACATTGACATTTGTAATTAACTGAGGAGGGGAGAGTGGTGGAAGCTGTAAAGCTTGAAATATATGTTTTGGAGGTGGGCAAACCAGAACACATTGGGAATAATTTTTTGTTGGCTAAACACAGCATTTCTGTACTATTTTTCTCTCTCACTGTAGGTTTCCATATCCTTTCTTAACTACAGCACCATTTCAATACTCTTTGTGTACTATCTGTATACTGTCTACCCACAGAATGTGATTTTCTAGGGCTACCTTGACAAACTCCATAATGAGATCAGCAGAACATTGGAAAAGATCAACAGCAGGGAAAAGTACATCAACAATCAGTTGGAGCACTTGGTTCAAGAGTACCGTTCAGCACAAGCCTTGCTGAGTGAGGTATTGCTGATCTTTTCTTGTTGTCTTCACTGGTATTAACTTGCTATTAAGTAAAAGGCCAAGAAGATGTGGAGTGAGTTATTATGGATTCTGCTGTTGGATATAAAGCAGGGGAAATGTTGATTGGTTGTAAAATTACATACTTCTTAAGACATTTTTATTCAGCTGTTCTGCAGGGGAAGATGAGTGTTTTTTGCCTGAGTATTATGTAAGTCTATTGCCAGTCTTGAGCAGCTAGTAAATTGCTATTTCTGCTTTCCCTGTGCAGTTCACACATCTGTCAGGAGTGGAAAAACCACAGTCTCAGTCCAACATTCATCTCCTAGACTAAGTACTCATGCTAATGTGCACAAAGTACTCCGATTGCTTCTTTGCTTTGTTTAGTTTTTATGTCAATAGAGTGTAGTCTGAGAAGCCTTTTGATCCCCTAGTTAGGAGGCCTTTTTAAGCTGCCTTTCAGCAAGCCCTCCTGTTTGAGGCCATGAGAACAATAAGGCTTACAGGATTTGACCTCTTTGCTTTCTGTTTGCCTTGCTGTTAAACTTTTAAGTATCTTCAAGATAGTAATTTACTGTTCCCAAAGTACTATTCTGGGTTTTAGAATTCAATTCTATTGCATTCTGGCAAATTTTCTTTATTTTCTCATGTAAATTTTTAGAAAATGTGCTCCTTATCAGGTGCGTATTTGGGCAATGACAATTTTGAAAACTGCTTTAAATTTTTGAATGACGGTCATTACAGAAGCTGATGTTTCAAGCCTGTCCTCTTTTGTAAATGTCACTGGGACTTTGTGGGAGAGTTTCTGGAACTGGAACATGTGAGAGCAAGTTTTGGTGTTTTCTCTGAGCTATCTGCATATATCTCTTCAACTCTGTCATTATAGCAAAAACCATGTTTCTTTCCAGGCTAAAGAGAAATACCAGGAGGGAAGTGGAGGAGTAACTGAAAGGAGTAGAGTGCTTTCTGAGGTAAAACACATCTTATTTTAAAGCAGTCTTCAAAGAGCTGGCATTTAGTGTTTGCAGTTTAATGAACCCAGTTCTTTCTGATTTATTTTTATGTTAATGATTAATGTTTTTTGAGGAGAGGTGATCTAGTCGAGTCCTTAAATTTTAAACCCAGGCTGCCACTGATTTTTAACTCATGAATTATGAGCCCAATTTGTAAATGAGGGTAAATGTTCTGTATTTTATAACCCATGTCCTAGAATTATGGAGGAGTAGTAAGCCATATCCATAAATTCTTTGCAAGAAGAAAAGTGTAA
The DNA here is from genome assembly GCA_035583185.1 of Anabacerthia variegaticeps. Lineage (NCBI taxonomy): Eukaryota > Metazoa > Chordata > Aves > Passeriformes > Furnariidae > Anabacerthia > Anabacerthia variegaticeps. The sequence goes on along the minus strand of JAWWEW010000001.1, from coordinate 19,273,304 downwards.
TTGTTAGTTTTAGTTAAAATTAGCGATTTGAAATTTTTATCTTCCAGGCACTTAAAAGCAATATTTGACTAAATAGTAACTTTTTCCATACATCAAATTATACCTAAATCTGGTTTTCTAGTGTGTGTTTTTGTAAAAACACTGTTCTTCACTTCCGTTGTGTCCTTTAAATCAGTGCTCTCACAAATTAAAAAAAAAATCTCCAGATCCCTAACTGCCTCCACATATTGAGTGTTTCATGGCATGCCATGTGGAATTATGGCCCGATTTCCAAATACTTCAACCCTTTGTCCAATTCAGAAATTATTTTTTTTAACAGCTCTGTTTAGGTTTGAGCAACCTGCTTTATTTATTAGATGATAAAGTCTCTGGAATAGTCACATAAAAGAGATCACACAGTAAGAATGTGCTGGAAATTGTAGAACAAGCTTGAGATGTTTTAGAATAGAGCAGAATAGTTCAGCTGGAAGGGACCTACAGTGATCACCTGGTCCAAGTGCAGTAGGTAATACCACAGTTTAATGGGAGTTCTCTAGCAAAGATTCTGAGAATATTAATTCTGCAGAATTGGAGCTTTTTCTGTTTCACTCTCAAGGAAGTAGGTTTGAAAGAAAAAAGTATTTTACAATGACTTGAGATTTATAATGTGTTTGTGCTTTGGAAGCTGATAGACTGATTAGCGATGATGAATATGTTAGTGGTTGGCATCCTTCAAACGATGTAGATGCAGTGGTGCGTATCTGAGATAAACTAGACACATTGGATGTTCCTGCTGATCTGCTTTCAGTGCAATCAAACCTTAGCCTGTTACCAGTGCAGGTGTGCAGTAACAATGCACTGACGGTTCTTTTTGTTACTGAAAAGGCTTACTGAAGCCTTAATAAAGGGCTGTTTTTAAATTATAGACAAAAATGCTGAATTATTACCTTGACAGTACTGTAGAGGGATATATTTGCTTTTTCATCAGTGTCTGCAAAGCCTCACTGGTCAATAAATAGTCAGTGCTGAAATGCATTTTTATTCTCATATGTGCACTTTACATACCTGTACCTGGGCCAGTGCCAGCAAGCTTCACTGATGCACCTTCTTGTGCTGCAGTGCTGTTTCTCAGGTTTCCACTGTAACATGCTGAAGTCCTGACACTTCCAGAGGGGCAGCAGGCATGGTTATTTGATGAATCTTGGTCTGCAGGGATATTGATACCTATCTTCTTCCATACCGCATGACATTGAGACACTTAATTGTCCTTTTGATGCTGAAAAACCTCAGAATGAAAGGAACTGCTAAGAGAGTTTGTTCTTTTAGCAGGAAAGGTATTTATTGGAGCAGCGCTGGAAAGCCAGACAGCTCATGCTGGACAATCCAGCTTTGAATCAACAGTGCAAAATGAGCCATTTTATACATTTCACTACATGATTACAACATACAATTTTGCATACTAATAAGATTACAATATCTGATCATGCATATTAATGACTAGGCGGAGACTAGGTGGAGTTTGGGCAGAGCCTTGCAGAATCTTCTTTTGGTATCAGGATTAGGCAGTCGTTTCCGGTCTTCACCCTTACTCTGGGGGTCTTTAACTCCTCTTCCTCATCTTGACCCCTTCAGTCTTCTTTGTTCATGACCTAGTCACTGAAGCTTACAAAAACTACTGGCTTTTTTTTAGAGCAAAGGCCACTTTGCTCTATTCAAATGTCTACACTGTCCTGATTAATGACACTAGGTTGATTGTGTAGAGTTCTCTAAGATCAAGTCCAGTGATTTGAACAGAAAACATCTCCATGTTCTCCTGTTAAGCAAGGCAGGTGTTGAACAGTTTCTCCTAATCCAGTTAACCCCTTTTGGGCTTTATCCTTGTTTCACTTTTCATTCGGGAACACCATGATGTTTGGCCAACTTGTTACTCTTTTTGCTGTAATGTTTTGCAACATTGCAGTTAAAGTTAGATTAAAATTTTCCGAATGTTTGGAAAAAGTTCTTCCTCTGTATTCAACAAGAAAGATGGATTAATTAATTTTTTAAACTAATGCAGTTATTCAGCAGAGACTTTTTTTTTAACTTGATATTCATCTGGTTTAATTAAGAAAAAATATCTACTTTAAGATTACAGAAGTATTAGAGAAAGTAAAGCAGGAAACAGAAGAGAAAGGAAGCAGTATGACTGATGGTGGTAAGTATGTTTTTGCTTCAAACCAAATATTCTTTTTCTTAGTGCCAGGTACATAATTTGTGCTTTATTAAAGAAAAATAAAACAAGAGCAATTATAAGGAGCAATATGATGCAGCAGCAGCAGCAGCATCATACTGGGAAGTGAGAGATTAGAAACAAAGAGTGGAGCACAAAATATTTAATAGGTTTTCACAGGTAAGATGACCCTCCTTTGAAGATGTTTTCTGTTCTCTATTAAAGCTCAAGTCAGCTATAGAGATGAGCCTTTCAGCTGAGCAAAACACATCATTGAAATACCAGTCTTAATGTTGACGCACACCTTTATGAAGATCTTAGATGTCAAGAAGAGACCAAAATTATCATTGCCTATTTCTGTCTTTAGAGTGCTTTACATATTAAAAATGATGTATCAGTACAATCATGTCTTTAGAGTAGAACGCCCTTTTGTTCATTCAGCTCTTCAAATTTAAGGAGTGACTTACAGAAAACAGTGCTTTTGTGTTAAGTAGCTGACAGAGTGGCACTGTTTATCTTTTTTTTTTTTTTACCAGCTCCTCTAGTGAAGATTAAACAGGCCTTAACAAAATTGAAGCAAGAAACCATTCAGATGGACATACAAATTGGTGTGATGGAACACACATTACTCCAGTCAAAGCTGAAAGAGAAGTCTGATATGACTAGAGATATGCATGCAACAATGATTCCAGAAGCCACAGTAGGTGTCTATTAAAATTATTCAGACCTGACTTGGTTTGCCCAAAATACAGTTTTCTACCATTTGTTTTTTTGTGAGTTTAGAGGTTTCCTTTTTGTTGGGGGCCGGGGGTGTTGTTTTTTCTTGTTCCTTTTTAACAAGATGCTTGTCATGCACTTTTTAAAGAAGTAATAGTCACACTTTGGACTCAACACAAAGCCATGTTTAGTTTTGTTTTGTAAAGTTTTACTGCAGATCTTTTCCAAATACACTAATAAATTCTTATTAATGATGTCTCTGCGTCACTGGAGAATGTTACGTAGTGTGAAAGTCTATAGAATGATACTGAGAGCCTGCAATCTTGATACTCTACAGTGCTGAAAGAAAATTACTTGCAAAGGACTTGAAAGGAATGTAAAATGTCTATTATTTCTATTTACATACATTTAGTATAAAGTATTTAATTTATGATATTGAAATATTACAGCATTACCCTTGCTAAAAGGCTGGGTCAAAATTGATATCAGCTGCAACACTGCCTTTAACAGCAGCAATGATAGAAAAATCTATACAAGACCAAAGAAGGTGGAAAGTACTGTTTGGAAACTACTGTGGCTTTCTAATTTTTTTACTTGTGTCGTCACTGTTTCAGAGTCACTTTATATTAGCATTGGGTCAAATGCTGCTTTCATTTATAGTATGTAGTGGAGCTCTGCGGACATAATTTGGATTATTCTTGTTTTCTGTTCTTGTGTCAGAACACCTAATTTTGATCTCTGTGGAAGAAAAATGTTGCCAAATCTAGTCGAGTAATGTGGAATGAGAAGAAAAATGTAGGAGGAAGGGGTTGGAAATGTTATGGCAACAGGGGAGCTTGATTTGTCTTAGTAAATGTGTAGGTAGGGAGTGATTTTAGATGTTATTGGCAATGAAGGAGAATGGAACAAAGAAATAACCTTATTAAAGAACTAGTACATCCTTTTGATTCCGGTTGTTCATAAGCCATGGACAATATTGGTACAATTCCAGTGATATTAAAATCCTACCCTAACTATCCTAGGCAATTCCCTTCATCTTATAAATAATTTCTCTCACTTAAAGGTGAGAAGTATTTTGCAGAATCAGTGGATCAGTTCTGTGTCTGAAAGTCAAGATACTTGACACAGTCAGTACCATGAGCCAGTTCAAGTTTGTTGATCTTGAGCATTTCATTTGCCAAAAAAAAAAAAGCCCTAAACCCACTGGATACTTGAAAAGCTATATGTAAATGTCAACTATTATAATTTACCTGTGCAAGCAACTGCTGAAAATCTCTATGAATCATACTGGAAATTGGTTTCCAACTCTTTTTGCTGCCTACCTATATCCTCCCACATTCAGCTGAAATTAGAAGAATTATTTTTCATGTTCCCTTTGTTAGATGGTGTTGCTGCTGCGTATTTACTTTTAGCAGGGGGGTTACTTAAGCTAAAGCAACCCCCTTCTGCATGGCTTGCAAAGCAGCTCACTGACACTTTTGGATTGCAGATGTTGTGCTCTGTAAATGCAGTTTATGTAAATGCTTTCCCAAAAAAACTCATCCTTCATGCTAATATAACAAACACAATTAATCAAAACCCTTCCCTTACGAACTGAACATCTTATTCTATTAGAAGGGAATCTGTTGAGACAAGCATGGCCAAAACCCCTCTAATGTCCGGAAAATCTCCAGAAGAAAAGCTAGAGTCCTTTATGCCAAAGTAATTCTAAAATAGCGTGCTAATTATCTGTAATTGATCTACATTGTTTTTAATAGTCCTGTCTGAAACTGCATTAATTTAAGTAGGACACTTCTGTTGTTGTCTCAGGAGTGATACATGGCCTTTAATTGTCATCTGGCAAGGAGTGGCATTTGTCCCTTTAGACAGTAAAACCATTTGACCCGGCTTTGAAAACAGTCTTACTGATCTGGCAAGTGGCCACTCCACCTTCCTCAAAAGCCTGAGGAGAGCAGTGAGGCCTGTCAGGAACAGCGTGAAAGGCCCTTCTAAAAAAGCAATGATCCGTGTAATTAGTCCACTGCTGAATCAATGCAGGAAGCAGAAGTCACATTAAAATTCAATCACTTGATTCACATTCCTTCCTACATTGCTCATTATCTAATGCAGAGTCAGAACTGAAGAGCAACAAAACAAAGGTTGTCCCTAAGTTAGTAGAGTGCACATGAAGCTGTGCTGTAAGAGTCTCTCTTCTTCTGAAGAATATTTAGTGCAGAAGGACTATTCATAGGAGTTAACTTTTATATACAGCTTTCCTCTTCCAAGGTCTCTTCAACATTTTCAGTCCTCTGAAACACATCAGCATGGAGGCATGATGTCACTGTCACATGTCATCTAGAAGTCAAAGACAAGCGAGCTGTAGACAGATCCAAAAGTCATGCAGAGGGACAAAGAAGGAGCTTCATTTGCTGACTGGTCAGAGAAGCCATGGGTTTTGTCCTTGATGTGAGGACTGCAATAGTTCAGTCTCATCCATGGCCCAGGAAGAGCTGACACTTTTGGGTACGTATTGTTGAGGAAGGCTCATCAGTACCCAGCTCGCTCTTGTGTGCACCATCTAAGCTCCAGGAAAGGAACACTAGCAGCATATTACTTCTTAGAGTTTCTGTGGCTCTGAAATCCCTCTGAACCTCATATGACTCAATTTCTCATTTCCCTGGGCTATCTTATCTCTAGGCTGGGATGTAAGTTCTCTGCTGGAAACTGGACTTAGTGCTTGGTACCCCATTAGAGGTGCTGTTTACAGGCCATTTAGGATGTCTGAGAGTGATGTTACATTTATTACCGTTACTTTAATAAATATGTATCCCCTTCCCCATTCTCTTCTAATGTCAGCAGATAGCATAAATTGCTGAATATTATGTGCTCTACTGGCAGAAGATGCGAAGGGCTGGATTTTTATCTCTTAATCCAATTCTCTCATAGAGAACCTTGGTGTTGGTGACCTAATATTGAAAATGCAAGAGTTTAATAGTGGCTTTCAATCTTATGCTGAGAATTCAGTGTTTCAGCAATGAGACAAGTTAAGCATTTGAACTTGCATCAGGGAGTGCTGTTCAGGAAGGTGAATGAGAAGTTCATGTGAATTTGAGAAACTGCTCCCAAGTTAGAAACAACTCCTGGATCTGGTCAAAATATTCTCACTCCTGTCTGCCGGTGGCGTTAAAGGCCTTCCCCTCTTCCCCTGCCCGAAAGATAGGAATATCAGGGAAAATTATTTCTTGAAAAGGCAAACAAATGTCCACCACTATTAAAGCTTGCCCCTTCTTTTTGAAGTACAGCTCTACTGTGCACTATGACATACAAAAAAAAAAAAAAAATCACTGTATTGCTAATTGTAAGTTACAAGAAGAGCAATTAAGTCATCTCTGCATGACCTATAAAAAAGACTGGGCATAAATGAAGAGCCTGTATGTGAATGTTTCCAGCTTCTGCACTCTTTGAATTTTGCATCCCAGTTTTGCAGCCTGGGCTTCTCTCCAAGTTTGACAAATGTTAATTAAAAAAAGGAGGAATTAGTGTGATGCTGTGTCTTGTCGCGCTGGCTCTGTGCCTCTCGCAGAATGTCAATGCTGCACTGTGCCTCCACGGGGCAGCTGCACGTGCATGCGCACACTCCCGCCTCTCCTGTGGCTGCAGCCAGCAGCCGACCTCGGCAGCATAGCAACAGGACTGTGAAAACCCTGCCCTAGTTCCTGCAGCGTCATTGCTGCTGTACACTTTCTTGATAAAGAATTAGTGGTTTAGGAAATGGCTGGGTGGTTTCCGACAAAGACTTGGAATAAATCTGGGGAAAAGTTTTATCAGTACCTGTGAGGCTAAGTAAACAGAGAATATGAGCACTGGCGTTTCTGCATGTGTACTGCTCATAGGTGGGGAGTTTCCACAGAAGGCTATAACAAAGGCTATTTTCGTCTCCCATTTCCTCCTTCCAATGTATTTCTTCATTCAGCGAATGCCATTACCAGGGCTTTCTCTGGTATTAGCGAATACTTAGCTATTGCTCCAGGGCTTGGTGTTGCTGGAAATGTCTGTCTTTCAGCCTCCTAGTAACAGCCCTACCACTTTGCAACGATTCCCACGCAACACTGGAATGAGCAGGGTTGAGAGCTTTTTATTAAGAGAAGTAACAATTTGAATAATGCTAGTATTTCACTTACTGCCTGGTTTTACTCTGTTCTTTTTCATTCCCAGTCTTAGTAATTAAAAATGGTTGTATCTCACTACTCTCTCTGCTAGTGGCTGAGACATGCTAGTTCACTGGCATCTTAGCTACCTGTTGTAAAAATCAACAAAGGTGAATATTTTAAGGTCAGAGGGGCAGAATAATTATTTCTAATAATACTCCTCTTGATTACTCACTAATTGCAATTGTTCATCCAAAAATATTTTCCTGTTTCTGTGGCTTTCAAAGGATGACAGTACTTTAAATGACATCTTAGTGTTACTCAATAGTAACACAAATAATTAATCTGTGGATTGTAGGCATCCCCTGGATCAAAAGTTTCCTGTCCCTCCTCTAGTTTAGGGGCAGAAGTTTCTCATTGTGTCTTGGTAGGGGGACTCTTGTAAAGTTTTAGGGAGTTCTCTCTATTCTTCTCGCAGCGTTGCTGATTCATGAACATTTTACTTCCTTTGAAAGAATCCATTTGGGAAAAAATACAAGTCAGTAGTCAGACCAAGGGAGACAGGCTGTTTGTGACATTTTCCCAGACTCTAGTGCCAAAAAATTGTGCAGAAGGTTTCAAGAGGTTTGTCAGCATCTGTAGATCGTTTCCATTGTTACAGAAGTGCACAAGTTTCTAGTATGATGACAGGAAGGATTTCTGCTGAGTTTGATAAATGCTATCTAACAAAAGTAAAAACAATGAAAACTCTGCAGTCTTAAAGTGTCACTCATTGATTTTGTACTAGTCTGTCCAGCAGCCATTTCATTACAGCCTTCTGTAGAGTGCCCATATTATAAGCTCAAGTAAAACATTGTTGAAGATTTTCATCATCTTCAGCTATATTGACAATAAAGAATAAAAATTACTCTTCTGAGAAGACTTTTCATGGGGCAGAAAGGTATACTCTAGATGTGGCAGGTTTGAAGGGTTTTTTTGATATAAGTAGTCCAGTACACTGACTTTTCTGTTTGAATAAGAATGTACTTAATATCTTAATACTATGTTTGGGTTTGTGAGAACTCTGTTGAAAAAAGAACCACAGGTAACTGTGTTAGAGAAGGTAAACTATTGAAAGTCAGTTCAATTTTCTCTCAGTTGTGAACAGGATTGATACACAGGTAACAAATAAGATAGAATTGAAAAAGCTTCCTTTAAGAAGCTCTTTGATGTTATCTTTGCTTCAATATAGAAGACATGCCTTCACTTAGTTGATTCCATTTGTTGCTTCTAGTTAAGCTTCTTCCCTCTGAGCTGCACCGTGTGCTCCTCTGTGATGATGTTTTCCTCCAAATAATTGGAAGCTTGACAACATGACCCGAATATAACCCATGCGATCTATCTGAGCTTCTGCTAACCAGGGTGGTGCATGTCTGTAGGGTGTCACATGTAAGCAGCCGCTGCTGACATTGATTCAATGTGGGTGTCAAGAGCAGATGAGAAGCAGGAAGGTGCCCCCACCTATCCTGCCACAGAAACCTCAGCTTCTCTACAGAGCATTTAAGAAAATGTAGAAGGCTGTAGAAGGTTGGTCAGATTGCATTTGCTGTTACAGCTACATAGAGCAGGACGGTGAACACCATGGTGCTTGTCACTCTTCTGCTAAAAGCAGCTAATCAAAACTCAGTATCTCACTGATTGCTCTAATTAGGGGGAGGAGAAAGTGCTGATGGTCTGTGCCCAGGCAAAAAGCAGAAAATAAATGCAGAAGTTGCTCACAAATTCAAGTATTCTCCTGGGAGACTCAAACTCTTGGCTTGTTCTTGGGGTCAGAACTTATTCTGAGTCAGGACTGGCTTTCCTATCTCACCTGTGTTTTTCCAGATCTTCACTACTTCTCTCTTCATCTCCAATACCCTTTATGCCTAAAGCCTCAGAACTCTGGATGGATCTGCTTATGTCTTTGTCTGGAGGACAGACACTTTTATGTTGCCTTATGTTACCCTTCAAATACACTTTATTTCAATCACCTGCTTCTGCAAAACTTCCTTTTTGTCTGCATTGTGAAGAGCTGTACTGACAAGCCAGAGTTTCAAAGCAGCTTAACTTGACCTTTATCAGCATGAGTTTTGGCTAGAAGTGGGGAACCTTTCATGTGTGAAAAGAGTTGTTTTGTCCAGTGCTGGAAGAAAAGGAGAAATGGAAGAAGATATGGCCACAGAATGTAGCCTTTAGAAAGCTGTAATATTCCCTGCAGAAACCAGATTTTTATCCTGTGGCCACTTATCATGAGGTGTCTCTGAACACCTGAATTTGCCATTCCTGACTTTAGCAGAGTGACAACAATAAAAAGCTTCAATATAGGAATGAAAAGGACCCATGGCATACAGAAAGATCTGTCACAACAGTTACTGAGTTGGCATCTGAGATGAACCATGGCATTTATTTTGTAGTTACTTGGAACACAAAATACCAGTTTATCAGTGAGGGACCTTCTGACAAGCAAAAGATAAAGCTTTACTATGGTAAAGGATTAGGCAGTCTTTTTATGAAACTCTATTCTGTTTTGTCCCAGACAATGCTGGTATCTCCTTTTCGCTGTGTCTTAAGCGTGGTAGCTCCATTATACAGATCCTGATCTTTAAACCATACTTTGGCAAATGTGTGATCAATTATGCTTTACTCAGTGCCATAATTGTTTACAACACACCACAGTCTTCCACTGGGTGAAGACACATTTATTACAGACAATGGTGCCAGTGCTGGTCTGTTCTTATTGGCCATTTGAAAACAAAAGCCAGACAAAAAGGCATCTGTTTTCAGTGGCTGAGCAGGTTAGTACTGAAAGTCACTTCTTGGTGCTTTTCACCCTATGTTGGAGTACAGCTGCCACCACTCAGAGATCCCTTTCATTCAGGTCCACCTCCCTAGAAGAACTGTGGTGGACACTGTTTGAGGCTAATTCTAGCACTGACCTGCCTTCCACAAGCTGTTCAGGCAAGTTTTCACACTGAGTCATTGGAGCTCTACAAATGGTGTATACAGTTAAAACAGCCAAGGGTGTCAAAATGAGTCAGACTTTCAAGTGACAATTGCTATTTTGAGTGACTGTTTTGCATTACTCTTACCAGGACACCCAGAAACCAGCAGTGTTTAAGCTTTCTTGCTAATCTCTGTTCCCACCACATGACCAGCGTGGGCAGTTACATCACTAATATCACTGTGCCACACCTTGCTCTTACCCAGAAATCATATTCCCGGGCATACGTGTAACCCTGTGAAGAGGGAGTGACTGTGGGTATCAACGACAAGTTTCAGGCAAATAAGGGCATTGCTTTCAGTGGCCAGCCTGACTTGCAGACCATACACCCGGTATGGAACTGAGACCCTACAGGCATCTGCAACAGTACTGGCCTGCAGAGGGAAGAAAGTCTGTCCAAGGAAGTGGACAGACTCAGAAGACAAAAGCTGGTGAACACGAAGAAACAATTGGATGTGCCCATGAAGAGAAACAATGCCAGGAAAGAAATGGTAAGGCTGCAGCATGGGAAACGTGATCATTAGCTGGAGGAGGCTCTTCCTGTGATGCAGAGGAGCAGAGTGGACCTGCAGCTGCAGAGAAAGCCAGCAAGGAAGCAAAAACATTGGAGCAAGTCTATTTGCTGTGAGAGTGAACAGCAAGATAAAAGAACACCTGATAGGAAAAATATGCAGCTCACTTACAGAAAGAGGTAAAAAAGTGATATTGAGGGTGGAGAGGACAGACTCATAAGAAATTGGAGTTCACTACAGCCTTAACATAAGCTAACATAAGTAACAGAACATTCCCACCAGCCTATGTGCACATACAAACACCACAAACAAACAAACCTGTGTATCAGACGTTCCGTTGGTGTCCAAAAGCCTCCAGAAAAAATGAAAGGAAATAAGGAAAAGAGAAAAAACAGTCAAAAGGTTAGGCGAGGACAGAGTCTAAGCCACTTCAGAAACAGATACACAAGCAAAGGAAATTATAAACGGAAGGAGAAGGGGAAGGGGGGAGGAGGAGGAAGGCAGAGGCCAGTGAGCTGAGTATGCACGAATAGTGCTGGTTTTCACATAGACCTCCTTTGTTAGCAGCTCTTCCAGTTCTGGTCTCTGAATAGCTGGAACTGTTCCCACTGTTACGCAGGGAGATATTACATTATCTGCTGCAGCCACAAAGAAACAGTTAAGCGCAGTGTAAACTCATGCAGAAGTACAAGCAAGGGCCTACTTGTAACAGCTACCAGCCTTGTTTGCCTACAGCCCTGAGGAGAAAGGGTACAAAAATTCTTAGAGTAACCCTTTCCAGGGCACTATGTTTTGCCTCTTGCTTTTATTTTCTTTCTCTTTGGAGATGAGCTGCATTTATTTGCTGTTAGTTGGGAGATAAACAGGATTTAATTCTTTAACATTGCATGTTTGGTATAATTTTTGCAAGTAATAGGGAAATGTCAAACAAAACTAAAGCTGTTTTACAGTTTTTTGCAGTTCACCAGTAACTCCAGTGGAGTTCCTGTTGAGCACTTCCTTTTTTTTCCTGTTTGCAAGCTCAAATTTGGTGTCAAAGAGCAAGACCCACAATTATCACTTTAGGCAGGTTTAAAGGCAGTTATAGTGGGAGCCATAAGCTAAATTTAAAGTTGCTTCATATAACTTAGAAAATAACTTCATCCCCCTTTCTTCTTTGTCCCTACTCCAAACTGAAGACTTGTGATGACAAGCTGATCGAAAATACTCGTGTAACCAAATTCAGGTGGAAAAATGCCCACAAGAAGAAGCCAAAATGCTGTACTTGAAAAGCCAGTTGCAGAGTTCCAGCTAGGGTTCAGCTGGAGTGCTGCCTGCATCCCTGGCATCCTGCCCCACAGCCACAGACCAACCATATGTCTGTGTGCCCTGGGCCTGGGCCAGTCTGCCTGGGAAGACTACTGGCTCCACAGAGATCCACCAAGCAGGAGATGGCAATGCCTCATGGACTGCCTACACTGGCTCTGGAAGCCTCGCAGGCCCCAGCTCTAAGAGGTGCTCAGTCGTGCAGGTGGGCATTTGGATGAAGCCTGTCCAAAAATGCAGCACTCTGCTGCAGCTACAGTGGGAAAAACCAAACACACAGCCCTGGGACTTCAGCTTTGCTGCTGACTTAAGATGATCTAAGGAGAAGCTGCTGTTGTGGGTGTGTTCAGCTGCCTGTTTTGTTTCCCAATCTCCACATTTCTGTTACTTCCCCGCACAAGTTGCCAATGCACAGCAGCATGATAAGCAGGAACTGCTCACAGATCAGGCTGAAAACTGACTTGGTAGGAGCCCCCTCTGCCCACCCACCCCATGCAGTCAGCTTAGCAGTCCCTTGAGAAGACACAGAATGCAAAACGGGAAAGGAAGTCTGGGGAACTCTGTTGGCAATCCACAGTTAAACCAGCGTGCATTGAAGGTCTGGCTCCAGCCTGAAAGGCCAGTCTTTGATTCTCCATTAGCCATTACTGGCTCCTCCCAGTACTGAAGAGCTTCATCACACAGGCAGGCAAACAGTACTTAGTTTTTCTTACATTTGAATATAACCGTGGGAAGTCCTGTCAGAGAAACAGTTAAATGATCCTGCTTCCACCTCATAAAAGCTTTTAGTTTCAAACCAGTATAGATTCCTTGCCCCCCCACTCCCTTCTAGACTCTCTTGAATATAATATTGAAAGACCTTCACGGCTAAATTAAACATTGGACAAAAGAATGGCAGAATGCCAGCCACTTTATCTCATACTGTTATAATAATAAAGATCTTGTATAATATTATTACCCTTTTATACTCATTTTGGCCTTTTCCCTGTTGTATTGGAACATCTTAGTCATTCATTGATTTTATTCTTAATAACAGCCTTGCAATGAAGCACAGGCTAGGCTAAGGCTAATGCACATAACCCCACACGAAGTCAGAGCAATCACATTCACCCACGGTGCTTTTCAGTGTAATATCTGTTGTCTTCAGTGGAAGTTGCACCTCCTCTCTCCCTCCGTTGTTGGCTCTAATATATGCAGAAAATGGGAGCTCAGAGAGCCTGAGCTAAAAAAGATTGGAGGCTGAGGAAGCATGAAAGTAAGAACTACTATATATGTCTGCCCTCGTCCCCAGGCATCCACATCTGGGCACTGCCATTACAGAACACGGGACTAAATTCTTCGTAGGGCACACCCAGCACAGCCAGTTTCATATATTCTACAGCACCTGAATTTGACTCTGGGAAGTGGTAAGAATTAAAACCCAAATCTCATGGAGTTTTTGCCATTGACTGAGGCTTTGTGATTAGCAAACTACACACCATCACATATCATATTGTGCACTCACTGCGGAAACAATCCTCAGTCAGTTTTGTCTCCCTGTTCAAGCAGCTTCCTGTGCTATTCATAATGATGTATAGAAATGGCATACATGACATTACATGCACGTAAAAATTCTCTAAGAAAATCAGACACTTGCTAATCTTGCAGGGACATTGTGCTAAAAGCAGTGTATCCATCAAAAGAAAACCAAATTCCATTTCATGCAAGCTTATCAAGAAAATGTACACAATATGCAACCATTTCACAGCTGCCAAAAGAGATCAGTCTAATTTCTTTTTTTAGCTGGAAGGAGAAATTTAACCAGGCAAAGCTGTTGGAATTCAAGACTATTAAAAAAAAAAACCAAAACCAAACAGTAGAAACCATCCACAGTTTCATCCAAAGGTAGAGGAGTTTGTCAGAGAAATGCAAGCACTAGACCAAGTGAAATAGTTGTGATGTTAATGTGACTGCATGTGAGGCACATCAATTAGTGAATTCATTAGCGGCTGTTTGTAATCCTGGGAACTAGACCTACAGAAAACATTTTGTGCAGTTCTGTTTATGGCTTCTGTTTCCCCTATCCTTCTCTCTCCCATCCTCACCCCTTCTCCATCCGCTTCTCGGCCCTCCCCCATGCAACAACTGCTTGCACGCTAACATTTTTCTTTGTGCCTATGCAAATACCATTAGATCCAAGCATGTCTCATGGAATTTGAGGCTATCATCTGTTCACACATATTGGGTAGCCAACAACTTCCACAGGATAACTATTCTCCTCATTCAAGCTTTCATTTTCTTTAAAACATCTCAGGAACTATTATTTTTACGAGGGCAGGTTAGGGCAGTACAAGGAGGAATTACTTCAAACTGAAAGAGGGGAGGTTTACATTACATGTTAGGAGGAAATTATTTACTGTGGAGGTAGTGAGGCACTGGAACAGGTTGCCCAGAGAAGCTGTGGATGCCCCATCCCTGGAAGTGTTCAAGGCCAGGTTGGACAGGGCTTTGAGCAACCCCATCTAGTGAAAGGTGTCCTTGCCTGTGCCAGGAGGGTGTGGAACTAGATGATCTTTAAGGTCCCTTCCAGCCCAAACCATTCGATGATTCTCGGCTGCATAGCCCTTGCCCAGGCTCCACTAGGAAGCTGAGGGGAGAGATCACAGGCTCCTCCTGGGGATGACATGTGAGCTGTCACATGAAAGATGGCTCCAGGAGAGTTTGTGCCTCAGAGATATACCTAGGTGTCAAAATTTTCCTGCTCTTTGGAAGAGCGCAGTTGACATAGTCCATGTCCAAATTTGGATCCCAATGCAAGTAGCCCTTACAGACACTATGGGGATATGCTTACATTTTTCTCTGTCTGTGGTTCCGTCACTCTTCAGGCCCATGTGGCTTCCAGGCATGTAATTAACCTCTTGGGACCTCAGTCACTGTCTCTGAGTGTTATGTCCCCAGCTAGGTTTTCCTCAGATGAAAGAAGTGATACTCTAATTTCTACAGTACCATCAAGCTGCAAATGGACTGCCTGTGCTTGGTTACCTACCACAGATTTAATCCATGAGCGTAACAGTCTTCTCTTTGTGTTTTCACAGCCTGGCTCTTCAGAGGAAGACCTTTTGTTTCCAACCAGGATGGTAAATGGGTTTTAGCTTCATTTTCTCAGAGGGAAGCTTATGTGATTGTGCTGTCTGTCATCTGTCTACTCTGATAAGTTTTTAACTGCCACAACCAATTATAAGTATTTCCAAAGAAAAAATCGCCAGAGGCAGACATCTCCACGATAATTATATTTCTATGAATTTTGTGAAAGACAGAAGCAGAGTAGGTTGGGGCTAAGGAGGAGGAGGGAGAGTATAGAGCACAAGACCACACTGAGAGCGTGCCATGTCAAGGAAATCTGGGAGGCCTCAGCTGATCCTCAGCCCATCCTGGCCGAAGGCAGCCATCCAGCCAGTCTACAGAGGCTGAAGAGTCAGTCAGCATGGGTGTCTATCCAAGCATCTCACCAGATGTACTGTCTCTTGCCCGTGGGTGTTATTTCATAGGGGACATAGCTGTGTCTGCAGCTTCTGAGGTGCAGAGGGGCAGCAAGGAGCAGGCACACTCCTCCTTTCTGCTGGCAGTGATGGAGGAAGAAGATTTAGTTGTTTTGATGCAGGCAGTGGTACTGTTTTGGCCTGGGCTGGTACTTGCAGGCTGCAAAACCTGGATGGCGGCTGTGCTGGGCTCGTAAGTGCCCCCAGGGAGGACAGTCGGGCCAAGTGAAAGGCACGGTCAGCATATGCTCTGTGTTGTAACTAATTGAACATAATGGGTGCATTGCTAACAGAGGCTTGTAATGTGGGGGACAGTGTGTTCTCTGTGCTCGGAGACCTGCCAGTACACTAATGAAAGCTGCTAAGGCCAAGTTTGTAAATGCATTTAGGTGACTGAACAAAGATATCTGAAGATAGGTAGAGCCTAATTCTCTCTGACATCAAAAGGGACTCTGACTTGCACTGCATGGGAAGGCATGTCTTTAAACAGCTTTAAAGCTAGGAACATTTCCTCTTAAATGTTTTAGAAAAACTGACTCCCTTTCTGAGCAAATCTTGACTGAAACGAGAGATTTCTGGAACCCCTGAGAACTGAGTAGAAAATTACAGTTTTTACTTAACTGCACCATTTCCTGGAATGATACATACTGTTTCACCATTACAAGACTTTTTGGAAGGAGCAAAATGCCCATGGTGAGAGCAGATCACCATCTTCACCCCCGGAATACCATAACATAAAATTTCTTTAGGCTTGTCAATAACCTGATCCAGTTCTCCAGGCATCTCATTTAAGCAGTGGACAGCTTGAGGTAGCCCCAAAGACAGCTGCTCTACCTGGCTGTCTCAGCTGTGGCCTGCAGTGGGTGTTCGGTGACCTCGAACACAGATCGTCTGAGTTCAGGAGCCCTCGTGGAACAAGAGGGTTTCACAGGCTGGGGTTTCAGTTGCCACTAAGTCACTAATGCTAGTAAGTTCCCTGATGAATCCCAGCAGCCATGACAGCGGGTGAAAAAAGGAAATGCAAAAAAAATAAAAAAAATGCACTCAAATACTCAACAGGAGTAGAGAGTAAGTGAAGAAGGGGAGGGAGGAGCATGACAAAACCACTGTTTCCTTCATATTGTTTTTGATATGGAGGACAAATTACTGCATTTTATCCCCACCAAACTGTGAAAGGTTAACACTTTTCTCACAGCATTGCTTTATTTTTGCCTAGATCTCCAGCAACTATTACTCAAAGTTAATTCAGGCTTTGGCCCTTGGGAACTTATTTAATGTGCTAGTGCTTAGAAGTCCATTAATATTTATAAATGTCACTTGAATTCCATTTTTACTTTCTTGCCCAGGCAGGAGCACTCATAAGTAGATAATATTGTTGCTTTTCTTTTTTTTTTTTCTTTCTCCCTCTAATTTTTTGCCTTTTTTTTTAAGAACTGTAGTAAGTTCAGGGTTGAGCCTGTTCTAAAAATGTCATATTCTATAGAGCTGTGATGTATAGTTTTGGTAGCTTGCCTATGCCCCCAAGAAGGGCCTAAGAGTTAGATCTTAGGCCTGGAAAAACGGAGACAACATCTATTCTCAGCTCTGCCACTGCCTAATTATGCAACCTTAGTCAGTTCATTTAACCTTGGCATGACTAGGTTTCCAGATCAAAAGCGAAAAGGATAAAAGGTTCCTTTGTGAATGCTTCCTGGTGCTTGAGGGAGGGCAAGGTATTACCCATCAGTTGCTGCCCTGTAGGTGTTTTCTGTGAGTTTTACCATACGAATGTCGAGTGAGTCCAGGAACATAGATGGAGGTCTGGCCACTACATTTCTTGCCGAGGGAGACAGCCCTCACAGTTGGCTTGACAAATCACAGCTACAGACACCCTTTGCTTTAGGCACTCAGGCTTTTATGTCACTCTTCAGCAGTTTCCTGCCAGCCACAGCAGTCACTGCCTCCTGTACGTTGGCTTGTGTATGTGATTCGTGCCTGTCACAGCTTCACTTTCTGACCCCAGAGAGTGATCAATGGCACTGCAAAGAACAGTAAACCAGTATAAAATGGTCGATCGGTGCCTAGTAGTGGTAATAAAAGAGTTGTGTAATTTAAAGATCAAAAACGTTCCTTGGAAGTTATAAATGAGAAACTCAGGCACAGTTTTCAAAATATATGACCTCTCACTTTTGGAGCACTTGGACCTAAACCATGTGTCAGAATTGGGACTGTGCTTCTCACAGCTTCTGAAATGTGTTTCTGTATGAGCTTCTACAGCATGTATGCACTGGGTGAAGAGAGACCTTGCTGGGCAAAACGAGAGGGAAATGGTCACAGTGATATGAGGAAATAGTTAAAAGCATGCAGCCCTTCTGTATCAGCAGGTTTCCTTTCTGTTCCTGGTTCAGAAAGGAAAGCAGAGCTGCCAAACCTTGCCCAACCAGAGGGCATCTGAACTGTCTTGTGCTGCACAATCCAGCTGCCTGAAACCATCAGCAAGCAGAGGCATTGCAGACCTTTCTCAGCAGCAGAAGGCAGAGCATTACAAGGTATTTGCAGGTGCACTCCTAGCCGGATGGCACTGCTACCCCCCAACAAAATCAGGGAAACTGTATGCACAGAGAGTTATCATTCAGGGATTTGTGAAACCTGATTCAGTAGTACAGGAGGCAGCACCTGGGAGAGCAATGCTCTCCCACGTGAGACTCCTGGTTGGATGACATTTTCTATGCGCGCTGTTTTGCTTTTAGGCCAGCGTGGGTGTGCTGCTGTTACCTTAGCAACAGGGACAAATGTGTGCTGCAGCTATAGCCTTCGTCTCTTTGCAGCAGGAGGAGAGCATCCCCAGTTTTCTTACAGAAAACATGCTGCTCAGCTCCCCACGAAGGGAACCCCAATGCCTGTGGCTATCAACACGTGGGCGCTCAGTCAGGGCACAGATGCATGAGCTTTGGCTGATGCAGACATGTCTTCCTTGCTACCCTCTGCTCCAGCTAGTTTCTTCTGGCCTCCAGAGAACATCATCTGAGTCAGTCTGGCAGGAGCAGGATCAGCAGCTTCATGCCAGCCTCTTCCATCATTTCTGGAGTCAGATGGCTCCCACTGCTCAAGGCTTTTTACTAGACTTGAATGCCAGAGGATGTCTGACTGCTTTATGAATATCTGGAGGAAACAAACGCAGCAGTCAATGCATTGGTATCCATTAATCTCTTACAGGAAAGAACTTAAAAGAATGGAGTCTCAGGAAGCACGGGTGTGTGTATGTGGGGAAGAATCAGCCAAGCCAATATTAATATTGCATCTAAACCCCCCCATAAATGTAGCAAACCCACGTGAGACAGAAAATGTATGGAAACTCAGTTTCTTACAGAATTTTGATTGTGCCCTGGCTTTTGTCCTCTGTTGAACTTTGGGACTTGTAAAAACATCAGATAGATAGATAAATAGATAGATATAGATGGATGGATAGATGGATGGATGGATGGATGGACAGATAATGAATGTGCATAAATGTGTGTGTTCCCCAAACATATTTATCAGTCCTTTTTTAATGTTTCATCACCAACACATATGCCTAAAAACAAAGTATGCATTTATGGTGCAAGTACTCACAGAGCCAACATTTTGAGACATTAAAAAAAAAGGTCCTAAAGAGGGCTACTGCTGGAGAAAAAAAATTAGTCAACTATGTGTATTACAGCAGACGTAGAAAGAGGGAAAGGGAGCATTTCTCCTCGCATTTTACTGAAAACAGACCATTTACAGATTACCCTGGTTTTTGTGCTGTCTTTACGAAGAGCGTAACGCTACAGCCAGAAGCGAAGATGCCCCTGGCAGGGGCTGCTTTTCCAAGGGCTTTTAGCAACAAGCAGGAAGCCCCCGGCTCTCCTCGCCGGGATCACTGGATTATCCAGGAGCGCAGCGTCAGCTGACTGCCGGGAAGGGACAGGACGGGAAGGGACGGGACGGGGACGGAGAAAGCGAAAGCGCCGCCGCCTCAGCCCGCAGGGGGCCCGGGGGGCCTTTGCCTTTGCCCAAATCGACGGAGGGGCGGGAGTGCCCGGGCGGAGGGTCCCAGGGCCGTGCCGGCGGCGCGGCGCCTCCGGCGGGCAGCCATGTTACTGCCCGGGCCGTGCGGGGCGGGGCGGCGGCGCGGGGCACGCACTGCGCCGGGGCCCGCGGGGGCGGGGGATGCGCGTCCTGGGAATTACTTACGGGGGGAAAAAAACAACAAACCAATAAAACAAAGGACGAACAGAAAACGAAACAAGCGCGCTCCCGCCGCCGCCCCTCGGCCCTCCCGGCAGGCGCAGGCACAGCGCTGTCCACGCCACACGCCCCGCCCCGCGCGCGCCCCCGCGCCGGCGGCCGCGGCCAATCAGCGGCGGGAGTGCGC
>JAWWEW010000001.1:19120097-19252732 GCA_035583185.1 Anabacerthia variegaticeps | reverse complement strand
CCCCAGGGTCTTCCCGGCCCGGCCGCGCCGCCGCCCGCCATGTGGCTGCTGGCCGCCGCCGCCCTGCTGCTCGCCGCCCTAACTACAGGTGAGGCGCCTGCCCCCCTTCGCCCCCCGACCCCTCCGGCCGCGGCTGCCGCAGCCGCCCCGGGACGCCTCCCGTGCGACCCGGCGGGTCCCGGCGCAGGCGGCCCGGAGGTGCCCCCGGGGCTGCAGGGCGGGTGCGAGGCACGGGCTGAGCCGCTCCCCTGGCCCACGGGAAGGGAAGGGAAGGGGAGCCGGTCCCGGGGCCGAGCGGAGCGGAGTGGCTCCCGCCGCCCATCCCCATCCTTGCTGTCCGTGTCGCACGGGAGGGCCCGCGGAGGCGCGGCGGAATGTGGCCGTGCCGTGGGAAGCGAAGCTGCCGGGACACGCACGCTGCTCTCCCTCCCTCCCTCCATCCCTCTCTCCATCACCCGCACGGTGCCGGCCGGGCAGCGCCGCTCCCCGCAGGAGTTGCGCGCAGAGGAGGGCCCGCTGTGCCGGGGAACGGGGCCAGGTCAGCGCCGTGTGCTTCCCTCGAACAGCCGAGCCCCGAGCTCCTGCACAGCGCCCGCAGTTCACGGCATTCCGTGATCCTAAGGAAAGTTGGTGTGCCATCCGTGTGCGGCGGCATCGCTCCGCCTGACCCTCTCCTTCCTCCGCCTTGGGAGGAAAGGGGTGAAGGGGACGGGGATGAGAGAAGCAGCGGCTCTGAGCGGGGTGCGGGTGCCGGGCTGGCCGCTCTGTGGCTGAGCAGCCCCTCTGGACCTGCGTGCCTAAAGCTGGGGTGTCTGTGCAGGGTCCCTGGGGTGGCAGCAGGCTGAGTGCCCCGGCATGGCTGGGGTGTCTGTGCAGGGTCCCTGGGGTGGCAGCAGGCTGCCCTGGGCGCTGGGGTGTCTGTGCAGGGTCCCTTGGGTGGCAGCAGGCTGCGCTGGGTGCCCGGCATGGCGTGTGCCGAGAGGTGCAGCCGCTCGTCGGAGCGGGGACCAGTTTTGTCAACCATGGGCGGCATTTCCACATCAGCACTGCGCGTATTGTCGTCGGAAACAACCTTTCTGTGGCAGCGTTCCTCAGAAGGGCTCTGAAATCGCCACCTTCGTGGGCTGCCTCTAGGCATGGGGAAGTAAGTTTGGGGGTAAAAGAGCCCGCCCAGCCGTGCGCTGCCGGCGGGGTTTGGGCACTGCTGCCAGGGGCTCTGTTGGCTGCTGCTGCCACAATACCGGGAACACTTTGGCAAACTCTTTATTTTTCTCATCTGGTTGGTTGGGGTTTTTTTTATCTGCCTTGGCAAACTCGGTTTTATTTTTTTCATGTGGTTAGTTGGGTTTTTTTATTTGCTTTGGTAAATATTTGAAAGTATAGCCCCTTATTTAAAAATCAGCTTTCTCAGGGAAATGGAGCGGTGAACACATTCTTTCTATGAAATGGTAATTTACTGACTGTAAAGGAGGAAAAAAAAACAACAAACTTTTATGTTGAGGTAGTGTGAAACAGGTGTGAAATTCACTTCGGAAAGAACCGTTGAAGGTTTTAATTCCGTACACCTGTTTTTTTAGGGCATAGGTGGAGGTTTGGGTATAGTTTCACTTTGTTCTGCTTTTGTTACTTTTATTATTTGAGGCACAGTTTAAAAATGCAACAGAGTGAGTAAACCAGAGAATAATTCTTTCTTCACTGTAAAGTGCTGTCATACATAATACATACAGAGCCAGTTTATTATAAGCTTTTATTATTCAGTGGTAATCCAGCGACCTGTGTGAGAATATTAAAGCGATATTTCAAAGATGAGTGCTTTTGAAATTTGATCTGAGACTCTTGCTTTGAAAAAAAGAGCTACTGTAAATAATGACACAACTTTTACTGATTTTTTTTCTTTTCTATTTTTTTCCTTTTTTCACCTAATTAAGCATAATCATCAAGTACGTAAGACAATTCTGAGCTGGTTTTATGCATGTGAGTAGCAGTAGCAATCTGAGGTCCCTGGAGCTTGTCCACTGTGTAGGTCTCCATGCTTAGTATTAGGGATTTTGGTCTTGTTTTAGATATCTTTTCCCATATTTGGTTTTATCGGATGTAGTAAAACATTTTGGATTGTTAATATCTGTGGTACTTTGAGGAGCAATTGCTATTAAGACAGCTATTAAACTATGTTATGATTTCCCACAAAGAAGGAAAAATATAGAAAATAAAATGTTCAAAACCTTCGTAGTTTGATGCCAAGCTAGTTTAATTAACCTCTTTCTTCTGGCTCCTGGTGTAATTGAAATACTGATGTTATAATTTTTGGGATTCTCAAGAAGGGATGAATTTCGGATCAAACCTTGACGTAGGAGTTAGGTCTTTCTTGAAACTGGTCAGTCAGGACTGCTGTTTTAGAACAGTGGTGCAGTGTAGGAAAGAGATGGTAAAATCCAGCCTTGATAACACAGTCCTGAGAGGTGGTGAGTTTTCCTTTCCTTCCCTGAAGGCTATTGCTGGTGGCATTAGTCCCTGTGATTTTTATAATGCAGATTGTTCGTTGTTACAAATTCTCCGTTTTCAATTCTGCCTTGTATACACACAAATACTAAGTAATTATCTTATTTAATATATGGTATTGCATACCATACACGTGTGCACCTTCTCCATTGCAAAGGAAAAGAGGGAGAGAATTTGCAAGAAATTATCTAACCCTGTGGGCCTTTGGCTCCACCTTCAGAGATAAGGAACAAATGAAAAACCTCTCTTGACTAAGCTGCCCTCCCTGCCTTCTCTTTCTCTCACAAGTGTAAAAGTAGGCTTTTTTCCCCATGTCCCTAATGAACTGTAAAAGCAGCTTGTGTGGAGCCAATGCCTGGACCTCACTTTCCGGATACCTGTGTGCTCAGCAGCAAGAATTTGGACATCAGTGGGACAAGCTGTGGTTAATGTTGTGTCTGTGCTTTGCAGAAACTGGGCCTTAATGCAGTATTTCTGCATATGGCATTTTGGGGAAAGTGTCCAAGTAAGTGGCAACCCAAAATTGTGCCTTTTTGGTTTTTTTAATTTATGGTATGTTGTGGTACCTATGCATTAAAAGGGTGTGAGAAAGGCTAAGTCTGTGCAGAGGTCTAGAATTATAATAATACCTTTTTTCCTTCTTTTGTTACTCCTTTAAATCATAGTTCTCCTTTTTTTTCGTGGGAGAGTTTTGTTTTCCAAAGTTACATGTTGTAATTTTTTTTCTCTATTTTCATGTGTATTAAGAAATAATTCTGAGTGTGTCAATTCTCATTTCTCTTTGTAGGCTCTGCCCAGCTGATCCTTAGTGGAACAGATATTATTGAAAAAAATGACTGTAATGAAACTGTCATTTTACCTTGTTATGTGGTTAATCTAAAGGAGAACAATGAAAATGTCATGTTTGTTACGTGGAAAAAAGAAGGAAAGGTAATTTTTTCTTTTCGTGGAGGAAAAAACGAATTTTTTAAAGATCCAGCATTTTCATCAGCAAAATTGGCATCTCAGGACGATTTAATCCACGGTGTGGCCTCTCTGATGCTTGACACTGCAGAAGCAACGGTTGGAAATTACAGCTGTGAAGTGACAGAGTCGAACAGAGAAGGGGAAATAAGAATGGAACTTAGACGGAGCTCAGGTGAGTTGCCTCCTATTGTTTTAAAACTTGTTGGGATGGAAAACAAGCAAAATCATAGGGGAAAGAGAAAAGTAATGAAGATGGCAATGCATTCCTTTGAATTGAAAATGCAAAAAATGTAGCACTCAGGCCTTCTATCTTGAAAGCTAGTATGAGTTATTTTGGTTTAAGTTATAGAGCAGTGCTTTTGTGGGAAAGATCTGAATACATTTTTTCATTCTGTAATAATGTCTGAGGATGATTTGTCTACTGTAGGAAAATCTGTGCTTTCCCTCATCTTTTAGATTATGTAGTTGGTATATTGAGCACCCTCACGTTACAGCATTAAATATTGAAACGTATTCCTAATATCTTGATAATACTGAAATGCTTACATCCATTACAGTATCTGCAGAGATCTTTTCTTTGAAGAATTGCTTCTTGCAATCTTTATCTATGCTGAAAAGTTACAGAAACTTTTACTAACAGAAATTCTGTATAAGAGCTCTAAAACTTGATCTGAAGGTATGCAGTTTTCCAGTGAGGTTGAAAATGCTATTTTTAGATGGCAACTTGTTGCAGTTTTCTAGAATTAAATGACATCTTCAGAAGATGATGATTTAAGTGATGTTAATATTAATGAAATTCAGCAAATTAATTTCTCAGCTAGTGAGCTATTTTACCTTACCTTGTCAGAGCCAGCCCATGTGCTCCAGCACCTCAGCTGATGAATAATGGGTTCTGCTGTACACGTGTGGTCTGTCCAGTGCTCTGCAGAAGTGACAATTGCCCTGGACATAGGTGTGCACTGTTTACCTGTTCTGCACAGGAGGCTTGCTTCTTGCTTCTGGAGAGTCCAGAAGCACATTCAAATATGTTACATCTGTGTAGGCATGTGGTACCTTAGCCATGCACTCCAGAATTATCCTGGGATGTTCTTGCTCTTACTTTTTGTATTTCACATTAAAATCTTTATGAAGCTCAAACAGATGCTCTTGTGTCCTGCTACAGACATGTGTGTAATTCTCAGTTGAGCCTAATTATTCAGCTAGACATATACATTGCAAAGCAAATGTGGTCTTGAAATGGATTGAGAGGGGCGCAGCCAGTGAAAATGAAGATGCTACAAAATTATTTGTTTCTTAGAACACTGCAAAGACAGGAAAATAGGTATACACAGTTCCCTTCATTCTTCTATAATTTACCTAACCTTTTTTGACTGGTTTTGCCATTTGGTGTTAAGCTCTAGAAGAGGAAAAAACGTTTGAGGATGTAGTAGAATCAGGTCCCCTTTGTGAATTTTATCTGTTTACAATTTTGAAACTGTTATAAAGACAGCAAAGCTGAAAAGTGATGTAACTTTTCTAATTTCATTTTCTAGTTGTCAGTTGCGACGACGAAAATACAACACCAAAGGAAAAATGTGGTTGGTGAATAATTCATAGTTTCAAGGTCGCATTAGGTTTGAGAGTATATGCTAGAACATGTAGAACTTAATCTTATGTTTAAGCTGCTTACTCTCTCTTTCAGTTCTGCACAATTTTTTGTTGCTTGCTCCTCAGTGTTCTAGAGAAACTCTTGAGAAAATAAGGTAATAGAAGGAAGTGTAGGAAGTGTGTTTTGAAAAGGATTGGTGAATAATGGAATTCCTGTACCAGTCTTCTTCACTGTCATTTCTGAGCAAGGAATTCATGCTGTCCCTACTAGCATGTTCCAATTGATGCCTTTACAAAGGTAGTCTTACAAGAGCCAACTATTCTCCATCTCACTTTTGATAATTCCTGGATTCACCTATGAAGTGTGTAGCAGAGTGAGCAAGATTTCTGCACAAGTTCCCTAGTCTTCGTGCACACTCTTTCCTGACCAGGAGAGTGACCATCAAGTTTCCCCTTTTTCTTTTCTTTTCCACTCTTCATCTTCTCTTTTCTCTCTTCTTTTTCTCTTCTCCTCTTCCTGCCCCCTTTTCTCCTCTTCCTCCCCTGTTTACTTTCGCTCTTCACTCTTTTTTCCCCCCAGTCTGAAAGTCTCTTTCATTACTTTGGGACTGACTTCCTTATATTGACTCTCAAAATACTACTTCTCGCGAGGAGTTTATTTTATTGCTATGAAACACCAAAGGGAAATATCTTACAGGGAAAATGTGTTCAGCTGTTCCTCTTCTTTGCATGTTGCATGTATGTGCAATATTGCAAGCATTTCTGTGCAATAAGTTCTTTTATGCTTTTAAGAGTGGACCACGTGTAGTTCTGTGTTGTGTGGTGAAGTCTTAGCAGATACCAGGCTTTGTGGCTGCTTTTTTTCTGTTGGTAATACCTGATGGTGCCATCTGGAAGTGCTACAGAGGAAGTGAAATTGGCTGTCAGAGTCTCTGCTTGCATATACTTTTTTAATTAATTATACTCAGTTGCATCAAACTTTGGATTTGGCTTTTTGAGAGAATGGCAACTGTTCAGTGAAGTCACTTTTCAGTATTAGTTGCTTTTTTGAAAATGTAAATGAAGCAGAAAACCTTCTTCTAAACAGTTCTTTAACTTTGTTCTGGTGATTACGAAATTGGCAGATATCCCTCTCATTTCTTTGCCTTCAGTCCATTTTCTGCTTGTCTTGTATTTCTGTTGCATCCATAGTATCTTCTTCTGTGACTCTTGAGGGAGGGGGAGGGAGTGGAAAGAGGGGAATTTTTGAATTTAAAAGCAGTCCTCAGGGTACTTACTTTCAGAGCATTGAAAGTTATGAGGTGTTGCTACTTAAAATCCATGTTTCTGGAGCTACAGATACAGCTTTTTTATATTGAGAGAAAGTGCAATGAGTATGCATCTTAATGAAGATTAGAAATTTCTTTGGAAGCAAACGATCAGGCAGAGGAATAGTGGCAAGTATAATGTAAGAAATGGAGACTGGGAATTCCACTGCGTGAGTCTAAATGAAGGTAGGAGCAGAGATGCAAGAATTAACTGTATTTTCTAGTACAGTAGAGATATTTTCAGAATTTGGTGATGGAAGGTGGCTTAGAGGGGCTTACAGCATGACTGACTGAACAGCCTAAGGCATCCAAAATGCAGGGGAAAAAAGACTAAATGGATGATGTTGGGAAGACCTAAAATTAACCAAGCAGTGTTTTCCTCTTGCTCCTGTATTCCTTATCACACATCTGGATTTCTTAAGGAGGTACAGCAGTTGAAAGTAGAATAGAGTAGCAGAGGAAGTATCAAATTGGACTTCTTGTATCTTCTCTGCTTAGCCTAAATGCACTGTTTTTCTGATCTACAGTTTGTGGTTTCACAAGCTCACTAGCTTGTAGTGCCAGAAGTTAACAACGATATATCCTGTTCTTCAGTGGAGGTTAAGACCTCCAGTTTGGAAAATGTTAGGGTAACTGGAAATACTGAAAAGGAGGTTGTCACATACAGGATCAGGGAGAAAAATACATAGGTAGAGATCGTAGCTTTTGTAGCCTATTACAACTCTTAGTGCTAATTTACATATAATACTGGGCAGTCCAGGGCATAGCCTAAAAGGAACAATAAATGTAAAACTAATAGCCTCAATTTTTGTTCTCATCTTACCGTTTTTCCTTCTTTGTTGTCTAGGATCATGGTTTCTCCTCGTGGAAAGAGCTATCATCATATCATTGCTGTTTTTAGTTATTATTTTATGTGTGGCTCAGTTCAGTGTTGTTGGTGAGTATTGACTCTTTAATTCTTTGCAGTTATTGATTTGTCCTGAAATCACTTGCATGCATAAAGGCATCTGTGTAAAATGAAAGGTGGTGCTTACATCTAAAAGATGTGTGGTGGAGTCGATGCAGATAATACTCAGGGAGGTGGTGTGTGTTTAGCCCTGAGCAGTGGGGTCTGGGCCACGCTGCTCATTTGCTTGGATGCCAGGGGTTGCTTTCTGGGCTCTGTGTTTAGAGGTAGTTTGCCAGGTGGGGTTGTTTCTGCTGCCAATACTTTATCATTGGCAAAATGATGTGGGTTTTTGCAGGTATGTTAATTTTTATGGGGTATAATTGATAATGGGTGCTATCGTTGATCAGAACAAGGAAACTATTGGTTTGCCATGAAATTATTGAATAATTAGAAACAAAAATGTTTTATTTTATGGTCATAAAATCAATGTCAAAGAAGGATGGTGCTCTCTTTCTTAATGTAAAATTGTTCCTTAGTCTTCTAGCACTGGCTGTGTTATAATTTCACACTGACATCAGTGATTTTGTTACATGTTTTTAGAGGCAATACCTTCATTCTCCAGTGTCAGACATCCTTGAATGTTCTTTATACAATGGTGTTCAACTTCTGTGTAATGTAGAGTGTGCTTTGTCCTGGTCTTTCAGATGGTTTCCCGTGGCGCAGTTTGCGTCAGTTTTTGAGGTTTTTCAGGCTTTCTCAATTTGTGGCCTTCTAAGACAATTAAAAAACCTCCCAGATATTTCTGCTGAGTCCAGTCCATAAGAAATGTAAAGAAATGGCACTCAGAGTCATTTGTAATAATCAGATTATGTATTCAGCCATCTATTTGTAATTTCCTTTATTCCTTTTTCGTGAACCTCTGGAAGTCAGATGTGACTCTTCAAAGTTCCATCCATGGTCAGAGGTTGAAAACTAATATTTTTTTTAAATTATTTTATTTCCATAGTGTTGGTTTAATTTTTTTATATTGGTTTAGGAGTCTCTGATATGTTCAGGAATTGTCATTGCCTTGTGCTCATAGCAGAACTTCAGTGTTTTTAGGAAAGTAATAATTTCATGGAGAAGCAGTGTGATGTTATAGGAGTAATTTGAGTGTGCCTGGGTGTTTTTGCACCTGGGCAATTTGTTGAAAAGTCTTTGACCTCTGTGGGGAAAAGATTTGTGCTACCTCTAACTTAATTGTTGGCATTTTTGGGGGGGTTTTTTTGGTGATTTTTTTTTTCCTTTAATTTGTACCCTTTTAGTAAACCTGTGAATCCATCAATGGGACTGTATACCTTTAAATAGCTTGTTAAATTGGGTATGATTTTTCTGTGTAACACTTGGGAATATATGTTTTCTTGGGGTTGTGGGTTGGGGAGATTGTGTTGATTTGTTTGAGGTTGGTTTTTTGGGTTGTTTTTTTTTTTTTACAGGATTGGCCTTCAGGATTTAAGTTCCTGTGGGGACAGAGATGATAGGTCTGAGCTCACACAGAGTCAGGAGGAAGAGAATGAAACCTGAAATTTCTAAATCATTGTCAGACACTCACCTGAGTAACAAATTCACTGTAACATTTAAATGTCAGTAGTGCATCTACCTGAATTAACCTGTACCATGTCCCATAGTTACTTTGATAACGTATCAACTCAGTTGTATGAAAGGGGATGTTAAGAGTTTGACTACAACACCAGTGCCAGGTACCATTTTTCTGAGTAAGCTTTGTTAACCATATCAAGGAATGAAAGCAGATTAAATCTTGGGAATGTAAATAGTTTATTTTTTAGGACTTTGAGTTTCTTTTCTTAGGAACAGTTCTGATTGTTTTCTTCTCTGTCTCGCTTTTATCTTTAAGCATTAAAATATGAAATTGAATCTCGGAGGACAGTGTGCATTATAGTAGCAGTTGTCATCTTAGCAATTCTAGCTGGTGTAGGCACTGCTCTTTTTGTCCAAGGTAAGTGATTAAAATTACATTCTTAATTTAAGGGAAAAAGAACACAAAAGAATCTATTCCATACTGTAGTATGGAAGTTAGTATCTCCTATTAATTGCCATCTACTAACTTTTAAATTAAAAAAAAAAAAAAATGCAAACTACAACATGAACAGCATTAGGGTTGTCAGACCCTGAAGTGATCACAGGAAGATATAGACTCTGAATTTACTTATATTTTCTATCCTACTGCCTTGGGTGAATATTAGGGACTAGAGAATGACTTCTGGTGCTTCAGTGGGACTTTTTCTGAATGCTGGAAACTTGATAATACTAATGACTTGTGTTTATTTCTTTATTCCAATTAATGATTTCTATTTTACTGATTTCCATATAAATTTTTATAGATGGCTATACTGCACATAATCAAGGTGGTCTTGGCCTAATTGTAGTACCTGCTGTGATTTTGATACCACTTCAGTACTACATGTTTGGAATTGGTGAGTATGTATTTATTCCCTAGCATACGTATCGGAAAAAATTGAGCTCTCCCCCCTATAATCTGCAAAATATTTTCATTCTTATAAATAGGTGCTACATTAGCATCTGGTGTTCCTGACATTTCTAGTGTCTCAAAACAAAATTTTCAGCCTGTTTGGTTGAGTTGCTTCAGGGAAAGGATATAAGTTACCCACTTGAACAGTGAGATTTAGGGTAGCTCATCTGAGTGATTTCTGCTCATCCTTCCTGGGTGTAGGGACTGGATTGAATAACTAGGTCTCAGAATGTGTGTTTCATTTTTTTTCTACTTTCTACTTTATAATTTTATTTATATATATGTAATTTTTAGATGTGTGTATCTGTACAAGAGCCCTGACTTGCAGTGACTTGTGAGTTTTGTTATGACACTGACTGGTTGAGCTCAGGGTGCAGGAGAATCTGCTTTCTGGCTTTATGTGAGTTATCTGCCTTTTGTTTCTCTGTAATTAAACTTTAAAAACTAGACTTTGGTTTCTCTTTCTTTTTTTCCCAGTTTTTGACAGTCTACCTCAAACAACACTGGCTCTGATAGGTTTGAAAATTCTTGGTTATATAATTGCCGTGGTTGGTTTTGCACTGTGTGTCTCAGGTAAGCAATCTGTTTTCCATGAAAGTGGTTTTTTTACTTTTGTTTACACCTGATGTTTGTTTATTTCTAAACTAAAAAGCTACAAAAATGGCTCCACTATATAGAGTGTTAGTAAGTAACTTCTGTAAGTGTAGTTTAGGAGTACTGTGTTAATGCTCTTTTATCTGGTGAAAGAAGAATAGCCTCAAGACAGTATTAAATAAGTCCAATTCATGATTGCATTTCAAGAGCAGTTGCTTTATAGCAACTAAAAAGGTAATTGTTTTAATTTTGCATATTAGTGCCTTAAAGATCAGTGTTGAGTTCAGGTGACCATTATTGTTATAGGCCTGGGGCATATAGGAACTTAACTAGAGTCATAATACTTTTGTGACTGAACACCACACACAGTGATATCCCTTATTCCTCCTTCTGACCCTCTTTTTGCCCCCCTCCCTGCCTTTCCCTGCACCTGGCAGAGAACTCCACAACAGAGAAAAGGGTGAATTTAGGACTATGCATGGTTGGCAGTATAGTTAGTAGCAGAACACATACTCATGTTCCTTGTAGGCTCTTTATGCTCCTGATTTATTGTTTTGTAGAGCCATTCTTCGTTTTAGTCATTTATTTGATTGGGGATTTAAGACCTGTTTTTTCTTGAAGTGGTTTTTGAAGGTTTTTATAACCTGGTGGAATGATAGACCTTTCAGTGTAGTTGATTTGAGTTTTAGGCTTATTGTTTAGTATTTGCTGAAGTATTTGTAAGGGGTATCTAAGTGTTGTAAGATGTAATAGTAGAATAAAGTGATGGGAGATTTCTGGTAAAGCATTAATGCTCTAGAGTAACACACAATGGAGGGTGTTTTTACTGTGCTCTCAAATGAAAAGTCTCCCTAGTTTGTCAGTGACCTCTTCCCAGGTCCTATATGGTCGATGTTACTGTATCTGTGGAAGTTCAGCTCAGTGACCCTGAAGTGTCAGTAGAAATTCCTTATCCTGGGTTGAGCTCGGAGATAGCTGTCATGCCTTTTAGGCCCTGGAAATGAGGATCGGAGAGAACAAGGAGTTATAGTAGTGAAGTACGGTTAGTTTGCAGTAGCCTCTTCCTGTTCTGGTATCCCTGTAAACATGGAGCGTTCCTGTCACCTGTGGTGGATTTGCCTCAGAACTACTCATGTATTCTGCACACTTCTTCCCTTTTTTAACCCTGTTTTATCAGTCACAGTATTCTATTCTGTAATGTAATGTAATTATAGTTCTAAACAATTGGCATTGAAGATATAAAGTTTAAACTTAAAATACAATTAATGAAAGAATGTTATCAATTGCAGTGAATGACAGTAGAATACCTAAACTAGTAGAATAGTGCAGCTAAGCAGGATAAATCAGTAAATGCCTCTGTATCACTGAAGAATAACAAGCTTATTTGTTTTAATATTCAGTTGTATCTGAAAATAAACATTTGTGCTTTTACTTATGTCAGATGATAAAGTTGCTTTTTTTGTGTTTTTAACAGCCTGTCCTCCATTACATGGGTCTGTTCTGATTGCTGGCTTAGCTATTATGCCTATTGCAAGTGTGCTTAGTCTGGCTTACGTGTTTATTATGGGTAAGTAGCACCTAATATTCTGCTTTTTCTTTTTTTTTGAAGTAGGCATAGTTTACTTGAGCATAAAGTGTGATTTTACAATTACGTAGCTTTAAAATTACTGAAAAGTTTCTGTATATGTTGGCTTTGTTTCACAGAGCCTGTGGGTAATCTTGAGTATAGAAATCTACAGTTGATCACCATAAACTGTTTTGAGATCAACACAGCCAGGTTTCTTATGTAAGAGTTTCAGTTGTAAGAGGGATGTTGCTGTTTAAGTTCTGCATGTACACAGTTGTGTAGCTGAAGCTTAGAACAAAGAAAGCAAAAGGATATCAGGGATTTCACAGAGTGGGCTGTGGGATAGTGTTGATGAGCTTATCAAAATACAAGTGTAAAGAAGCAAAATCTGCCTACTGATTTGCATTGGTTATTGGTGGGTTAAAGTAAGAGCAGCTTGAATGCACGCCTTTCTTTTTTAGTGAATCTGGGTTTTACTTATGCTTAATTTTAAAACCCAGGAGAAAAGAATAGCAAGGCTTTCCTTCAGAAACTAGTCTGTTCATCAGATCTCAAAAAGATTAGAGATTTAAAGATCTGCTTAATAAGCAACAAACATAGCAATGCTGTGTGATTGGAATGCTAGCATAACATTATGTGGTCTCCACAGCTTGGGTGGGAGAGCAGAGTGACATTATTTGTGTCAAGCTGTTTGTGAAGTCTCTTAAAACAGCTTGTTAGCTTGGAGTCACAACAACTGTTAAGGATACATTGCTTCCAGACTCTGCACTGAATCGTGGAGCCTTCCAGGTTTAGTGTGTGCACACCGTGTGTGGGCATGGCCAGAAATAATAGACCCTGAGACAGGGAGGATTTCCAGTAAAGAAGAAATTAAGGCAGCATGTCTAATATTTGATATCCAGGGTAGATGAAGATGAGTCAAAAAATGTGACAGAGCTGAAGCAAACCTTTTAATATCAATAAAATACAATAAAAGTGGTTTTTTACTGAGTTTTGTCTATTTTTATATAGGACTTCAATGCTGTGTGCTATTGATCTGCCTAAATACTGCATTTATGGTTTGATTATGCTGGCTGAAGAAGTCAAATGTAACTGCTGGGGTAGATTGTAGCACACAAGCACAATGAATTGTGTGTAATGTAATGTGGTTTTAGAGCTGAGTGCATGGGCAAGACAAGTCACAGACTGTACGTGATAAGATTATTCAGTTCCTAAACAGAGGAGTGCTTAGAGGCTTTACGAATTTCTAGATCATCAAATTGAGTAATTTGGATAGGGGAAGCTTCAAATTTGTGTGTTGCTCCTTTGTTGCAAGTTTTATCAGTAGATAATACCTTTTCCCAGGCAGTAAGTTGAAGACTGAGAGGAAATGGTTTCAAGTTGCACCAAGGGAAGTTTAGATTGGATATTTGGAAAAACTTCTTCACGGAAAGAGTGGTCCGGCATTGGAACAGGCTGCCCAGGGGCATCATAAAATCACCATTCTTGGAAGTGTTCAAACACTGTCTAGTTGTGGCACTTGGGGACATGGTTTAGCAGTGACAGTAGCGGTGTTAAGTTAATGGTGGGGCTTGGTGTTCTTGGAAATCCTTTCCAACCTTAAAAATACTATGATTTTATGTTTTTGTTTGGTTGATAATGACATTTATTCATCTGCCTGATCACTTTTTTGTAAATGTTTTAGGTTCCAGAATGAAAGATCATCCTCGTCCAGGGGTAAGCTTAAAATTAATAAATTTGGGGTGACTAGATGGCTCAGGGGATTGTAGTGAGATACTGAACCTTTCTTCACTAGTTCGAATTCAGACCAGGTTGGTAGCAAGCAAAAGTTCTGGCTGTGTAACAGATGTCTAATGTTGAGTGAGTTGGTCTTCACTGTCCCTATTGAGTGTGTCTGTAGTACTGTAATTGCCGTTCTTACCTGGCGGCTACTCCGACTTGTGCCCAAATGGAGTTTCCATTGCTGTCACTACAAGGTGGTGGATGTCAAGGGCATTCTTTTACAATGCACTCTTTAATCTGTATTTATAAAGACCTTTTGCTCACCTTCTTGAAAAACTTTTTCATTAAGGCGAGTGCAAAACATCCAGGTGGCTTGTAAGAAAGACTTGGGAGTGTTTTTCTGTGGTCTTAGACACCAAAACTCTGATAATCTCTTTAATTCTTGGCTGTATAAATGGTATAGCCTTTACCTTTTTGCTGATTTTCGTATAATGCCCCTTTAATTTGAGGAGACCTTCTAAAAACAGTGTCTGTCTTTAGGTAACACAGAACAAATAAACCCCTGTGTTTTTTTAAGGAAGGTTTTTCAGACAGATGTTTTGAATTCTAGAGTAATCATTTCCAAAACAGTAATTTTCGTAGACCTAGGCAGTGCTTTTGAGTGATCCATGAATGTGAACTGCCCGATTTCTGGCATTTTGCAGAAGCAAGTAAAGAGGCACAACTGTAAAATACCAGTGAAATTTCCTTGTAGCAGGGGAGCGTGTCCAGTACTGGGTCATCCCATCTCCTGGGTGGCAGCCATTGTTTGAGACACATTTCCAGGTCTCCTGTCTACAGCCTGAGACCCAGGTATTGGAAAAATGGTTTCCCAACAGTGGGACAGGAGGGCTGACTGCAGTTAGGACAAGAGATTTTTTGTTGTTTTTTTTTTTCCTTTGCTTTTTCTCATCCATTTTCATTTTAAGGAGTAGTATTTCAGAGGATTGGTCTCACTTATGGAAGGCCTATAAATAAAGAGTTTAAAAAAAAAAAAGGCAGAAGAAAAAGAGGTTCAGAAAAGTAGTTACGTTGTAAAAATGAGAAGTGAATTAAGCATATGCTTCATTCAGCATGTGGTATTGCCTGTATGTAACATCCTCGTGTTTACTTGTAGTCAGAAGTAAAAAAGGCAAGAGGAGATTTTTTTTCCTTGACTTAGTTTATGTTATAAATAAACTTCAAAATAAAAACCAGCATGCATAAAAGCATCCTTTGATGAGGACTGTTCTCTTTGTGAGCAGTTCTCCTCACAAGGTGGTTTTACGTTGCAGCGAGGATTTCCGAAAAAAAAACAATTAGCTACAGTAATGTAGTAGTGAACATCATGTTACTCTCTGAATTGGAGACAGGAATGAAAGCAAAAGAAATGTTAAAACATTAGAGGTCTCTCGGAAACCTCAGCCACTAAAAATACAGGGTTTTTTGGCTGCTATTAGTGGAGGATTAGATACAGAGGAATTCAGGTGGCAGTTTGTGTCCAGGAACAGACAGGCCCCGTGGAAAGACTTAGTGGAAATGGAAGTGTGTTAATGTGTTGCTTGTTTCCACCAAGGGCTGTTCAGAATATATTGCAGTGCTTTGTGGCAGTAGATAGGCGTGAAGGAATTCTGAAAATATGCTTTTATTCTGTGTAATCTAAAGACTGTAGAAAATTTAATATTGGTGATGGGCTTCATTTTGACACTGGGGCAAACTTACAAAAATATTCTTGAGGTTTTCTTCAGTCAGAGGTGGGAAAAGCTGTGTGTTTTGAAATCTGCCATCTTAACCAAGTACTAGTTTTTAGCATCTCCGTAGATTGCTTGTGTTGCTTCTGATGATTGTCTTCCAGACTAAATGCACAACTGTCGTGTATTTCTTTTTGAGGAGATTCCACTTATTGCTTGGCTACTAATTTTTTTTTTCTTTCTAGTCCTGCTGCTTTGTTACTAACCATTGGTCAAATGGCAAAAATAATCAGTTAGGTGTTAGAGCTTAAAAGTACTATCTGCATGCCTTCTGCTGCCACCTAGGGGTATTTCATCTGAGCAGACATTCACAGTGTGGGAAAATAACCTGGAGAATACAGCTATTGATTGATTTAAATTTTTTTCAGAACTCTAGCCATTAATTTGATTAACATTAAGCTTTCTTTGTTTTTGTAGAATCACTACTTACTGTATATGTCAATTAGAGTAATTTAACTGTGGCGAGCCAAAAATAAACATGAAGGCTTTTTATACATATATATATTTTTAAATGTTTTGCAGAAAGCTGTAGAAGAACCACTAAATGGTAGGTGATATTCAAGGCTTATCTTCTAATTAAGGGATTAGTTATGGAAAAAGGTGGAACAATAACTAGTTCCCAGTGCAACAGCACTGAGATGGCAGATCAATATGCCAACTTACATGGCTCTGTGAGTCTGTAAGAGTTTGATCTGTCAAGGAAATTATGCCTGCAGCTCCAGATTCCCTGTTTTATGCCATTTCCCTTGCTAGCCAGTGGCATTGTTTGGCTGTTGTAGGACAAATCTAGTATTTCAGGATACTCTGTCCACCCTTTCTGCTTTGCAAAATGTCCAGCTTTTAAGAAAAAAAGGACATTCATAGATATTTAGGTGAAATACTTCCAGTTATAGTAAAATCTGTTCTTGCCACTGTATTCTTTCCATGTTTCTTTGTGTTGGGGAAACCATTGTGGTGTTGGGAAACTCTGATAGCACTTAGGGTGAGGCAAATTTACAGTAAGAAAGAGATTACTCTGAAATTCTATTTTTTCTTTTCCCTTTTTTTTTTTGCTATTATGTTCACTAATTAGCATGCTGAATAGTAGCAAGTTCTAATCTGAATTTTAGAATTAATATAAATTATTAAGTGTTTCTTGCTGTTTCACTCATTACTAATCCATTTGCTTGGCTTTTAAAGATGCAAAAGGAGTGATGTTAGAATGATGGTAAGTCCAAATATATCTCCAGATATTTACTTAAATTAACGTGTACTTGAGGATGTTTGCAGTTACCCAGTGTTAATATGATGAAATCTGGAGGACAGGTTTCAGGGCAGGTGCTGTTCTTAATTCAAATTATATTTAATGGAAAAGAAAGAGAATTTTTGTTCTATATTATACATTTGGTAGAAATGTATAATTCATAAACAGTGAAGAGGATGAGTCAGTGAGAGAACTATGTAAGAGTATGTTTCTGATCAAACGTGGAAAGTCAAATAGCTTTATGCTTCCTTTATGCTCATACAGTATTCAAGTTGCATGGACTGTTTCCTTGGTGGTGGGTTGTTCTGTTTGAGTTTTTGGGTGTTTTATTGTGGTTCTTATTATTATTACTGAGCTTTCACTATGCATTTAATTGGTGATCTCCCATAGAAATTCATAAAAAAGTGCTTTAAAAGTAACTTTCTCTCCTTCCCTCCTCTTTAAGTGTTACTTGAGTTCTCTGGGGTTTGTTAGATTGTTTGTATTCCAGTCAGTTTTTTTCTCTATTTTTCAGATCACTTTAATTGAAGAAGTTAAATTTTAGGTTAGATTCTAATGTTTGAAAATCAAAACTGTTTTATCGATTCTTTGCTATTCAGAAGCTGTATTTCCTTTTCATGGGAATAGGATAAAAGAGCACTTGTTCATGCTATTGGTACTTATGTTTCTTCCTGAAAACTGAGCAAGCTTGTCATGAGGTGCCACTAGACCCTTAGCCTAATACTCCTGCATTCAATGACAACCTTTTGCTACTCAGGATAAAGAGTAAGGTCACTGAAATCTGCAAGTTCACTTGAAGTATTTTTATATCATGCCACTTCTAAGAGGCATGAGTTGACAATGTGACAATAAATGGAATCAGGTTAGCCTTAATTGGGAAAAGGGATGTGAGTTGGTTTTAACAACACTTCATTGCAAATACCATGTACTGTACTGTTCATGTTACTTATGAGTACTACATGGTTCATCCAAATATTTAATATAATTATTTTCTAAACCTATAGTGATACCAGCACTTCTACAGTACCAATGACAACTGCATTGGTGTGTCCTCAATACCTTGATAAATGTATACCAGTTAGTAGAGTCTGATTGAGGAGGAATGGAAGGGAGATCCTGCTCCAGAAGTGGCTACTGCTTGTTCTTCCCGGAGTCATTTGAGATCAGGAAATAGATATTTGCCAGTCTATTGCGTTCAAAAGAGACCAGAAGGGAGATAAGGATGGCATCATTACAGTTGGTACATACTGCTGTATAACAAGGTAGAGTTTTGCTTGGAGATCCAACTTTAAATAAGTTGACTATTTCTTCTTGGGTCTCCTTTAGGCTTATGAAAAGCCATCTCTTCTTTTAGTGCTGAGGTAGAGCTTCCTAAAGCCCAGAAATTGCCAATTATCCATTTCATTTTTATTTTCAGGGTAAGGCTAGAAGTCTGTCTTCTTTTTCTGCCTTGAAAGATGGCTCCTAAAAGTTAATGGAAGGTTTTACAGATGGAAGGCAAGTGGTCTGAGTCGCAGACTGGAGGCAGTAACTTTTTGGGCTCTACCTGCCTTAACCTTCCCTTGAAAGTTCACACACACACTGCAGGGAGGATGAATCAGATACTGAAGCAACTAGCCAAAGTAAACTGGCATTAGGAGTAAAGATATGGGTCAGACAGGTAGGACTTTAGCTTATTCCAGTTCATGAGTTAGGGAGCTCCAAGACAGTGTCCACTTTTCTGTTGTGGAGAGGCTAAAACATCACTTGCTGTCACTAACACCCTCTTTCATTATTTGACTGTTAAAGGTGGTTTCAAAATTTGAAATTAAAAAAGAAGTATTTTTTTTAAGCTGTAACTTGGGATGCTTTTCTTCCCAAACAATTTTCTTTTGTCTTTCCTTTTAAATCCCCAGAACTGCAGAGCTATGTGATGCGTGAACAAAATGTACACCGTTGTTGATACACCGTGGCCTTGAAGATGCACTACTCAACGAGAAGAGATTCAGGAAACCAGTTGTTTTGCATGTGTGGCAAAAGTGCTTTTGATATAAATGAAGTAATTTTATAGTCACAGCAGCTGTAGCAAGGAACATGTGTGCTTGCCCACATGTGATCTTTATTTTCTTTTGTTATGGTACATACGGGATGGATGAGGGTGGGAATATAGAAAGCACTGTTTGCCCACTGCGTGGTCTCCCTGCAGTAATCCTTAGTGGTATTATTTTCAAAAACTATCATTAGTCACTGCTTTGATACTGGGCCTGCTCAGCCCAGAGTTTGCAATACCATTTAGACTATTGTTTTCTTTATTTGCGTGCATGGGCAAAGTATGGTCTTTGTGTGTGATACAAGCAGGAAGTAGGGATTGTACAAATCTTTTCTGACATTCAGCAAAACTTTTATAAAAAAAAGTAAAAAGTTTTACACAAAGTTGCATAAGTACAAAGTTGACTCCCAGCTCTGCTGAAGTTATTAACAGATCTAATTCCACGAAACATTAGTATTCCTCTCTCTAGACAGCAGCCACATATGCTGTGGTGGCAGATATTTTTGTGCAGTGAGAGAGCTCTCCGTGCCTCCTCTGTATTCCTAGATGAGAAACTGCTCAGCTGTTGGAACCTAATTCAGCACTGGAATTACAGAGCACAGCAGGTAGTAATTTTCATGCTGAATGTGGTTCTTGTGTGTGTGTTCATGTTGTGCGGTGTGTGGTACTGGAAGCAATTTCAGGCTTTCTTAACTCAGTGAATTTGTAAAAGTCGTGGATGCTTCATAAAAATAGGAGTTGTCCTATTTAGTGTATTTTTGACAGAGTTTTAAAATCTTGTTTTCTTGAATGGAAAAAGGAACTATATAATTTCTCACCCAAGTTTGTTGCTGCCATTACATCACAAATACATAAAATTGAAAGTAAGAGGAGGACCTGATGAGAAATGAGGAAGTTCAGTTTCTGTATATATATGTGGTGCAGTTAAAAATCAGTTTTTTAGGACTTGCACATTCCATGAAATTTTACCACATTTTACAGATGTTTTGAGAGTTGTTCCAATATCGTTGGCTTCTCTTGGATTTTGTGTATACTTTGTAGAAATTTTGACACTGTCTCCTGTTTGTACTAAGGTATTGTACTTCAAAGATACACATGGTTTTCTCCTTCTAACAATTTAAAACTTGATTTGGAAAGCTGTTGCCAAGCATTAATGTAATAAAATCCATGTTTTTAAAGATTCTGAGTAATTTGGCACTTCTCAGAGTTGAATGTTACAAACTAAGGTTTCATATCCATGTTGTGGGTGCATATTCCAGGGATTTGGGACTGTGCATTTTGAGCTGCAGGTCTCAATGCAGACACTTGGTGTTACGAATTCAACAAAACAAAATTAAAATACCTGATTTTACAATAGGTACTGTTGTAACAGCCCTCTTTCTAATGCTGCAGGATTGAACCATTTAAAGCAGCCTGTGCTCCAGTCCTCATGGGATCAATGGAACTGGCCACAGGGTAGAGGGTCATTCATGTGATAAAACATGGAAGAAGCATGTATGGCATGTACTCAACTGTCATACTTGGCTAGTGGAAGTGTTCATATAGGATTTGAGCTCTTACCTGTGATTCTTTTGATACAGATCTTTCCATAATCTCAGTGATCTCTAGCTGAAGATGGGAGATGATTCTCCATTAACGTAATAGTGCAAGAATTCTGATTAAGGTACTGTGCAGTACTCCCTGCTTATAATTAGTGATTCCTTCTGGCAAGTTGAAAGTCTAGCACCTGAGGAATAAAAAACCCAAATCAGTTGTAATTCTGTGTAGGTATTATGCCTTATAAAAACTGTTATGTATAATAGCTTTATGTTAACTTCTCTAAAGCAAACTGCAGCAGAACCAGGTTGTGTTACCGTGGAATCAGGCCAAGCTCAGAACCTGAAGAGCTTGGTGTCTGTGTATGGCTGCAGAATCAGTTGCCCCAGAAATGGGAGAAACCCACCATCCTGTTGTGTGAAGGGTTGGATTTCTTGTTGGTAGAAAGTTAAAAGCAAGAGTTTAAAAAGTCATTGACACACCCAGCCCTTCTCCACCAGTAATTAAAACCAAAGTTGTTCATAACTGTATGCTTTCATTTGTGTGTGTATATGTGTGTATATATAAATATATAGACATTTGAAATATCTATAGATCTATAGTCTTTACCCAAGAAAATGTTTTTATTTATGAAACATGAAATGATTTTGTAAATATTGTGCTAATATACTTAAAAATAAAGTCATTTTAAGTTGTTTTTGCGGGAGATTTTATTGTTGCTAGTACATTGCACTTCTATAGCTGCTTTCATAAATTCATAGTGATAGCTGCTCTTCTCCCAGCTTGTGTGTGACTTACTGGATATACACGAATGTTCTCAGTGTTACAGAGGCTGCTGCAGATGGTTTTGGTTCAGTTTCTCCTTAAAAAGGTCATCTAATTGGTGAAGCAAGCGTGTAGATTGCCCTGTAATAACTTCAGTTCGCTGACCAACATCAACCATCCAATGTTGTCACTGAAATACACTGTGGGAGGAATTACGAGCTGAAGACTAACAAGATCCTGATGAAACTTGAAAAGCACAGCAGAGCAGTGCATATTTCCAGGTTGTCTTCACAGCTCTGGATTCTTACATCCTCTGTGAGAAGAGGATTTCCTGTGTTACTGCTGAAGCACTACTGCATAAGTTCTGGATTTTCTGAAGTTAAATTTGGTGTTTGACAGTGGAGAAAGGAGAAGAGGCTGCAAGCCCTGACTGGTAGCGTTTCCACTCCCATCATCTTCAGTGGAGCTGAGCTGATGGGAACAGTTGAAATTATTAGCAATTTCCTGCTTGTTCAAGGTGATTTGAACTGTGGCTGTTGAACTTCTGTGACTTCAAAGACACACACTTTCATCTCTAAAGGAGCCATGAACCACAGTTGGAGTGATGAAATCTCAAAGTTTAACGATTTTGCTGGGTGGTGACCTAACTGCAGGGTGGACTGGAAGCTCAGAGTGACCCTGATTCTAAAGCTCAGGAAAACTGCCTGCCTGAATTATGAGGTGAGAAAAATGGTGCTAATCTAAGTGTACTTGGCTGGAGAATATCTCAACACAGTATTGTCAGGGATTCCTAATACCTACAATCCAGATTGCTCCAGTCAGTTAAGCCCGGAAAACCAACCCCAACCTCAAGTGTCCAGTCCAGAAACTTTCTGAAAGAGCTTCAGTGCTTTATCAG
The DNA here is from genome assembly GCA_035583185.1 of Anabacerthia variegaticeps. Classification (NCBI taxonomy): domain Eukaryota; kingdom Metazoa; phylum Chordata; class Aves; order Passeriformes; family Furnariidae; genus Anabacerthia; species Anabacerthia variegaticeps. The sequence goes on along the minus strand of JAWWEW010000001.1, from coordinate 19,230,831 downwards.
AACTCTGTAATTGAATGTTTACCACCAAGCTACCTGCCTAGTAGTAGAAGTGGGCATCCTCTAGTTCCTTCCACTTCACATAAGGATTTTTTTTTTCTCTCTAAATAATTCATTTGTGCTTGGTGCTCTGTGCCTGTGCTGTATGTACAGCCAGTACTATCTTGGACTACAGTACATCTTGCTTTCTGTATCCTTGAGGATTCTTGCAAAGCTTTCATGACACGAAAAGTTCATGAGCTATCCTGTCTCTTGTTTCCTTGTTTGTTGCCTGCTGTGCCTGCTGCAGCAATCGGGCAGAGGTACCTCATGGCCATATAGGTGTGCCCCAAACCCTGCACAGGGCACCTGCAGTGCCTCCACTCCTGTCTCAGCCCCCCTTCCCTGCCGTGACTGGGCTGTGCTATAAGGACAAGGAGGAATCATAAAGGACAAGAAAAGGGCAGAACCAGATTACTTTTCAGTGAAATGATGAATTGGCAAGAAACTTTAATACACAAATGTAAATAGCAGGGAGACAAAGATCATCTGTTTTGAGGGTGGAAAGCTGCAGTGTTGAAATGAGTTTTGGTTTCCTTCTGTCCTTTGCTTGCTTTGTTTTTAAAGACTACAGAAAAGAGGCTTTTGAAATTACTGGGCTGGAGAGTTGGTGCAGTGAAGGGAAGAGAGTCTGCCATGGATACGCATCTTGGTGGGAGAAGTATTTTGAAGGCCATAGGAACTGCAGACTTGCTGGAAGAGTGGCACCAGTTTCTCCTGATTTATCTCTAGCAGTGATACTTTTGAACCCTTCGGGAGTCGTGGGACTATATATTTCTTCACTGAAAAGGATTGTCAAGCATTGGAAGAGGCAGCCCAGGGAAGTGGTGGAGTCACTGTCCCTGGAAGTGTCCAAGAAACAGCTGGACATGTCACTTAGTGCCATGGTTTCATTGGCATGGTGGTGGTCAAAGGTTGGACTCAATGATCTCAGAAGTCTTTCCCAACCTTAAGGATTCCATAATTCTATACAGTGCAAGCGTCTGCACGTGACCCACCAGCTGACCACGCAGAGAGGACCTTGGGCTGTGCAGTTGTCACATTAAATTGGTGAGACACCTCCACACCTCCGTGATGTCCCCTGGGCATAGTAACTCCTGGTGCAGAGTAAGGTCTGGCACTCCCTTCAGCTTGAATTAAAGTGCTAGATTTTACTGTCACTCACAATCTACGTACCTGCATGTAATGAAAGATTTTGAAACTGTTCTAACTAGTTAGTCTCCCCTCCTTCCTTGCCTTTCTTTTAAGATCACACAGTAGGTGGGTGCAGATTAAACTTGGAATGATTACCAGACCTGTGGAAAAATGAAGGATGACATTTTTCAAAATTTCTCCTGTAGGGTTGGCTTGATGTTGTATTTGCTTGCATTCATTTAACTTCCCTTTTGGCTTCTAGAAGTGCTGCAGGAATTCCTTTCAGAGCAAGAACATTTTGTTCAATTTCGGGCATTTGAGATTTTTGTGTGTTTGTTTTTTGCTGTGTAAGAAAGCAGTGTTCTTTAATAAATTAGATACATGGGAAAGAAAAAACAACAAACCAGCAGAAATTCACTGAAGTTAACCAGAAGGTTCATCCAAGGACAAACAATGGAAAGTTCAAAGACAACAGTAAGGAGAAAAGTGATCTTTAAGGTCTATTTGTTACAATTAATTGCATTTGAGCATAGCCAGTTAAAATAGTCTCACTGAAACAAAAGATGATTTAGGATTCTGACGTTTCTTACTAGTTCAGCTCCATGAAAAAACAAAAATTCACCAAATTAAAGATGATGTGGCAGTAAAGGTGCTGTACGGTGTGCAGAGCTCTGCATGTATGGGGAGCTGGCCTAAGTGGATCTCAGAAGATTTGATTTAGCCCACATCAAGAAACATGGAGAATTTAAGTATTATAATAAAATGATGTAATAAAAGGAGCCCCAGCCTGGCTCTGAGGAAGGGATGAATGAGTAGGGATGGATGGGTCTTGGATGTGCCACCCTCCCACCCATACAGCTGTGTTCATTTAATAAAGATGCCTTGACACTACCATAGCCCTGGTAGGTTGCCCTTTATGTTGCCTTTTGTTCCTTACAGCAGGTCTCCTGTGAATGATACCAACCAAGTAGTAATGGGCAATTGGGGAATAAAAAAATCACCAAATTCTGAGCCGTGAGGCAGCTGTTGGCATTTGCAATGGCAGTACGCCAGAGCACCAAAGTATAAACAGCTTTAAATGTCATACTGAGCATGCAATGAAGGTGGCTACAGCATCAGTAAGGAAGTATGATTAATGTATGATAGAATATGTCACGGCTGGCTGGTGGCAGAGGAGAAGGTGGTTCCTGTCCTTCAGTGCCAGGTAAAGGAGACACATGTACTTCATTGGTGACAGGGAGGGCTCTTGACATGCTCTGCAGGTGAGTGGATAGCACAGTGCCTGTCAAAAAGCAGGGAGGCAAGAGATGCTGAACCAAAACAAGCAGGACAAGAGAAAAGCCCTGTGCTGAAAGGTACAAGTCACTGCTTGTTTATTTACCAACTGTATGAAAACTGCTCCCTGTGCTTGGTGAGGGACTGCCCTATGCCCTGAACCTGCTCTTAATCCAGATTACAGCCTTGGGCTGGGAAACCTGAGTGAAACAATCTCCCTGGTGCATAGCAGGATCAGCCAGGCCAAGAGCTGGGGAGCCCCAAGTGAGCAGCAGAGAAAGTGCTGGGAGCTCACAAGGCTTTGGAGGAGAACAGAGACTGGGAAAAGGGAGGAGGAGGCTCCAGTGGTATTTTCTGCATGTCAGACTGGTTGTGGGGGGTTACATCAGCACAAAGCTGCTGTGGTTGGTGGTCCAGTTCACCAAAGTATGGGCTGGGCCTCCTCTTGCCTTTAATGCAGCAGTGTTCTGAACCTTTCTTGAAGTGTCTTTTGTTTTTCACACGAGAGAATAATGATGTTGAAGGCTTACAGGTGCTGTTTTGGCCCAACCAAGCACAAACCAGGTAAAATCGAGGACCACAACAGCCTTTGCACCACACCTGGCTTTCAGAGCCCACCAGGGTCCATGATCTAGGAAAACCTTAATCTGTCTTTCCCAGGAACAGGGGATGATGGTATCTTTTTAAAGCCTGCTGGTGTTACTGAAAGATTATTTTTCCCATAGCCAGCATTGTACCTCCAGAGAGCTGTAGTGCATTGAAAGTGGTGCCGTCTCTTACACAGCGCCATTATTAGGGTACAACAGGTAGGAAGATGGCCTTGAAGTACTTGGTGCTGCCTCGAGCCCTCTCCTCACACTGCCTTTTTCACTCATTGGTGAAACTCTGAGAGTGGCAGGGAAAGGGGTCGCTGGCGCTGACCACACCAGGTGTTGGAACCACTCACCTGGACCGAAGCCAAGGGTGCTGGGCTGATGCAGCCAAGAATATGCCCCAGCTGTTTGGGACTCCAGCTGGGAGCATTCAAAGCCGCTTTTCTGTTTCATTTTAATTTAGCAAGTGGTGTAGCCCCGACTGGAGCTGTAATCATGCACGCACCAGGAGCCCAGTACTCATTACAGATTTTCTGTATGGTAACCACTAACTACCCCAGTATAAAGAGATAAAGAACTTTTGTACTGTGGTATAGAAGGTAAGTTATCAGATACCTGCACACACATTACAGCTATGTGTATATCACATACATTACACCGTATGTAATATACACGTATATACTGTGAGTGCACCGTAGTCTATAAGGCAAGGGTAGCCTTATTTTGCAACCAAGGATGGTACATCAGGTTGGAAAACAAAGAGATGGTTAATCTTATCTTATTACTGCATGTTTGCTTCCCTTCAATACTTTGCAGGCTTTATGGGTTAAAAGCCGAACCCTTCTGTCCACTTGGCTAAAGTCTGAGAAGCTCCTACTGCACAGTCTTGAAAGGCAACCATCAGTGGGAATCAAGAAAGCAAATGCAACAGCCCAACCAGGTATTTTAAAGGCAAAAACTATGGATTCCCCCATAGGAGATCTTCTACTCAGAGCAAGCCATAAGCTTTGCTTGGCCATCATGGAAAGGTGGAAAGCAGGTCCAAAGCATCAGCTTCCAGCTGTTAGGGCCAGGGGTTTGCAGGTGAGGAGGCTCGAGCAGTTCCCACCCCAGCAGTGGCAGACATGGTCTTGGTTTAGCCCCACCTCTGGTGTGAGCCCAAGAAGGGATGCCTGAGTGGGATGCGTGGAGTTGTGCAGTGCTGGCTTGCTTGGCAGCTGTTCTGCAAAGACTTTGGCATGGGAAAAGCATCTGTATCGCCACCCCAGCTGCAGCTACTCCCAGTTAGCTGTAAAATTTACACTGTGAGGAGCACACAATTAGTCAGAACTAAATTGAAAGTCTGTCCATAGATTTAAAATGTGCTTTATTTGAATCAAATTCTACCTAATATTGCTACAGCTACGCTCTGTCTGCTAAGCTGCCAGGAAGTACATGGATATTTTGAAGGTTTCCAGCAGAATGTGAATGCTGCAGGATAATAAGCTTTTCTAAGAGGAGTGAAAGCATCAAGTCTCAAAAGGAGAAGGTGAAACAGCAGGTATTTGTAAAGGTAACCAGTGAAAAGAAAGAAGCACAGGGCTGGGGTTGGTCAGTAGCCAAAAACAACAAAAGGAAAGATTTCAGTGAATTTGCAAGGGTCAAAAACATTAATTAACACATAAAAGCTATGGCAAAAATATTCCATAATTTCTCCCAAGTAAAAGAAAAAATAATGATACCACAGATGTGACTGAAACCAAGAAGCTGAAGGTATTTACGGAAATCCCTGTGCCCTGGGAGTTTGTAGGTCATCCTGAAAAACACTGAGTATCACATCAGTTCCTGACAGGTCCCACACCTTATCTTTGCACACAGGCACAACCAAGCTGGTGCTAGACTGGATAAGTGGTCCAGATAAACCTTTTTACCTTTTAAATGGGACACGTGAGTGGTTTTTTCCCCCTCCATGATTCCTAGATAGGCTCATCACCATGGTGTGTCACTTTTTCCTAAATGGCAAACCACAGTTTTTTTCCAGCTCGCCTGTAGCAGGGGGAGTATTTTGTCTGAGTCACCAGAGCCATCTGTTGTAGACAAATATTTTAGTGAATGATCTCTCTTTTTACTTAGACTGCTTTTATTCTCATGTTTAAGGATCAGTTATGTGAAGAAAAAGGCAGGGTGGTCTCTCATTGACTCACTCACTCTCCCTCCATGAGCTGGAATTAAACCATGTGTCTCACACAGCTTCAACACCACCAAACATTAAAATGGTTTGTGGACAGATTTTCAAGCTGGGTTAGAGCTATGAATTAAAGTTTTTAAAGAAACATTTTTGGCTTCCTGGGCAGTTGCAAACAACTTCTCTTCAGTTCCTTGCAGATTGCTCAGGGTATAGAACATCTTTTGAAGGTGAGGGTTCTTCAAAATATTGACCTGTGCCTGCTTCCTGCAGCACTTGGACATCATTCAAGATTCACAAGCAACATTTCCTGGATACAGCAAGTTCCTTCCCTCCGTGTGGGGGATTTGGGTGTCTTCAGCTTCAGCCCCCTTCTCCTCTCTGCCCTCCCATCAACCCCCAGGTGAAACAGCCTCCGGAGTGCTGTGTTGGGGTGCCTTCCCTCACAGCTGGCAGCACGAGATCAGCAGCAGCCTCTCCCATACCACACTGCAAGCAAACCCAGTGCCACTGGGCTGGCCCCCTTCCTGGGGTCCCTCCACACCTGGCTGTGCAGGGTGAGTAGCTTCAGCCCAGCTGGGCATCTCAGCCCAGACTCACTGCAGTGCCAGGCCAGTGTCCAGGCTCCCCACAGCAGTTTTGGCCAAGGCCAGTGAGTGAGTTACTGTCACCCACAGCCGTGACCATCATGCCGTGACCAGCAGTCTCTGAGCCATGGGATGTGGCACACCATGATGGCCAGCCCAGTTACAGGTCTTCACAGATTTGGGGTGTTGTTTGATAGGGTGCTTTAAAAAAAATAAAAATCCACTGGTGGTGGTTGCTGGTGGTGTTACACACTGGGTTTTCACCACCAGCCCGGCCATTCTCACACAACAAATACTTGATATGATATAAATATTTGATCTGATAAAACCCGTTTACAGAAGCAGCATAAGAAAATCATAGAGCAGTTAGTTAGAAATAACATTTCTTCTGCACAGCAATAGGCTGGTTACAGGAAAAGCTGCTGTTCCAGAGACTTCTTCATTTATTGACTTACCAGTGCTAGAAGCCCCACGTGTGTTAACACCATATGGTTGCAGCAGGAAAAGGGAGCCTGAACTTGCAGCTGAAGACCCTTCAGTGACGTGGTCCCAGTGGAGATGCCACCACTGCTTTGTCTGGCTCAGCCTGTGTTACCTGAGGCACACAGACCCAGCCATGGGAGGCTCTCTCCCTGCTTGTACAGCTGTCACCACAGCCTGGCACAAGGAGATGGGAGGCTCCTGGGAAGGGGACAGACAAGACACTGGGGTTGTTTTGTGACATGCCAGTGTTTGCCCTCGGTTTCAGCACTGCTCCAAGCCACCCCTGCACAGAAATGGGTTTGGCTTCCCCTTTTTGCAGCACAGCCTGCACTTGAAGACTGGGATATGCACCTGCTGAGGTGTGTGAAGGTGTGTGTTGGACTTTCACTTCCACTTGTTCCCCTTTGCACCCACAGGTGAGTGACAGTGCTCTGGTGGCTTGGTGGTCCTCCTGAACAGGCACCTGATCCCAGGTGGGCTCTCCATAAAGTCCCTCTCCCTCCCCACCAGCCAGCAAGGCAAAGCAGCCTCATGAGGCCAGCCCTGGGTGATTTTTTGAATGACTCATTTAGCAGGTGGTTTTGTGCAATGGGCAAAAACAAGACAGCTGAGTTGCTGACTCTATTGAAATTTCAGGGGGTTTTCATACAGCCAGGGTGTATCCTGTCTGTCTGGCCCCATGGACATGCACAGAAGTTCCCCAGTGGATATGAGGCTGGAAAATGTGCAAAGGAGGATCCTGTATGTCCCCTTTAGAACTGGCTTGTATTTGGGGCATGCCTGGCCCAGAGCTGCCAGTTTATTAAATGCCAGAAGAAAATTAATGCACATACACCATCATTCCCATGCCAGCAGCTGATCCAACATCACACAACTCCAAACCAGCAGAACCAGGAGGAGATGAACTGAGCCAAAGCATTACTGATTGCAACAGTTCAGCAGCAAATCTAGTGCAACTTGGTGGTTAAATGGGGTCTCTTGGGTTTGAATTGTATTTGTCCCCCCCTTACTGGGTGTTTTGGGCCAGGTCCACTGTACATGCCTATGATAACCTGAGTAATGATTGTGTGGACGTGAGGATAGGGCTTGTTGTGGCTTAGCTTGCAACAGCACCTGGTTGGTGTAAACTGTGGGTGTAGACAGCTCTGACACCACTACAGGAGTGTATCACCCACGTATGTACTACTTAAAAGCATCACTGCCTTGCCTGGGTCTGCAGGAGACCAATAATCTATGGGCACAAAATTTGAGAACTGCTGAATTTCCTAAATAACTAAAAATTAAGAGACAATTTCATATTGGGCTGAGTTATTTTTAATGGTTCCGTGCTGGTTTTAGTCTTGTCTGGAAAGTGCTCAACAACACTTCCTTCTCCTAGCAACTCAGGCGTGCCTCCAGGTGTGATGCTGCTCTCAGAAGCTTGACCCTTAAATCTTGACCTTAGTGTCAAAAAATTATGAAACTACAGCTGAGCCTGTTTGGGTTCTTTATGCCACATCTATGCTTGGAGCATTTCACTCAGGAGAGGCTCCACTTGCACCACAGCTTCCTCTGTAGGGCTGCTGTAAGTATTTGCATTGCCACCAAATGCTGTAGCTGAACTATGCCTGTACCAGCCAGCCAAAGTCTTTCCATGTTCAGGCAGTGGTTCAGCCTGGATCACATCACTGGCTGGAACAAGTCTGCAGAGCAGAGATGAGGGTAAAGTAAAGTGGTTTACATGAATATGAATGGTGCCAGTTTGACAACTCTCCAGAGCTGGAGCAACGTTGCTGAGACCTGAGAAATAGCCAGCATCTCCCCTTTGACTTCAGGCAAAGAGTACTGAGTCATGTGGGAGAAAAGTTTCATTCCCAGTGCTTTGGATAAAAGGAGGTCATTTACCTTCAGTGGCTAATTATAAAAAGGAAAAATAAAAGGAAAAGCACCTCAAAATCAGGTACCTTTTGGAAAACACTTTGCTTGGCAAAAAGAAGCCTTTGGAGGTGTTCCTGAACCCAAACATTTTGGGGGGTGAGAGCTGACTGCAGGGGGCAGTCAGGAAGTGTGTTAAACCTCTGCAATAAGAGACATCCCCAAGCAGGCAGTAGCTCAGTGCCACCAGGCCTGGCACCTTGGACAAACTTGTTTGGGGCAGTCTTGATGTGATTTCAGCCCATTGCCTGACTGTTGCCTATCTTGCCTTTAACTTTAGTTTCACTTTGTGCAAGGAAATGATAGCAAGGGTTTAGCAGACCCTTACCATGCAAGTGACCACCATACACCTACACCTGCAGACAGATAATTAAAAAAAAAAAAGGACAAGACTGCTCAACGAGATGGCATAAAAAGTGTATTAAAAAAAAAAAAAGTATAAATACAGCCTCAAATGGGCTGTTGACCAAAGAGGAAGAAACCCCACCACCAGTGTCCTTCTTCTGGCAAAGAAGCAGTAATGCAGACCATTATTATTTTACCCTTCCATGCCAAAGCATGGAAAAGGTAAAAGAATAAAAAAATAGCAGTAATTAGATAATTGGGATTACATGGTAACTGAATTAATAGAACATGTCAGGTTTTATTTAGATTAGAATGTCAAGGCTTTGTTAGACCATGAATATACTCACTGCTCCAGGTACAAGATGTGGTTCTTCAGCCCACGTCAATTGAATTAAACTTGCATAGCAGCAAAGCATGAGAGCTTTCCAGAAAAGTGCTCATGGAACATGTTTTGACCTGACATTAGGACAAATCAGCTAGGGAGCAGGGAAAACCAAGCAGCATTGTCCTTCACATACTAAGTGGCTCGATCAGGAGATTAGTCCTGCTCTACATGATGCCAAACCCTGCCAATGCTCACATTGGCACCTGGAAGAGGGGGATAAGGCTTGGAGCAGGGGCCAGCATGAGGGGTGGTGGCAGCACACTGCAGGGGTGGGGATTCACAGCCATTGCAGCTCTGCAGTCCCAGCCTTTGAAGGCATAAATATTCCATCAGGATTACTCAACTCGCACTGGGGTTTCCCCTTCCCTTTTCCTGTTTTTTCCCCTTGTGCAGACATACCCACTGTGCTGCAGAGGACCTTCCCCTCCCTCCAAGTTTAATCTTTAAATAATCTTTATCCCTAGTGCTTTCCCAGAGCTGCTGTGCCCAGTCCCAATACTTTTGGAAGAAGAAAGCAAAGCACATCAGAAACGGGTGGACGCCGTGACTGTGCCCTGGGGGGCAGTGGGGCAGCCACTGCTGTCATCCTTTGCATCCATGTGCTCTGCATGATTCTTTCAGGAAAACATTGAAGTTGGGATTTTTCAAAAATTTCAGTGGGATTAGCAGGTCTAATTCCTATTAAAATCAATAGGAACTAGACATGCAGCTGGCTGGGTGAAGAATAAAAGGAAAAAGACATTAAACACTTAGCTAAAGCTGCAGGGATGAATCAACCACACTCCAGTCCCCAAAGGATAAATCAAGTATACCACTAATCCAGACTTTTCAAGCAACTAAAATTTGCCCTAAAAGTTCATGTGTTATGAATACACTGTTTTAACTTCAGTAACATGCAAAACAAGGACATCACTGTATTATACGTAAATACATATTAATATTTTCAGATAGCCTTTAAAGAACCTGCTTGTAAAAAGATATTTTCTAACTGTTGTTCAATTATATCAATAATCTGGAAATTTAGAAACTAGAATTTCTCATGTGGTGAAACTCCACTGGCTGCAAGTGCATTTAGGGCATGGCAGCAAAAAGCATCCCTCCCAGGAACAAAGGGAAGAAAATCCCAGAAGAACTAAATCCCCTTTGTGCTGCCTGCCTGCCTTCCTGTTGCACTAATGAAGTGATCAGCTGCTGATGGCTGGACAACTAGACATGCAGGTGATAAATCCATTTGTCAGACTTTCAATCAGCTTGAAAGTTCTCCTCAGTCCTCTGGGATGCAAGACTTCGGCTTTGGCAAGCTGGTTCAAACTGTTCACCAAATGGTGAAAGAAATTACAGAAAGGCACTGTGGCTGAAGGATTGGGGTCTACTGAACCACAGCTGCTGGAGGAGCCTGGAGCAAACCCAAGCCTTCCCTCAACAAACCTGAGAGCCTTTGGTGCATGGGGCTACCTCTCATAACACAAGGCCCAGCATGAAGGTGAGATCAATTTTATTTCTACAAATGATCCCTGTGATTGCCAGCTGGAGTAATCCAGAGAGGAAGGCACTAGCCTCCCTAAGTACCTGCAGCAGCCCTTCTTTTTCTACATCTCATTTGTGCTGGCAAAAAAGCCTCTGAGGATCCAATTTGCATTATGAAGAAAAAAAATCCCCAAAATGTCAATCATAAATATGCCGCAATAAGCAATTTTAAAAAGGAAAAAATACACAATACAGACATATGCATAAAGAATATGCTTCATAATTGAGATTTTTCTCCTGTGCCCATTAGTTGCTGAATATAGATGTTGTGGGCTGCTGTACCCACTCTGAGCTGTCAGCTTTGCTGCTGCCTATTTTACCAACTCTCTCCAAGCAGGATGTGCAAATAAGGCCAAGTCCTGGCACAGGCACCTGAGGACATGAAAACAGCATTTGAGGGGGGTCATGGTTCACTGCTTAGAAATGGGAATGACCTTTTTCCCCCATGATGCATCAAGCACAGCAAGATGAAACCAGGCATTTCCTGGATGCAATTCTCTGGTTCATCTTCTCCGTTGATGCTAAAATAAATAAACCTCTGAACACTTTTGTTAATGCAAAAAAAAAGCACTTTTTTTTTCCCCAGCAAAAGGGGTGCAGATAGTCAGAGACCATGCTGGAGGTTTGTGACTAAGGTGTTTCACCTGTCCCTCCATGTGTACTTATGTAGCATGGGCACACACCCACCCATGAAAAAAACAGCAAAGTATGTGAAAATCAGAACTGAAACAAAAAAATTCCATTTGACTTACAAATGAGAGTTTTTTCCTGCTTTTTGAGAAGCTTTGCTGCACAGGCAGCGCCACGATTTAAATGTTTGCTTCAGGGTGGAATGGTGGAAAAATAAACACCAGAAAATGATGCTGACTGATGAAGGCTAAGATTTTTTAGCAGCTTCATCTCCCCAGATGCCAAAGCTGTTTGTTTCTTCAGAGAACTAGTGGGAGGTGGCTTTGCTCTCTTACAGCCTGTCCCCTGAGGCGCCCCATGGGAGTGGGGCCATGCACCCACTTTGTGACTCCTGAAGGACTGGCTTCGTGACCTGATTGCAGCCCCTCGTGCTGTGCTAAGGCTGCTGAGAGCAGGGCAAAACACAAGGTGAGGCTGTGGGTCCCCTTGGGAGGTGACAGGGGACCTCTGCGCAGCCACGGCTGAGGAAGAGGAAGGGAATGCGGTAGAGAAGGATATGCTCCTCCTGCAAACACAGCTAGGGGCACATTCCCACCAGTTACTTCCGGGAGTGAATTTTTGAATTGCAGGAAAAAATGCCCCAGATGTCAGGAGGGAGGAACTGCCATGCAGGACTTGGTTCCCCATTCAAGCCAAACAAACCAAAGCAATACACCCCAGACAAGCTGACCGGGTACATTTGGCAGTGCACGAGCATGTTGCCCGGAGCAGTGTTCCCACACATGCTGCCTGGGTGTGCAGCTGCTGAGGATGGAGGATGCACTGCCCTGTGTGCAGGACAACATGCAGTGCCCCTGCTCTCACTGGCCAGGCTGTGGAGCTAGGCCCCATGCGAGCACCAGTTCTGCCAAAATCTGTACCTTGGGTTGAAAACCTGGCACCACAAGGCTGGGGAGAGCTAGAAGCTGCCAGTGACAGTGAAGGTACCTGCCACTGCCACTGCTGTCCGTGATGAAGAAGTAAGAAGGGTGATTATCTGAGTTTAATAGATATGCAGTGACTCTTCTGTGTCCACACAGTCTCCTCGTGTCCTTAGGGATGGCTAGGAAGCAAGACTACGACTGTTCCTGCTGCAGCTCCTTCTTTCTGAGCCTGAAATGGTGGGTTGTTGCCTTGGGCACTGCCCTGGGCCCTGACTTCTCAAGCAGCTGCCCCAGGAGAGGTGCCAGCTGTGGCTGGAGAGTTGCCTTCTTTCCAGGCAGCAGCCCCAACTTCCTCCACTGACACAGACTCCCCTGTAATGGACAATTAAGAATCACACCACTTGGCTTCAAAACATACAATATACTTTATTGCCTGCTAGATAATCAAAGTGAGGAGTAAACACCATAGCTGGAAAAAGCAGGAAAGGACCAGGAGAGGGAAAAGAATATCCAGTCACCAAACATGTTATCAGGCAATAAACCATACACAATATAAATAATCTGTTTCCCAAACAACTAAATCTTTATTTTGCTAATGGCCATTATATGGTTAATTATCAGTAGTAAAATCTCTGGATTTCCTTTTCTACACAGCATTAGTAGTAAGAAATATAGAAGGGACTCTGCAGAAAGCAATACAAAGGAGTTATATACACAGGCACCTTCTGTGGAGCAAGAACAGAACTTCATCTAATAAGGAAGGGCTATCTACAAACCAGAAGACCATGGTAATACAATATTAGCTCAGACTTAGTTTAGCTGCAGCCTTTCCACAAGGTAGGCTAGCCAACTTATGTATAGATATATATTTTAATATAGATATATAGAGAGATTTATTATTTTAAAAATAATGTGAACTACCTGTAGTTCCTAGACTAATTTTAAAGAGGCAGTGTACCTTTCTGAAGCTTCATTTCAGGAAGTGTATTAAAAATGGTATATAAAAGACTAGCAGACCCAAGCTCATGTATCGAATCCTGATATCTTCCCTCCAACATTTTTTTTCTAATGCTATAGCTGCCACCCGCAATGACAGCAATGCCTTTAGTCATCTGGATTGCTATTTATGTTGCTGTAATTGCTACCACTAAGTTTACTGGATTATAGTGTTAGTAATTGTTGATTATAAATAGCAATAATGCTGCAGTACACTGTCAAAGCCTGGCCGCGGTATGAAGATCTAGTCTGTATGTGCATGCAGAGTTTTGTTGTTTAATCTAAAAAACATTTCTCAGTCAAAGTGCTTCCCCTGCCAACTGCCCCCATGTTCTTCAATCACATCACAAGGGCTCCTCTCTCTAAGGAAGATACGATGCATCTCACCCCACACCAAACTCTGAGCAGCCTTTCACACAGCATCAATCCATCCACCAATCCATCCATCCATCCATCTATCTTTATATTCAGGACATAACCCTTTCCTCTCACACAGCCAGTGTCCTGAGGGCTAGTAAATATGACTTATTAAAATTCAAACTGTTTGAGGAAATGCTTTTAAACACCTTTTTGTGCCAAATCTCCAGCTGGGCTATTTCAGCCTTAGGCTCCCCTTAGCAGGCAGGCAAGCAGCAGAGCAGTGCCTGTTGCTGCTGCCCAAGAACCAAGCCCAAGCACCAAGCAAGGAAAAAGGGTGAGACATTTGCTGGGGATACCATGAGGACCTGGAGAGACCAAGGGTGCTTTTTGTGCCACCTTTTTCTAGTCTGCTCCCTGTTTATGTCTTGGGGTCTACTTGCAAAGGCAAAGCAGGGAGCATGCACATGCAGTTAGGCAGCACCCCTTCCACTGGATTTGCTACAAAAAACAGGGGTAGAGGGATGAGGCCCCTCTTGCAAGTGATGCCATTTTGCTCTCGGCCCAACCCTCCACATGCTTCACTGCTCACACGAGGTGCTACATCACCTCTGTTCATGACACTTCACACACTCCTTGGCATAAGGGTTTCCAGGAGCCTCCTCCCAAATCAGTGATAAGCAGTTGGTCTACTTTGGGTTCCACCCCAGTGGTGAAGAGGTGGGTTTGTATGAAGTAAGTGACTCAGACTCAAGAATGACCTGAAACACAGCAGCACAGGCACAGCGCAGAAAACCTGGTGAAGCGAGACAGCTGAGGGGCTGGGAGGGATGTTTCTGGCTTTGGCTCTGTTTTCACACATGCCCAGGGATCCCACACAGCCTGCAACAATTCCTGGTGACCTTCCAAACCAGGATCTGCCCCGTGTGACTTGTCATGGTCCCACCAGCACAAGGGAGTACTCTGCCCCACCGGACCCCCCAGCCAGGCACATGCCACTGGCAGAAACAACCTCCAGCACAAGCACCAACATCTGGCCAAAAGTGCACAGCACTCAATAGAAGCTGTTTTCTGAGTATGACATAGAACATGCATCAAGAAAAGTGTGGCAACAAATTAATTGGTTTCCATAATAATTCTGACATTTTGATAGGGCAGCTTAAAAATGGGTATTTGGAAGACACCCTGATGGAACAGGATGTATTTGCAGTATTAGGAAAGGAAGGATGGGCTGTACCTAAAAGCGTATCTGCCATGGGCACTCAGCCAGGCAAACACACCCTTGTTGAATTCAGCATTGTCCTCTGCATCTTTGATTACGAAACAGTAAAGACAGAAAATTCCTGATTGATCATAGTGAACTCAGAAGCAATCTTAGCTATCCAAGCAGCAGGTATCCTTCTCTGTCTCATCCAGGTACCCGCTGGGATCAGGCAGGTAAGTACTGCAAGAAGAGACACATACAGAAAAGCTGAGCTGTGTGGTGATGTGAATTCTTCTCCCTATATCAGGAAAGCCACTGTGTATGGGCGCTGTTTAAAATTCAGTCACTTCAGTCCTTGCATCACCACAGAGCATCACTTCACCTTATTTATGCAACAGGACCTTGCTTTACAATTGGTGTTACACTGACTGTGAAAGCACGACAGAAGAGAAATGCCTTTTTTTTTTTTTTTATTTTGCTAAGAATTTTCTGCCTGTAAGTGTAGCAGGATCAGTGTTATTTTTCAATTCTGTTGGTAACTCCTCTCCAGCTCTACAGGACTAACAGCACATGCTGATACTCAATAGCAGCCAGAATATGAGAAGCACCTTGCTATGCTGGGCAGAAGGAAAAAAAAACGACAAATTTTAAGTGAATAGCACTTACACTGGATGTAAAATCAACTGAAGATTCATACTGGCTGCCCTTGTGTTTTAACTACTGAGGATCGGGATGTAATTTGGAAGTCATACACCAGTTACCTGCTGCAAAGTGCAGCTTCTTTTGTCACTTTTGTCTCCACTGCAACCTGTTTTTTTGCTTTTCCTAGGTAGGGTCCCTAGGGTTGAGCAGGAGCAAGAAAATCAAGGGGAGGATGACAGATTAAGAGTCTATCAGAACAGGAGAGAAACTGTGAAACATGAAGGAAAACACTTTTCCTTCTCTAGGCATTGCTGAAGATTGTATCGATTGTGAAAGCCCAGGACTGCTGAACATATTAGTTAAATTGCAACTGAAGTGCAGCCTGATAGGCATCCACTGTTTTTGTGTATGTGTGAAACCAGGAGCAAAAACTCACAGCACTAGGCCGTCCTTGCCAGGATGATTATTGGGCTTGGGGAAAATCCGTTCATCCCTTCCACAAGTTTTGTTTCCCCATTTATAGTGCCATTTCTTCCCCTCACAAGGTTGTTGAGAAAATTGAATTTTTTTTTAAACTGCACTGTTGGCACCCTCTCCACCCCCCCCCCCCCCCCTTCCTTTTTAGCCATTAAATGCTTTGTGTCTCAATGCTTGGAGATTGTCAATTACTGCAGGAGGTTGTCTGTGGAGATACTGCACTTAAAAGTCAGTCTTTGGTCAGCATGCACAGGGTTTCATCAATGGCTCTTACTGGAAATAAACAGACCTGGGTCCCTCATCCATCCAAGCCCCTTGCCATATCCATGCCCAGAACTAGGACCAAGCACCACCTGGAGCAAGTATCTGTAGGAAACCAGCATTGCTGAGGCCTCTACTCTATGTCCTGCCTATGGTACCACTTATTTCAGCACTGTGCCTCCCTGGGCGTCAGTGCCTGGGTTGGTACCACCACACGGAGCAGCTCAGTGGGGCCACAATAGCAAAGGGTGGGCACCGCGTGCCTCCGGCAGCACCGGCAGGGCCACCTCTGCTGCAGCCTGCAGCTGGTCTTGCTGAGGTCACAAAGCCCTGGAAGTGCAGGACTGGTGCTGAGCAGCCCCCCAGCACCCTGAGCAGCCCTTGGCCCCTCCCATGGCAGTGTGGGGCTGACAAGGGGCTGCCATGCATTGCAGAAGGCACTAATGGCACTTGCCACCGGAGCCAGGGGGCTTTGCTGTTGCCTCCCCCACCTCCGAGTTTCGTGTGGCCATGCAGAAGAGCAGTGCTGGTGGGTTTGGGGTGGGGTCCCAGCAGCATGTCGCCACAGCTGGGGTGATCTTTGCCCAGTGCCTGGCCCACTGGAGTGTAAGAGGTTTGCCAACCCATTTCATGAAAGCCTACAACTTCTGCTGAGCACAGCAAAACACTGCCCTAGCACCAGGCACAGTGACCAGGAGTGCCGGCAGGGAACTTCCTGATGGACCCGGACAGGCAGAGAATGAAGGCAATTGCACCTCTTGCTTGAGGGATGTGCTTTCCCCTTTGCTTCCCCATTGGATGCCTGTTCCCAGTGATGAGTATTCAGCATGGAGAGAAGCATGGTTTGTCTCTTGGAGACTCCCTGATAAACTGTGGCATTGTCCAGAGTAAATCTGTGTGCCGGCAGCAATGGAGCACACGGCTCTTGTATCACACTGGACTTGCTTCATTAGTCTCCTAAGTGTTTCAAAATGACTCCATTAGTCCTGGTTTTGGAGCTGGAGAGTACTGCAGGTACAGCCATGAGTTCCTGTTTCAAAGCGGAGACCTGAGGATGTCCTGGTCCCTGCACTACCACCACCATCAGGGGCTGCTTTTCCTATATCTTCCAGGTAGAGGCTGGATCAGACTCAGGCAGGGACTTCAATGTGAACACAAGTGATGCATTGCCAGCAGAATCCCACCCCAGGAGAGTCAGGAAAATGCCTGTTTCCCGTGCCAGAGGCAGCTGAGAGAGGACAGCTGTAGAGTAAGGGCTGGCTCTGGCACCCACAGGCTCTCCAGCCTCCTGGTGTGGCTGGCACAGGCACTGCCTGTTGAAATGGATGCTGCTCTCCTTTGGTTTCCTCCTCGTAATACAGCTTTGATGATGGACTTGTAGTATCTGAAAAAGGTACCAAAAAAAGAGCCTGGCAAGCTGGGTTGATTTGGGGAAGGTCTTTTTTTTTTTGGCTTGGTTTTCTGTTTTTTCACTATCTGAACTCTGTTAAAAGAAAAAAAAATTAAGGCAACTACTGGATACAAAACACAGCACGTGGAGAAAGGTCTCTTTGAACCTCTCTGGTATGGCTATTAACCATCAACCTGACATGCTATTTGAAGGAAGAGGTTTTCAAAGGCATGGAGGAGTCCCGTGGCAAGCATAAAGTTGGTCTGGCACTCCTTGAAAACCTTGTCTCAGATTTTATCTGACCATTATTTCTAAGGTTGCATTTATAAAAATGCTTCTCTGTCTAATGTCTTTTGAGGACAGTCTTTTTCTCCTATACCCTGAAATTTTGCACTTAGGCACTGGGAGAATAAACCACCCTCAAAAGACAGGCAAACACTGGAAAAAAACAGCATGGGGAAATGGTTGATTCTCCACTATTAGAGGCTTTTAAGGACAAGTTCAACACCCACTCATCAGGTCTGTGATAAGTATAGCTTAACCTGCTTTGGAAGTTCTCTAACTGATGTCTCCAAGTCCCTTTTGGCCCTGTGACTCTGTGCCAAGTAAAAACTGCCAAGATCTCATCCTGCCACAAGCAGGGATGTGTTTAATATCCTGACTGGCTGCTCGGTTTTCTGCCGTTTTTTGCTGTTTGTCCAGGAACACACACAAGCACTTCAAACATTCTGTTAAGAGTCAGATTACACTTTCCTCACACACCACCAAAAGCCTGTCTACTTATACAGTCACCCTGAAAAAAAAAATGACAACAAGGAGCAGCAAGCCAAGAAGAACACAGACAAATGTCCACATTGACGTTCAAAAGCTGCCATGGAAAGCTTTCCTTCAGCCTTATGCCATCTTGAAAAATGTTGACTGCACTGCTGACAAGTTGATAATGAACAAGAAAACCCCACACTGACAAGAATCACTGCACCTTTTAAATATCCTTTGCTGGTTCTTGCCCATAGCTTGCAGGGGTTGGGTATACCGAAAGTAGTTGTTTTTTAAAATCAGCTACAAGTAACCCAAAGAAAGATCTGGTTTACAAGGAACATGACTCTGTCTCAGAAAAAAACCCAAAAAACAAAAACAAACAAAAAACCCTAAAAAACCCAAACAAAAATAAAAGGAAGAAACCTCAAGCTAGGAGCCTGGGACATTTTAAAACAGGCACTCACAAACATCAAGGCGAAATACCATCAGGAAATACACTACTGTGATGATGATGTGCAGTGCTGCATTTCATGTAACACAATTGCCCAGAGCTGACCTCACACACCAAGCCCTACAAGGACTGAAAGGAAGTGAATAAACAGCAGCAGAACTGCTCTGTCACGCTCACCTATGGATGGACACAGGAGTCCATCTGTATACCATTTCTGCAGTTTAGCAGCTTGCTAATCCACTCTCACCACAGAAACACAAGCAGAAAATGCAGAAATTGATTTATGAAGATGCTGGTCTTTCCTTACAGACTTGTCTGCACCCTGAATTAATCCTCCTCCCCCCATTTACAAATTTCACATGGGTGAAAAAAAGACCATCTAGTGACACATTTAATTGTTAAAGTTTGAGGCATCCTTCCTGAATTCATTTTTTTTTTATGAAATCAATGCTCAGTAACAATGAGGATAAAAATGTCTTTGCATCAACAATTACGCCTTGCGCACAGAGCCTCGAGACAACTACCACAACAGCACTTCAAAGAGGTGGAAGTTTACAACAGCAAGTATTTGATGCTTCTACTGCCAAATCTTTGACCATAACAACTCAAACCCAGAGTGAACTTCTCTCCTAATACAATCTCTGTCACGCACGGTGCCTAGGACAGCTTTCAAAGAGGAGTAGGTGAAAGATACAGGATTTAAGAGCAACATTTTACTGACTGACAAGACCCACAGAGCAACAGCCCTTACTTTGGCATGTGACTCCTGCAGGTGCAACTCAGAGTACAGCCTTGTGCAGCAGTGCCGAGGGGTCTGTCCGCACCCACCAGCCAGCACCACCATCCCATCCCATCCCATCCCATCCCATCCCATCCCATCCCATCCCATCCCATCCCATCCCATCCCATCCCATCCCTTCGGATGCAATGGGGCTGCTGCTTCCCGATGGCCAGCGTGCCTTCTCTGGAGGGAAAGCAATTGATGCTGCATATAAATGTGGTTCTGATCCCACAGGCTTGCTGCACAAATAGCTGCTGGCTTAGGCAAGGCTGTATGAGCAAGGTAATTGGAGAACTCAGTATTATGTTTGTTTGAGCTGAAGGTCTCTTCATTAATTTTAGAGAAAACAAATTTCATTGTCTGGGAACTTTCATTTCCCCCACTAAGAAAGAAATTTAGAAATGTGTTAAGAGTTTTATTTGGCAAGTTAAGGCTTAGCATGAGCTAATGCAAACATAGTAGGACGAATAGGCAGAAGGGAGTTTTTGGGTTTTTTTTTAAGAAAAAGCATGTTCCTTCAAACCATGCACTAAAAAATGAACCAGGCCAAATCCCTGTAAACTGTGAATCTATTCTTAACAATAAACTGTTAGGAGGAGGAAATAATTTATCAAGTTTCAAAAGCGTGCTGGGTGCCTGACTCTGGTGCTGCTTGGGCTTTCCCACAGAGAGCTGGGGCACAAGAAGGGCCTGGGGAGCTTTGCTGCTCCATTCACTTCACTGCAGGATCCAACTTCCTTGTCATTATCTTTTTGCAGAAGCTGTGTTTGATGCACAGCCAGGGCTGAGGAAACTTGTTGCTAAAACACTGCTAATTAAAAAAATACTCTGTGGGTTTTGCAGCGCTATGCAGTTGCTCAGGAAGTGTGGGATACTGTCCGTCCTACGGAAAATCTGTGGATGTTTTGCTACTGAAGTCCACCAAGTGTTCATCTGCTCAAGAAAAGAGACGAGAGGAAAGGCAAGATGACTGAAAAGCAAGGTGAAAGATTTGCAAGTGAAGCTTGACGTTCCTCACTCCTGCAACATAAACAAAACCATCTAAAGAAGTGATTTGTCTCTACCAAATATAAAGCATTTTCAGTTGGAGAGTATATTTGCTGAAAGTTACAAAAAACAACCAGTTCTTAATTTTGAACAGCTTTTATGCTGTTTACGTCTCTTGTATCTTGATGGCAATGGATTTCAAGAGGCTGAGGTTTGTGGGATGGTGGTTTGATGCTGAAGGCAGCTGCACATTCCACACATGCCACCACATCCTTCCACAAGCACACTTGTCACCAGTGTGACAGGCCAGTGCTGCCAAGGGACTCCCATCGAGGTCTGGGGCAACACATGGCATCTAAAAAACTACATTCACCATTTTCTATTTGCCTGAAGACTTAACTATATTTGTAGTTTTATTAATCAAAAGCAGTAAGAAAAATACTCATCTTGCATTGAGCATTTTCTGAACGGTCTAAAAGCCCAGACATTTTTATTTAAGAATATATTTTTATCTCATTAATAAAGATTCTTTTAAATTCCTGCTGGCAGTCCTTGGACATGAATTATAGAATCACCGTAGCCAGGTGGAACAGTACACTTCTGATTTTTTGTCTAGGTTTTGTAAATGAGTCGCAGATTAACAGAATCTGTGAATATGAAACTACTGCTTGTATATTGACTTCTGTGTATTATGGTGTTTTCATGGTTCTCCCCCATGAAATGTGAGTACAACCCTCACAAATCAGTTATTTCAAAAATGCATCTGGATATATGCTATCTCTTTGAAAATGCTAAAACAAGGACCCAGCTCTACAGATAATCTGGAAGTTACTGTTTTCTAACCACCCGATGACCAAGGGTCAGGTACATTTTGCCAACAGGTGAGTACAAAAACCTGTAAAACATTCATATATGTTCCCCTCACTTGTTTCTAATAAAGCAAGTGCACAGTGCACACTGTGTGAGCAATGCAGCTGCCAGAGCTCACAGCACCAAACATGGCAGCAATTTTTATATAAAAGCCTTAATAGACTGAATCAATCCTGTTATGTGCATGGATGCAAATGAGTAAAGTGTTGCTTCACTTTTATAAGGACTTTTTATAAGCACTCTCCAATTCTGCCATTCACAGAGCCTGGCCCAAGTGTAGCTGTCAGTGACTGAAGGACAGATGAACTTTTTGCTCACGCTCGATACCGCTGCCACTATAAACACACCCCCCGGCCTTCAAAGCTGCAACAACTGCACTTGGACACCCCACGGAGGACCTTGGAGGACCTCAAGAACTGTTGGCTTCCACTTCACTGCTTTACAACTGCAGTGGGGCTGCTGCACCTGTCACTGCACAACACTGTTGTACCAAAAATCACTCAACATACATACTGCAGCTGTGATGGACCAAGGCTCCAGGGCTATCTTTAGGGACAGGGTAAATTAAAAATGATGAGTAGGAGAACATGAAAAAATAGCCAATGCTCAGGACTAGCAGCACAGCAATGGAACCTCCCACTGCAGCAACCTCCCTGGCACAAAGTGCACATGGTGCTGAAAACATGTTGGGCTTTAAACACAGATATGACATTTAAATCATAGGTGCTTTTGTTTTCCCTTCATGCAAGCCAGCACAATTACACTGTGAACCTATGTTGGTATCTGCCAAAAGCCCATCTCCTAGGCCTGCAATCCTACATCTTGCATGCCCCACATCTGAAGAGATCAAGCATTTGCATGCAGCATCCTTTAGCAACCATTCATCCACAAGATATTTACTTGCTGGTGTGGATTTCTGCATGAGAAGTAGTTACCTTCACTTTAAAAGATCTCAGAGCTGAATTAGCTATGTCTTAAATATGGTACGCTACAGATAGTTACTAGCAAAGATGTTTTGGGAAAATTAAGTACTGAGATTAAACAGTCACATAGGAAATGCTTCCCTTCATTACTTGCCAGGGTGAAACTATGCCTTGTGCCAGCCAAGCGCAGTATATTTTCTTAAAACATAGCAGGAAGAATTTTCTTAATTACTGATTAAAATAATGATGAATACTTGGTATTGTTTATGAAGTACTTGCCGGGAAGAACTCCTTAGCAACATTTACACCACGTGCCAAATACATCTGTCATCTAGAAGTGAATAGGATGGTTTAGAACTGCATCACGCCTTAAGTAGCTCACACCTTACTTCTAACTGAAAAGTTATCACTACAGTCACTGAAACAAAACACAGCATCCATTACAAGCCACAGACTCGAACTACAATTTCTTCTTCTTTTAGACTGGTTGGCAAACCTTGCTCTTGAAACTGAAGACAATGGAATAGTCCATCTGTTGTTATGGTAATTACCCTGCCACCTTACTTCCACTGGAAAACACTGCTCTTCAAAACAGAAGGAAACACAGCCTTGTTGCCATAACCTGACAATCTCTGCACACTATTTACAGCTGCTCTCACTGGAGACACATTACACCCCTCACTCTCAAACTACCACCTACTGAAACCTGGAAGCTTGTGAAGGTCTGACTTTACCAATGAGTTCCTGGCTGAGTGTGTTTCACTTTGTACTACAAAAAACCTGAGCAGCTGCACACAAGAAGAGATTCCACACAAAGTTTCTGAGGCATAGATAAACTTTGCCATCCTGAAAGGGGAAAGGCTTGTAGTAAAAAGAATCTCCCTCTTCCAGAGCCCTGCTTCATGACAGACACACAACTGGGATTCCTTCACAGGCAAAAATAGGTTTTGATTGAGCCAGTGAGGACCAAACCAGATGGACCATCTCAGAATGTAACAGGGAACTATCTGCCTGTCAGACAGATATGCAATGAATTTGCTTCAAATGACATCCCCCTGACTAAGGCTAATGGCAATAGCATGCTGCAGGTCATCTTAATACAAGTCATTAATTTTGCAAGACTGAAAATGTGTGAACTCCAGATCCCACAATATGCTTAGTTCAGAGTGAGCCCATCACTGCACAAAGTCTTAGTGGCATTACCAAAGCTATTATACACCGACACCAAAACCAAGGATCTTAAAATACTAACAGATTGGGACTATCTGATTTCCAAATTCTCCTCCACCTCCTAAAAACAGCCAAGATGTTTTAATAATCCACAGTGATGCTGACCAGAGAATCCACCCAGACCTTGTAAGGAAGCGAACTGATGCCCAGATTAATCTGACTGAAGCCTGGTGGTCTGCCATAGCTGGGAAGCCTTGGTGGGCCACATACAGAACTTGCTATTGAACTCCAAAGATGTATTCAAAAGACTTATTTTGGATTGGAAGGACATCTCCTGAGGGTTCAGGTTTTTGTTTCCCCCACTTTTTTTTCTTAAACTGGATGTTGTTTGATGGCAACACCAGCCTTCTCTTAGTGTGCTACAATGCTAAGCCTGTCATTTTGACTCAACTGGTCTGATTTTTGGGTCTCTTGCTTCATGGACTGATGAATAAGCTGAAGTGCTGCTCTATATGGTATACATTTTTGTATGTTGTACTTTATATAGGCTGGATTTTCAACTGGATTTTCAGCTGGACTTGCAGCAGCTACGCTGCGAGCCAGTTTATTTCTGCTAAAGATTTAACACTATCTTCTCCTATCAGAAAGCAACCAATTAAGCCCTGCTGGAATCTGAAGTATATTTTAAATACAACTGTATTAGAGATCACTTTCTCACTGTTGCTGAGCCAAGAACAGTCCACAAAAAAAAAAGAAGTTGACACTGAATAGATGGTAGACGTTAAATCTTATAGGTTTTATTTCAGAAAACAAAACAAAACAGAACTTTCCAGCAGATATAGGAATGCATCTTGTATTTTGTTACAAAGTGCTAGTGTCCTACTGAAGAACTGACAGCTTCCCAAGCTGGTATATATCATGGATCCAGTATGTTCAGGTATACTTTGTGTCTCACGTGATGTTGTCACATTGTAGTAAAAAAAAGTCTCGCTGAAAGCAGGGTTAGCTGTACATGAAAAAACTTCGGGATGAACAACAAAAAGGACCCAACAAATGGTATTGAGGAGCAAACATCAGAGTGTCTGGCAGAGGCGTGGTGCTTGAATAGAATGATGCCTTTCCACCCTGTGTTCTTTCAAAAGTATTAGTGGAAATTTATCTTACCTGACAGTTAAGAGTTAAGTGTAATGCCAAGCAGCTCCAAGAAGCAATGTGAGCAAGAGCTGCGTAACAAACCAGGTCTAGATGCAATAAGAGTTAGCTGAATTCAGCAGGTCTTTCATTGGAAGAACAAAATGAAAGCAGATGAGAAGAGGATGGGAGTTTGAGGAACGAAGACAACTGTTTTAAGGTAGTTTGGTAATACAAATAACAGAAAGTGACTTCAAAGTCCCTGACTGGGCATACAATACTGACAGAATATAATTTCTTAAAATTCTTTCACTTGTTTTGCTCATTGAACCAGAGCTTTCCCCCCCCCCCCAAGTATGACCTTTACATGGCCTTTAATGGTGAAGCTCTTCCATCCTTGGTGTTTCTTTGCAGAGATACTGATGTATACCCAGTAAAAGGCAGTGCAAGATTGCATACATTTCTTCTTTCCTGAGTAAATGGCACATAGTTAAAAAAAAAAAAAAGCCACAAACCTAAATGTTTCCTTTTGCTACTTCTGAATCAGAGGCAGGAGTTCTGCTCTTATGTGACCAGCTAGTGTCTATTGGGTTCATGAAGACTATGCTTATAGTGATCAAAAAAATCCATTGTAATCAAGGAGGTTTCAGGCATCCAAGGACAGAAAAAGAGAAGATTCCCAACAGTCTAATTTTCAAGCCCCAAGAGGGTAAAATATATGGCTAAAACAGAGTTCTGGTTTAAATAAGTTTCCAGGGTAGTGGGGACCTTTAAGTTTAAACACTGATGTCACTTGCTACTGATTTCTAAAGAGAATCCACTTTTGAGTATATCCTCTTGGTGTCCAAAGATGGAAAAGACAGCAAGGGCTTCTTCATGTGGGATGAGTTCTCTTACACTTTTGTGGACCATAAATGAGCTTCCCAGTTGTGCAAAGAAGATAAAATCCAGAAACACAAACTGGATACCTGGAAAGTTCGGCAGAAAAGGGAAACTTTTCCCCCACAGCCTAACTGCACTGAGTCCTGGTGCTCTCTGTCCCACAATTTCCAGCCTTATGCAATACAAATCCACTGAATTCTGGGGCACTTGATTGGGTCTGTGAATCTTCCCAACAATGTCAACAGTGCTGAAGTAGACTCAGAAATTAAAAAAAATAAAATGGAAGCTCCCATTATAGACAAATGTAAGCAAGAACAAACAAGCAGAAATTGTTTGCAAAATAAGTGACATCTTCAGTCACTGTGTAGAAGCTGAGTGGATGATCTGACAGGCAACTACAGCTTACAGTTCTGAGGATCCATCTCTGGGTTTTGGCATCTTCCATTTCAGGTGAAAAAGACCTTTTTTAAGTATAAAAAAGCCAACAAACTCATATGACAGCCAAAACCAGATTCTGCAGACACTGCCACCTCAGCCATTTGTTAAACAATCACTAGACAGTAAAGCAGGTGAAGCATCAAAGAAGCTCCATTTGAATAGTATTTATTTGCAATCATTAGTTTTAAACGGGAAACTGTTTACAGGCACGCACTAGATAACCAAAATAGAATGAACATAAAGAAATCTATTTAAAGGTCCTTATCAAATATTTCAAATATTTTATTAAATATTTTATTCAGTTTCATTATCACAGTTTAATGTACTTTAGCGTGTTATACACATGACTTAACATGTGCACTTAAAAATATCAAATTAGAGGTTTTTGAAGAAAGTATGACATTCTACAAATGTGCTTATTGACTTAACTACACACATCTAAGAAGGCAGTAGCTGTGTTATACCATTGATGGAGATGAACTATTGTAAGGCATGTTTAAACCAAACTTTAGAGAGAATAAAGCCAAATACTAGGTTAAAATTCAGTGGAAATACATGTGAGAAGTTGAAGGATTGGGCTCTAAGAAGAAAAATCATAGCAAATCAGTTGTGTTAAAACTGTCAACAGATTGTGGTTATTAAAAGCAAGTACTGCTGAGAAAGAAGGTTTTCATAGCATCCAGGTCAGCAGGATCTGTGTTTTTATCAGGTGTGATTTTTGAAACTCACACCTTATGGTGTAATGTGTAGGAAAGAGACCAAAAGCTAGAAAGAAAGTTGGAAAACTGTAATCTGAGAAACCTCAAGCTGCTGTATGACCTAACATGGCAACACTTTTGCACAGAGTACATGTTGCAAGTCACTGCACTCCCATGTGTGTATGTTTACATATATTTATGTGCAGACACATGCACATATATTCCTCTCTTGCTTTTGCCACCTTCAAAGACCCAATCACTGATTAAAGTACAGCAGTATGTAGGGGAAAAGATGGTTTGAGCTGTGGAGGTGAAAAGAGTGGACTAGACCATTACATTCAGAAGCCTGGTTAGTTAACCTGTACAGGTGTGGCTTTTCCACTAGAGTACAGTGTGGGTCTGCTGGTATATGCTAACAGTCAAGACCCAGAAACTACAATGTAGTTCTTTGGAAGAACTCAACAAATGTTAAGCTATTTGCAGTCATTTTTAAAATTCCATCTGAATGAAGGCCCTAGGTCACAGTGACGTGCCTCCCCCAGGAACATCACGCAAGCCCAAACTTAACTCCAAGAACGTAGTGGTCCATGATCAGGGCTCCTGCACTGTCGCAGTGCCAACAATGCTGCCCCTTAAGTAAAAGGAGGGTTTTCAGCCTAAACTTAGGTGTGTTGCTGAGTGGAGATCTCATGTCAAGTCTTCCTAGATTTCTGCCTTAAAAGAATTAGCGGGGGAACATAAAATATACAGCCATCTCATAAGCTTCCTCAAAGTTGTCAATTCAGTAGAAAATATTGAGTATATAAATGACTGTAATAGTACTTAGCATAGTAGTAGTGAGCATAAACCTCACTGCGCCTTTTTATTGGGGAATTCAGGGAAGGAGGCAAGTAACTCTTTCAAAGCCTAAATGTACTTGTTTATGGCACTCAGTGTCCTGAAGTGCCTCAGCATTCTGGCAGCTGTAGTTGACAGTTCCACAATATGTACAAGGTAAGGAGAATGCCACGAGTGTTACAAACATGGCAAAGACACCTAGGAGCTCTAAAATCTATCAAACAAGCACGGCAAACAAACAGCATCTAATGGATAACATATGGAATACAACACACAAGTTGCACAGTTGTTGCCTTGTGAAATCAGAATTGCAAACGTAAACTCCAGAGTAAGTTTCAAGAGCAGCACTTGGCTTACTCCATCACCTCTGGAAACATCAGAAGTCCATCACTGCATTTTCTGCTGTTACAGAATCTGATCTCATTGAACCAAATAGAGCTAGTGGGCCCATGTCCTGCAAACCCATATGACCATGGCAGAGGTTAAACAAAAACACTCCAGCAACATAGTTTGGCTACCACTGTATATTCAGCACTTACTTTTTCTGCACTATATAAGTGTTGCTCTTGGAAAATAAAGCACACGGCGATATACAAATGGTAACAATGGCCAAAAAGATTACATGATCGAGCATGAAAGCAAATGGAAGTTAATGAAAGTAGTCTTTTAGGAGAGGTAGCCATATTAGACTCAGCATTCCAAAAAAGGGAGTGCACTCAAAAGGGTCGAGATACATTACAGTGTCTTGTAGACCCATTACGTTTCTGGTTTTCTTACATTATTTTTTTTGCAGAATGTACACACCCAGGCACACACACACACACACACACACATATATAAATACACATCTATCTTTTTTTCTAATTCCCCTTTCCTGCCTCAATGTTGCCATACTGAGAATAAAGGCCAGTTTTCCTTTCATGCTCTCTTAGCTTTCCCGTGTCTATAACTATTGCCTTCAGTCTGTTCAGTATCTGTACAGTAGCTAAACAGGCAGTGAAAATTAAAACTGCTTCAATTTAATATCCTGTTGCAAAAGACAGCATCCAAACTATAAGGCATTCCCTTGTTCTGATGTGAGTTTACGACTCTCTACTTGATACAAACTGTAGAATGCTCTTCAGCCTTGTGCTACAGAGGCAGCTTTCACTCAAATAATAAAGACCAAAGCTGAAATTTAAACACCACAAATTCACACACTTCTACCAGTCCCTTGTTCCTGCGCCCCTTTCCAACAACGGTTATCACTTAAATTTCAAAAGTCATGCAACAATGCTACAAAACAGAAACCCAAACTACCAAGAAGTCTCTTGCTCATGACTTTGGGATACTGTATTAGTATAAAAGAGCATTCAGTCATCTTAAATAAATATATTCTTTTCTGAAATCACAGCACATTCAAGGGGTAGTTACTGCCATAAGCAGAGCGCTAAGTAATCTCCATAGATGTTTTTAGAATCATTTAGTCGGAAAAGACCTATAAGATCATGGAGGTTTGATTGATTTGGTCTAATATGTGGAAAATAGCCTACTGCGGGGATAAGAATCTGCATCTCAAATGTTCTGCAGAACATTTTTCCCATATTTGTATACAGTACTAAAACAATTAAGAAGACATTACAGTAATTTTCTCCCAGCTGCTTAGATCTGTAGCTTTGGCTACGACAATGTATTTTGTATACCTCAAAACCACATACAAAATATTGAAGATGACTAAATAAATAAAAGTCAAGGAAAACTGGGACAGTACTGCATTTTGCACTTGAGACAAGATTCCCCCCTCCCATGGATAAGTCACAGAGGACAACTACAGTAAATGCTTGTCTTTTTTTTTTTTTTAAAGAAAGATTTATACACAGGTTCAGATCCAGAAAATAATGTGAAATGCATAAATATTGATAGCTTTAGCTAAGTTAAAATGGGTTCAGTAAAGTATGATACAACATATTCAGAATAAACAAAGCAGAAAAGCATCATATTTTGGTTTGCTTGAGATATACATAAGGTGCAACAATTTCTTCTCTAGAGGCATTTGTGGACAACGTGTTAACAGGTAACAGTGTTTGCTGGTATACTGAAGTACACACAATAGCAATAAGATTTTCCAAAATGAAAGCAGCTGAAATTAATACAAATTAAAACAAAACAAACAAGGAAAAATCCAACCCCAATACAGTAAGATATTGGTCTGAAATTTTTGTTGTGCTAACAGACTTTGTTACCTGAAAATACTGATACCCCTTCTAGTAGATTCAGGGAAAATTCTAGCTACTCAAATCAAGACATCACTCAGAGAACCAACAAAAGGCAAATGCCTAGTGAACTATAAAGCTTTGCAGGATTTCTGCTACTCTCAGTGCCTAATCGCTTAAAAATTAAGCATATCTACAAAAAGGTTTATAAGTATCTGAAAACAGTCATATCCAGTAAACTGACCCAACCCTACCCCCTCTCTAAGGGAAAGTCAAGGAAAAGCAGATCAAGTAAGATATTAAGTCATATAGAAAAACGTAATTTTCTGTTTCTTTTAAAAAAGGTACCATTAATATACAGAAATATCTCCAGGAACAATATTGAAATTTAAATTGAGGAAGGATGGGGTGCTTTGACAAAAATATATCTACTCTAAAGGTTTCTAGAGAAATAAGTTAGTACCATTGTCAACGTGAACGGCCTGCACTGTAACGTATTTGGATTTCAGCTAATTATAAAGTGGTCCAAAACTCCAACAGCCACCCTGCTGTGATCCACAAGTTTTAAGTCTTTTAAGCTTTTCCTGTCTTGTTAAAATAACTTATAAAACTTTAATAAAATCTTATTTAAAATACTGCCATAGGCTGCAATGGCATTCTAGGGACTCTTAGACATTTATTCACCTGAATTTTTTAAAAAGCCTTTTCACTGAACTCATTGGCTTGTAAATTTTATTGTTCTGTTGTTCCCTTCTTTCAACACATGCATCCTCCATGGTGCTGTTTCAGTGACACTTCCCCAGTCTTTTGTCAGACCTTTAATCCTTTCTTAAAACTTGTGTGGTATGTTCTATATTGTTTCCTGACACTGAACCAGAGACTTTCACTTAACTACAACAATGAAAAGCTAAACCTAGCAAGCATTAATAGAGTTACTGTCCATATGGCTATTACATCAAATTAGTTACAAAATAACCCCAAACACATTATCAATTCAGTCAAGTATAAATAAGAATGCCTGATAGAGTGATGTAAACTCGCATCATTTAAAGACTTAATTCAAAGAACTTCAAACTCAATCTAATACTATCAAAAGTTCAGCCAATATGACGAAGACTAATAGAAAATTATTGCTGGAGTCCAATTTGGTAAATTGTTGTGCTACAATGCAAAAAGTAGGGAAACATCTTGTGCTATAGAAGAAGTACCCTGTTGAATTTGTAGCTTTAGATCAATTACTAGTGATCATTTTGCATCTATTGGTAGGAATCAATGCTTGGTTATACAATAGTGTAAGTCAAGATAGTGAAGATAATAGGCCAAGTGATGCACTTGGCCTGCTTTTGGGATGCATTTAAACGAGAGCAAAACAAAAAGGTCAACACAAGCAAAGACAGAAACTGGCAGATGGATCTGTTTTGTAGTCTGAACTCAGTCAAACGCTACTCTTCTGTTGTAGTTTGTCCATATACAACTTGCCACTTTACCAACACAAACTGTAATTGACCCTTTATGCAAACTCTGAAGCTGATTTGTACTGTGCATAGTAACTACAACAATACCAATGTCTGCAGAATGTAAAAAGTATGTGTATTGATGTACACGTATATCGAAAAGTCATGGTTTTAGGTTTTTCAGAACGGTGAAATAATACTAAGGTCACTTTTGAAAAACACATTTGCAGTACTTCTTGTTTACAGGAAAGTTTCACCAAGTCGCTCAGGTATCTATGCAAAAATAAAGGAACCCTCCAAGGCATGAAAGACAAATCAATTATCTGCAGTATTTTCTTTTCCATACACCACTCCTTTTTCTAATGCACATCATCCTGGTTATTCAAAGCTAAATTAAAAAGAAACAAACCCAAACTTAGCCTGTGAGAATTTTTCCCAGTAAACTCTACCACTCTGGTGGCAAATACAAAAGTGCAGAACATCTGGACCACATGGCTGCCCAAACACCGCTAACAATGGTACATCTGTCCAGGCTGCCTTGAGTTCTCTGGAACAGGTTTTAAATTCACTCTACAATATAAACGTAGGCATACCCTATTAATATAAACCATCTTAGAACTTAAATCTTCATGTACAAAAATGACTAAGAATATCTATTAATAACTAGTGCAGTGCGTCAGTGTTTTTGTTGTTTTTTTTTTTTTTTTTTCCATTTTCATTTAGAGTAACTAGGTATTATATGAAACTAGTTGCCATACTCTCTGGTTGGTAAAAGAGATGCTGTGTGAGCTAACAGTAAAGGCAGCCTTTTTCACACCAACCACCTATTTACTGTTTAAAAGCCTTCAATAGAAAGCAAGCTCTGGGATCATTCCACTCCATTTCTGTTCATTAATAGACAATACCACCCTCCTACATACTGGGTTCTGATTTGAGGACCTGGCCCAAGTTGCTAACGTCTGGCTTCCAGTGAATTCTGGGCCACTCAGAGCAATAAGCACTTTATTGCAGTCTCTAGTTCCATCATATGGACTGACTAGCTTCCCTTGGTAAAGACAAGGCTAGGATATTAGGTAAAGCACAATGTTTTACAATAAAGTGGAGCTTCACTGGTCAGCGCAGGAAATAAGCACTGGAGCCTGAGACATTTCATTTGGCTGTCCGTCATGTGGGAGAGGTGTGGCCCTCTGACTTCTGCAAAAGAAGAAAACAAAAGCCACCCATCAATATTTGGAGCATGGGAGGTGCTTTTATCAGACCAGAAGGGACGGAAAGCAGCATGTTGTATGGTTGCACATCTAACACTACAGCACTGTAAGTCCTTGCTTGCTGCAGGCGCTCACATACCGAGTTTACCTACTCTTTTAGAGGTATTCCTGCAACAGTAACACAGTACCCTGAGGACAACCTACATCACAATGCAAGGGCAGGAAAAAACAAGACATGATGGTATTTGACAAATTGCACAGCTGAAGAGATTAACAGCACTCAAGTGCTGCTACTCATTTTGTAAGGGAGCAGCTTCAGCCCTCAGAAGCAGAACGTACAGCTCATGTGTGGCAAAAGAAGGTAAATGACAGAAGTGTATATCATGTTAATGTGAGTCAATTCCAGCTTTTAAGCAGTATGAAAATATACTCATCGGCAGAGTTGCACATTGGGATTACTCTAAGTTACATGACTTACTACAACATCAGCCTACCCTGGCACAGGGTATCATAAAAATTAACTGTGCCAGAATTATGTGCTGGAAATCAACATCAGTCTCTGCAGCAAATGGACTTGGGAGAACTCCTTTGCAGCTTGCCTTTTAAAACACATACACAAAGGATGTCACAGCCTGTTACCTACTCCCACAAGTGAGGTTCTGTTTTTTAACACTGTGTGTCATTGGTAGCAATGAAAATCTGGGGCCCACTTCTTATTTACACCAGGGCCACTTTACCTCACTCTGGCACGGCTAAGATCCCAGCAGAAACAGAGGTACCGATGTACTTTGCACAACTGGAGTGCAGTGAAGTGGTCATGGCACAAAATTCAGCTCATGCTCACAGTGCTTAACTGGGGCATGCACAAGGTGAGTAAAGCTAAACAGAAGACAAATGAAAACCACATTGCCAAAATGCTTCCATGTCCCAAGGCTCTGTGAAACTTTTCAATAATTACATTTAGACACTGAAGAAACACATCAAGCAAACCTCTAATTATAATTCACATTTCTGGTTACTTGCAAATAAAGTGAATTTCAAATGATAACAAACAGTCAACAGAGCAGAAAACAGAGAAGGACCTAGCCAGTACAATTTAGGTTTCTGTTTTGACTTCCATTTGCCAAGTATAGGAGGGAAGGGGCTAACTTTATACTGGGAGAGTCTCCTCCCCTGTTGCCCTGTTTACCCCAGCTGGCATTTCCAACAGCTGGTGGACAGTTGCCGATTTGCTGTTTTCAGGCCCTATGGGAAGGTGCTGCATTGCTCTAGCTTGCCTGATGACAGGACAGAAGATGGGATTAAAAGAGAAAGATCCAAACGGAAGGTTCTGCAAAACATTTGGTTACTTCAACAGGGAAAAGATGAGGACAAGAACTCGTAGAGGAACAAAAAAAAAAACACAGCAAAGCAAATCTTGTTGCTTTAGTGCAATTCTGGTCAGTGTTAATGGCAAACAAAACCAAAAGGGTGCGTGATAGCAGAGCTTAGCACAGCACTTATGCAAGTCTCACTCTGTGGCTTCTGACTACAAAAAATGACAGAAATAAGTTCAGACTTTTGCTGTCATGATCGAAGATACTTATTTTGCAATTCTACGAGTAATTCTGACTGCAGTGTGATAACACTTCTCACCCAAAACTACGCTGCTTAAGCAAGACAACAGCTTCTACAGAGAGGAGCTAGCAGGGCAGGGTGCAGCTCTACTTCTTGTAGGGTCCCTGAGCTCCTAGAAAGCCTTTCAGTGTTTCATGTCCAGCCTGAACACACAGGACTGGGTTCACCAATGAGGCTATAAGAAAAACAGTAAATTGAGATTGTGAATGGTTTTGTCAACTGCTGCCTTGTGGAGCTTCTTAGGCAGCCAGCTATCTCAAAAATGCCATCTGCAGAGGCTGTGATGGTTTCAAACTGGCCCAGCGCTTCCTCACTGACTTTCCACTGCAGGAGAGGGTGGGGTTTCATCTCCAGTAGGACGCACCATCAAAGAGCAACACTGAATTATTAAGAGTCAAGGAGAACTGGTTTCCGCCCATCACAAGTCGGACCATGCTGAATTGATTCAACAGTCCAAGTATCCTGTACATTCCCCACTTTATCTGTGTAGATGGTCTACTCGGTAACTGAGAGGACCAACCCAAACTACCAAGGCTTTCCATCGCTCAGAGTAGTTCTGACCCATGCTGTTCTGCAGATGTTCTCCCTTCTACACAGCAAAGCATAAGAGTAAAAATAACAAGTTAGCTTCCTTCAGGCATGTTCAGCATATAAACTTCTTCTCAAATTGTGTGACATCTCTTCCACAGTCTTAGGCCACTGAAAAACGCAAATCAGCATGCAATAGCTATTTAAATCTGACAAATAACATCTGATAATTCTCAATCATTAGGATCTCAAGGAGCATATGAACCTGTTTATATAGAAGAATGCAGAGGTAGGCTTATCAGGAAGGATAATTTTACTGACTGTTAAATAAGATTACACTGTCATTTAGGTGAAGACTTAACACTACTAAGCAAATGGTGTAAAACAGACATTCACAGAAAGCTGTGGAAGAGGAAACACAGGCCAAATTAAACAGTCTGTTATTCATATGCTTTCTGAACAAGCTGTCAGTCACACACTATTCACTTAGACAACATGGGGAAAGGAAACCATACCTGTGTACATTTTCCATGGCTGCTACTTCCGCCAGAGCAGTTAAGCTAAAAAATGCAGACACTGCTGGCATATCTGATGTAATACTATGATTTTCTTCTTTCTCTGCATTTCTGGAGCATTCACTGTTGCAATCTCTTTCTGCACTTGATGTTTTTTGAAGAGTACTTTGTGGCAGCTCTTTTGGCTTCTCCTCTGCAAAGAAAGAAAATTAAGTTTGCAGATCTAGCCCTTAAATTCACAGCAGTCTATCAATATACTGACTAGTCTGATGTTAACAGATT
The DNA here is from genome assembly GCA_035583185.1 of Anabacerthia variegaticeps. NCBI lineage: Eukaryota > Metazoa > Chordata > Aves > Passeriformes > Furnariidae > Anabacerthia > Anabacerthia variegaticeps. The sequence goes on along the minus strand of JAWWEW010000001.1, from coordinate 19,195,785 downwards.
CTTTATCTTTTGGACTTTGATTCTGCAAGTGTAATCTGATGCATGATGCAATCTCTTCTGACCCAAGCTCTTGGCAGAAGCACAGTACTAAGGTTTATGAAGCAGTTTACTAATTTTTGCATTCAACTAAATTTGATCTTTCAGGTCAGGCGAGAGAGCTGTTATGTATGCAGTGGTCCTGAAAGATCATCTTAACTGTAGAGAACTCTGACAAGGACTCTGGCAGTGACTGTCATAGTACCGAATTCATTTTTACAACCTATAACTAAGTGCAGCATAATTTGTTTGCTGGACTAGAAACAAGTTATGAAAGGTAACCATTTTCCACTTCTCTCTACATCAGTTCTCAGAGAGAAATATTCGTGGAGAGAAGAAAGATTTGGTCATTCAAACAAAAGAATTTGGGCATTATAGACTCACTGATTTCCCAGTTGACTGATACCTGTATTTTAAAGAATGACCTTTCTAAGCAGGTATGAAAACAAGTTAACTGAAGAACACTTCTCCTGATGGGTTGCTCGTACCCTCAAACCTTCTCCAACCATTCACTCCAATTTCCTTACCCAGTGTCCCTCCTGCTGGTGACACTCGACCATCTGCTGTTCGGACAAGATGTGTGATCTTAGTCTTCCTTGCTTTCCTTTTCTGGCTGCCAACTAAAGGCTCATGCATCATTGCTGGCTCTGGAGTGTTTAGGGCAGATAGAGAAATTTTATTCTTCCAGGCAGACTCACTGGAATTTCTGTCTTCTAACAGTATGGCTGGAAGAGGACAAAAATGAAATTTGAAATACAGAGTAATTCAGCTACCAGCTATGCTCATTAACCATTTTGCATCCATCTGCACAAAACCTTTCCTCACAGGTACTCAGAGCATAATCCATGGCAAAATATGATCTGAATGCTGCAGGAATCTGCTCTTAAAGATACCCTGAAAAGTTCAAATTTCTAATATTTGCAAAGAAAACTGTGAGACGGGTAGTAGCACTTCAGTGGCAGCAGGGTATCAGTCCGTATAAAATACTCTGCAACAGAAGATACCAGCAAGTAGCTAAGAGACAAAACGTATTTAAGGAACAATAAGAGTCCTCATGTAAGCTTATCTTAGTTCACACATGGACTCACAAGCAGAATTCAGGAATTCCTGACTAACCCCCAGTCTTACCTCTGTAATCACTGTATGTCAGCTCCTCTAAGGAAAGATAAATACTGCCTTTTAAAAAACAACAAACCTTAAAAAAAATGCCCAAAAGGCGGCAAATACAAAAGCAGAGCTGGATCACAGATGAAGACAAGAATGCTAAAAAAAGGAAGCAAGCAAGACAAAATACCATGAAAGAAATACTGCCTATATCAAGTCAGAGAGTGAGAAAAGAACAGTTTAAATCTTTCTCAGCAGTTGGCATTTCAAAGTACCCTTCTGCCCTGAACTGGAGCACAGTCCCTATTTTCACTAGACTAAACAGTTACTTTAATCTTGTTCACAAAAAAATTGGTCAGACAGCAATCACAAAACATTCATTTAAGCTTCCAAAGCCTGAGATCAGCGTGTAGTAGTCAATCATTCTCAATTTGCATTCATTTAATAAGTCATACTGCTGATCCCATGGGTCATCACCAGTTGATACAGCCAATCTGTGACATCTTTTTTCCTCCTGTGATGAAAGTATCAAGAAGCCTACCCCATCTGTGATCAGTGTCAGTTAGGGTTAGAAAGAGGCTACAGGTAGCAAATGAAACGCCCAATTAAGTTTTTACAGATGCCTGTCTATCCTGCTTTGAAAGTGGGAACACTCCCGGCATCTGCACCAAGTCCTTGAGGTATTTTTTTTCTCCAGTACTGCTATCCTGAATGATTACAGTCTTTTCCTACTGCCTGCACCTCTTCTTCCCTGTTGAATTTTCAACTTATTTTCTTTACTCCCTGTCAGGTTACAGCCCATTTCTTTGCAACAGTCTCTTATATATTTTTCACAGCTGTTACTGTGTCTAGAGTTAGCTTTTTCTTCCCCAGAGTTTCTTTTAATCTTTTTTTTTTTTTTTTCCCATTTTAAAGACACATTTGTTCACCTTTTGGGTGGCTGGGCCAGCAAAAATTACAAACACAAAACTGAAGCTGGAGTGCAGACAACTGCTCCTTCAGAAGGGCTAAGCACCTGTACTGAACCTGGCTGTGCCACACAGGAGCACCCAGCCCCACACTCTGCACAACAGCCAGGCAGTCTGCATGGCCTTTGCCCATTCTGAAGGCACAGTGTGCATTTCTGTTTATTGTTTGTTTTGTAGATTGAATGAGCTTCCGATTCAAAGATATAACAGCTAACAAAACCTTTATCTTCCGTGAGCCTCTTTAACTGTTCATTGTGTGGGGATGCGGACTAGATGAAGAGAATAGGTGTAGCACATTTTATCTTGTTAGTGGTTGCCCTTTGCTCTTTTGTTTTAATGGGAAGAGACATTTTAATGTTTTATGGCATAAGAATACAATCTGGTCTAGTACACATGTGTAAAAACACTTGGAAACATCCCAAATCTTAATTTGTTTATGAACTTGATTCACCTTCCCATGTTCTCTTGTAAAATATTTTTGAACTTGTGCATGCTCTTTATTTTGAAAAAAAGCACACAGCTTCAATTAATGTTTCTCAGCTACAGCTGCTAACCTTTCCAGAGCACAGCTATGCTGTAAAACTTATTTTTTGCAAAGAGAACAAGAGAAAGCACAGGAAAATATCCACAGTCCAATTAAGCTGATGCGCCAAAGACTGGAAATAGAACTTTCAAGTAACTCAAGTGGACTGATAGCAAGATGTTCAGATAAGCTTCCTACATTGAGACCAAAATCTTAATTGGAATGTATAAGTAAATAGGCAGCTTTCTCTCTAGATTTCTTATTTGGGAATTCAAAATTGTTGACTATGTATTAATGTAACGGTCTGGTTGTAGTCCAAAACTATTTGTTAATTCTGATTTGCTCTAATGAGTGCTTTGACAGTGCTGTCTAATTCTCGTTTGAATGTGTTTATAATTATTTTAATCTTAGTACTACAACTACTTCAAACAATAAACAACATATTATAAAAAGAAACACAAATTAGTATGTGTTTAATAAGATGTGTTGTATGTCAGTTCACTAGAAATTAACTTTACTGATCACTGCAGCTGAGGGCTCCATTTTACATTTTTCTTTCTTACTCTGTATGTGTCAAAAAAAAAAAAAAAAGGAGCAGAAAAAAACCCCCGAAAGGTAAAATAAAAAAAGGCATGATTTAAAGACATAAGGAGTATATGATGTTGGTGTATTTAACTAAGAAACAGCAGAAGGTGGCTCTACAAACACAGATGCAGCAAGTATATTCCCTCTCCATGTTTTAAGGTTTTGCTTACCATCAGAAAGTCTCAACAGAGTGGCAGAAAAATAAAACTCTCAGCTGAGTGGTGTTTAACTTTCCCAAACAGGCATAGGTCCTGCTGTGCTTCTGTCAGCCTTAATAAGGAAGTGATGCAACTCTTAACATAGTCTGATGCATCTCTTAACACAGTCAGGTGCATGACTAGGACCGGGTGCAGGATGTCCACTGCTGTTTTGCTGGGCTCTATTTAGCTTTATAAAAACCTGCGAACTCGTAACATGGTGACTTGCACTGGTGCTGTGTGTATGATGTGGTCAAAATTCACTCAGATTTTCATACCAGAGACAGAGACAACATGATCCAATCACATCAAAGTCTGCCTTTAGTGCACTTAATTTTCTTCTTTCATAACACAGATGCACATAGGCACACCTACTTTTCAAGACAACAAAACATGACGCTAGCACGACCTCTGCTGACCTTCCAAGTGCCTCCTTTTCAGCTATATGAACGTTCAAGCTCCTTCTTCCAATAAAATTAACTTCATAAAAAACAAAATCACATATCATGTAGATTTGTGACTCACCACAAGTACAGACTAACTATAGAAAGGAGTTGAAATTTTCATTCAGTCTTTGATTCACTAAATCCTTGAAAAAATATTTGAATTGAGACAAAGATTCTGGGATTCCCGGCTTGAATGCTGCAAAATATAGGATAGTGTACTCCAGCAGTCTAGGACCCTGTTGCCTAGGAACTCATGAGAGGATGAAGTTATGTGGGCAGCACATGAAGCAAGGCTGTTCCATGTCTGCCAAGGTCGTGCCCACACTGCACTTCGCTGATCAACGCTTTCCTTTCAGTGTCACTACGTGGTACACTTCAAAGACAGCAAAACCACAGATTTTTTTTCCCCTTTGTAACTCAGGGGAAAATGCAGATCCCCATCAATATATATATCCACTGCCCTTCCTTTGATGATTCATCTGTGGGTTGTGTAAGGCTACTAAATTCCCTCGTGCCTTTGCTTTAGTCTTGGGAGGAACTTAGCAAACTGGCTCCGCTCCAGCAATGCACAGAAACATCTTTAATGTTTAGACATGATGACATTATTCACATGCTTAACTTCCAAGGACATGCCTCTGTGTTGTGCTGGAACAAGGCCAGGGTACTCAACACTTGCCAGGCTTGAATCTTTGATCAGAGTGCACACTTCACTTTGTATAAAAACAGGCTGATTTCTTTTAAACAAATGCAGTGTTTGACATTTTGTTTAGTCATATTTTTATCTGCAGATTTTAAGGTATTTATATTTTTTACTCTTTATCATGTACTACTGCTTTCTGTTTCTTTTTCCACTGGAGAATTTAAACACCCATTTTTCTTTATCATTTGTCTACATGTCTACTAATAGTTCAGGAACAAAATCTAAATAGCACCCAATAAAAGCTATATTAATGTATGATGCCTTTTTTACACCGGCATTGAAGCAAGATTCTTATCAGCAACTTCCACAACATGTTTGGTGTACAAATACAACAAAACAAAGCATGTAATTTCAAAATATTTGCACCGCTGAGTGCAGCAAAGCTGGCAGAGCCTATGTGGGAAAATACATCACAGGTGACAGAAAACATGGCATCAGGAAAAGAGAGGTCATTAGATGGCCGAGTCTTAGGGAAATACATTAAGCAAAAAGGTAGCTGGGGAAACTGGAGACGGGAACAGCAATTTTATTATCTTAGAGACAGGCATGGATGGGGAAAAAACTGACAAAATTAACTGAGCTAAGTAAGCAGAAGCAGAGAGGTTCTTCTACACCATGGAGACAATGTGGGAGAGAACTCCCCTATGGAACAGCTAAGGAACAGCCAGGGCATGACTTGGATAGCATGGGCAACAAGACTACAAAAGAAAAAAAAAGAAAACAGGGCCCAGGGAAGCAGACTAAGCTATAATCCTGTACATACTGTACACTTGAAAATGCCCCTCAGAGTATGTAGGTGTGGAGGATCACAATAATGTAACAAGAAAAACACTCTGAAGAGCTACCAGTAGGACAGTGGGCAAAGAAAGTCCAGAACATAACTTTAGAGACTGTGGTAGGTATCTTCAGTCTGAGGCAAACAGAAAGCTGGTTAAGATTTCTAAAGAGGCAGGGTTGGAGGTTAGTATTTCTGAGACCTGGTGCAAAAACAAGTGCTTACATCCTTACCAAGCTCTTACACCCTGACCAGGTGCAGTCTGCAAAGTTCTAGAGAGCAGGAAATCACAGGGATAGGAGACAGAGACATGGATAAATGCTCTGGCAAAGAGATAAATAATATGGTCACTGATATACAAGGTATGCAGATGAGAGAAACCAAACCACTAAAGAGCCATGAGCTGTGAAGATAAAGAGTTCAGAGCCAAGTGCAGAATTGTCCTTGCTTTGTCAGCTCTGCTGCACAGCATCTAGAGCAGGGAAACAGCAATTAAAGGGAGATGCCCAGTAAAAACAAAACAGCATCATACTGGAATAAGGCAATATAATCAGCTGGAGCCAGCAGGTAATGAATCATAGCAGGGCAATAAGGGACCAAAGCAATCAAAGACTAGAGAGTTGAGGTGCTTGGTCTAGAAGCATTTCCCCAAGACTGAATTGAGAAAGAAGGCAGTCCAAAACCTGAACTAAGTAATGCACCAGTACCTCTGTCCAGAATATTAAGCTTCTTTCTGTGCTTAATTTTGCTGACAATTTTGTGGAATAAGTTCTTTTTCTGAGACTGAAATGAACCTACAGACAACATTAATAATACATACTTTTAATTAGCAGCTTCAAGAAGAGTACAACAGTCACAGTATGTACTATACAACCTTCCACTATCCCCTTCCACTAATACAAGTTGCCATTTCATGAGCAAGCACAAAACCTGGTCTTCTGCCAGAAGGGACCCTGGAGGCTTTCAGCAAGCTGTACTTCAACCCGTCATCTCCCAATGTTTTAGTGGATACAATGCATTTCAGTGAATTAAGCCCTTAGGAAAGCTCAGCCATACAACAGAGCAGGGATTTTGCTTGCTTGTTTAAAGATATGCTCTCTTTTGCATGTGTACTGGGCTTGGCTGGCAGGAAGCAAACTTTCCTCATAGCAGCCTGGATGGTGCTGTGTTTTAGACCTGTGACCAAAACAGTGCTGGTAACACACCTATGGTTTAGGTACTGCTGAGTAGTGTTTACGGAGCACCAAGAGCTCTCTTTCTCCCTCTGCCACCCCAGTGAGTAGGTTGAGGGGTTTTGAGGTGACACAGCTGGGACAGCTGACCCACAGTGATCAAGAGGTATTTCACACCTTCATGACATTCACATCATGCTGAACAATAAAACCAGGGGAAAGTTTTTTCCAAAGTTGTCAGGGACTGGCTGGACGTAAGTTTGTTAGTGGCGAGTACTGGCTTTTGATCACCTGTTTCCCCCCTTCAACTTATGCAACTGTTTGTCTTGATCCAGGAAGTTTTTTTCCTTGCTTTTGCCCTTCCAATTCTCTCCATGGGGGAAGAATGAGCAAGCAACAGAGTGGGGACTTACCTACCCACTAGGGCTAATCCACCACAAGATGCAAGAGGTTCCACTGCATTTCTGGTGACCAGAAATGAGATACACTAAGTGGAAAAGTTAAGGCTCCTAGGAGAGGAAGGCAAGGTTTTGCCCCAGCTGAGGTCATCAAGAAGCTAGCTTTTGTCTCGTTAATGGAGCAAACAGTGATATAACAGCAACACAGACAAAACAGATGCCCAATCTCTACACTGCAAAACCATTTTTATAGAAACTGCACTTCAAAATCTTATTTCCAAAGACACAGCAGACAAGCTAGTTCAGAACAGACCAGCCCAAACAGAAATGAAATGTACTGCAGATGACAAGATGGCTTATAGCCTAGAAAGACTTGGAAAAGTATTGTAACCACCACAAAAACTGCAATCTTCCACTCCTCCTCAGCCTTAAAAGGATCCAGACACACACATTGGCTACTGAGACACAATTGCAACCATGTAGTAACACGTGATCCAGGTCTATATCACACATCTTCAGTTTGTCATCTCACACTCTGTATCCAAGGAAAGGAGAAAAGTGCAGCACATGGAAGAAGCATTTACTATTATGAGGGGAAAACCATTCACAAACACTAAGCTGTCTGATCAATACTGAAAATTACTGAAAGCCAGAAACAGGCATAGAAACCACAACATTTTGCCCATGTTGGCTTTGTGGCTCACTGCTGCTTCTTTTTTACTACTGGGAAAAAAAAAAAAATCAAAATTTTAGAAAAAGATTAATAATCTTCCAAAAATCTAGAAGTCAAAGAAAAAAACAAATAAACTCCAAGTGAGACATCATCTTAAGCAACATCAGCTTGAATATGACCACCTTCACTAGAACCTGTATAGAAAATATCAGAAAGCTCAACTGAAGAGGTCATATTCACTCAAACTTACAATGGCTTTGAGAGTATCACAGAGTTGGGTAAGTAGTCTAGTGTAAGTGCAATAAAAATGTAAAACAAGGAATGAAAAAGCTCAGAGAGCTTGAGGGAAAGTCTAAGTGAAAAAACTGAGTTTTTCTGTAGACTGAGATCAAACACTTCCTCCACATCAACAGAAACAAGTCTTTCCACCAGTTCCACAAGAAGACAGAGGCAGAGGTACCCAATTAGATGATTCTTGTGACATTTTTACTACTGTTTTTTAATTAGCAGTTTAATGACTTTTGCAGGTCCTTGGAATAAGCAACATGTTACATATCACTTTTGTTTCTATTTCCCCAGCTCAATCTGCACCCTACAGATCACTTCAGTCAGTACCACAGACCGTCAGTCAGTGCCAGAATAACTAGGCAGAATAACCGAGATGAAAAACTCACAAAAAGATGACAAGAATTCCATGAAGAAGGAAACCTGTGTCTTTCATCTCCTTTTCCCCATCCAAGGCACCTCTGCCATCAGCCTGCATCTGTGACATGCATGGTACTGACAGTCAAATGACACTTTCCCAAATGGAAAATCTAAGGACATTTACTTTAGTTGGTCCAAAAGAAAAGCTGCCTTTCCATAAGGAAATTTCCTATTTCCTTTCCTTTTAGCTGTTACTCCTATGAGACAGTGCCCTTTGGCCATCAATACAGTGAAAGACAAGATGGGCTTATAGTAAATAGGTCAACATGTCATACTTGAACCTGAGAATGTAACTTCTGAGTCCAAGAGAAACTTCATTCATACTTCCTGCCTGAACAGTTTAAGCACAGTCACCATGCAGGAGTTGAGAGGATGGCTGGCTGGGCTACACCTGTTTCATGGGGACAGCAAGCAAGTATTCCAAGACTTTGAACAAATGTCACTTGTGAACATTCAATCCAGAGAAAATCCCTGACTGAATAAACTATCCTAAAAGTCTTGTTGCTAGGCAATGGAACCTGGATGTGATTTCCTATAGAAAGTTGAAAAAAATTTTTAATGTTATTAACACTTGTTACTAACTTTCTGTAGTTATACAGCCATCTGCAAGTGTAAGGTTAATCCTTTTCTCCTGATCATCCCTCTCTGTTGGAAATATTCTACACGGCTCTTCCTCTCCCTGGCACTTCAGCAATTGCCACAGGATTTAATCCCTGGCTTGCCCATTATGCTCACTGAGGGCGACAGGGATTTCCTCCTGGGAATACTTGCAATGGCCAACAGCAGCTGCTCAGGGAATCAGCAGGCAGGAAAATTAAGTGTAACTGCAGTTCCACAACATTTCTGGGCATATGCCTCCGCTGCTCTCACCAAGTGCCATATTTTAAAAGACCTAATCAAACAGAGAACACTTCAACAAGATTCTAAGAAAATCGACAAACAGCCTGTGCATTTCTGCATCTCTCGGGAGGAAGACACTGTGTTTTTAGGTCATGATCTCTGGAACATTATGGCATGCAATCCCCAGGCATCCGAATGTTCTGAACTGAGCCAAAAAAGCCCCAGAGCTAAGACCAACAGGAATGCCACAGAGCAGCATCCATTTTAAGCTGATGCTTTATTTCTAGTCCTAGAGGCCACAGAAAAAAAAAAATTGTAGACAGTCTCTTTCCCAAATAAAAGCACACTATGCATTTCTCTCTCTGCCTTCCCCAAATGAAAGCTTTAGTGCAGTGCTTATTGAGTAAGTGAGCATTTCTTCACAGTACAAGGCAGAAATAATGACTGTGCCTGTTGCTCACTTTTGCATACGAGCAGATTAATGACTCACTGCAGACAGCTGACTTCTGTGTGGTGGGATGTTTTTGGCACATATGCCATTGGAAAGAGGGAAAAAAAAGAAAAACAGTCACAGTTCCAGCAAAAGTCTGAGCAGGCCTTCTGCACAGATTCAGTAGAGCTGCATTTTTCAGCCATTTTGTGATATTATTATTGTATATGCACATTCCCAGTACGAAACTGGGAGGTGGATTTTGCCAAAAGACTTTTAGCTTGTTCAGTCCCACTCCCACTGAATAAAGACCTCCATTAATTTCAGCGGGAGCAGAATTTGGACAATTTGGAAAGCTCTGGGAAAAAAACTGCTTCTCATTTAAGAAAGTTCAAATTTTCCTTTATACACGTGGATCTGGAACAGCTTTCACATTACAGGGTTCTTCAGGTGTTTTTATACTAAAGGACTGGCTGAAGTGAGCACTGGACATAACAAGCACCACAGAAGTAGTTGGTGGACACTGACCTACTGATTTTCCACTCAGGAGCTGGAAAACATCCTGACAATCCTGGCTGTGTGGTTAGGTAGCGGATCAGGCCTGTTGCAACCATAGGTTAATGACATTTGACAGAAAATCAATCCGGCAACATGTAGGCCAAAATAACACTGATTAAAGCATACAGCTACAGTTGGGGGTGAGGTGCAGGAAAACGCCCCAAATCCAACAAACAAGAACACTTCTCCATTTTATTCACATAACGTTCTGAGAAAGGTTTAATGTGCAGCACTGCAACATATTTTCTAAATTTTAAATGTAATTTAGTAGACACTGATTTTTGACTGTGAGCTGAGAATGTCTGCCAAGTTTATGATCTTACACATGCTCATTCAGAAAAAGCATGGAATGACTGCAAACAGTGTTTACTAAACCTACCCCTACTGATTATTATCTGTTTTTTTGGAAATATCCAGAGGCATCAGCAACTCAAACAAAAGCCAAGCAGCAGAAACAACTCCATTCAACACAGTAATGCAGAGCACAACAGAGCAAAGTTAAGGTCTTCCAAATCCCAACACAGTCACACCACATCCATTAGATTATATTGACCCTTCATGGTTCATGCTCATCACACTGCACGAGTAAGATGTTAATTTTAATTCTGATGGTGTAAAAAACATGACAATTCAAAAAATCCAGAACCATTCCAAACCAAGCTCTATTATTTTGCACAATATACCAATTTCATTTTCTGCAATACCTGCAGGAGCTTAGCATACAGACCTATACATTCTACATCTTCAGAGATCACTATTCTCTAACAGTCTTTGGACTCACCACATTTCACAGGAAAGCCAACAGCATGATGAGGCTGAATAGCCTGTCGGTACACCACAAATTAAACTGAGGATTCAGCTTCATAAATGTTTGGCTCTGCTGGAACAATCTCCTTACTAAGCTAGTTAGCTTGCTTGTACGCACTTTGGTTCATGTCGATTTAAATCCACAACCTGCATCCTAATTTTATACATCCTAACAAAATAAACCACATTTAAATTGACCTACTGCCACAAAATATTTACTTTTTACCAATCTTTCTTTTCCAAAAGAAAAACGGTTTGTTGGAAAGTTTTTCAACTACCTCTTGAGAGCTGAACTTTGATCTCCAAGGAGTTGGAATGACTGACACAAGCTGTCAGCTTGCCCAGCTAATGTGAATGAATTCAACAGTAACTGAAATTAGGAGCAGATATCACCAGTTCCATCTGGATTTAGTTCAGGGCTGTGGTTAGATGTTCACTACAGAAAAAGCAGTGCCATTATCAGATATTCCTGCCCTGAGGCTGCTTGTTGCAACCCCACAGTTCAGTTGGTGGAAAAGTTCATGTGACTGTTTACCATCCGCTTCAGTGCAAAGTCAGCTGGCTTAATTCAAAGAGCCCTTACTGTCAGCCAGAGGCAAATGTTCCATGGTTGTCTCCATAGGGCTGTGCCCAAACTACTCATATCAGGCTTCTAACCTGCCTGCAGTTACATTTGTGACTTTCCCTTGAGACATGGCTGTATGTATTCCAACACTTTTCAAGTGATGCTAACAAAGATAAAAATTAAACTGTCATATATGAGCCTAACCAAAAGTAGAATGCAGTTCTGGGCTAATTGACTCGAGGCACCATTCTAGTGTGCCATTCCCGAACAGCATAGGGCCTGCAGAGTTTTTAAACATACAGACACCTGAACAGGTAAATACTGTGGTGAGAAATCCAATGAGCTACTATTACAACTTCAACTGCCAGATCATGCTAGATGAGATCTTGTTCCCAACAGATGTTGCTTAATTAACTAGTGTGTTATCATACTGTAAAGCAATTCATTCATGCTCATTGAAGTTCTGTCAACTACACAACATAAAAAAAAAAAAGGCAGTTGAAGTCAGAACAGTATTAGCACAAGTCTAATTTTGCAAAGTGGCTGTTCCACATCTAATTACATAAATACAAAAATCAATACCAAAATTGGCATGCACTAGAGAAGAACAGCTGCTCAATCCTCCACACTTTAATGTGATTATTTGTGAAACATTCAAAAGGCACAGATCTAATCCAGGGTCACCTGTCCAAAGCAGCCGTATTAGATCCGAAAAGCTGTCAGTCAGTGGAACTACCATAGTAGCTGAAAAGGGAACGAGCTTCACATTGTGGACTGTGCCTAAGGAGGACCCTTCTGAGCATCCTTTTGTCTTGTGGAATTATTGGTAAACCATTACTTTACTTTCTGATGCTTCTATACTGTATGTATGCATTACTATTTCTGCCATAGTCTAAAAGTAGTTTTCCCTACCACACTGTCACTTCTCTACCACCTCTGTGTCACAGGCTGCCTATATATGAAACAGCCAAATGCGTCAAGATCTCCCTCCACGAGCCTCAGCAATGTAACTCGGTATTGGAATTGGTTTTCCTGACCTCTAACCTTTTGTATCATGTCAAGGCATTTTGCTCCAAACTTATGACAGAGAGTTAAAATCTTAAGAGGAAAAAAACATCCAAATGTTTTATTCAGATTTCTCTGCTCTCTTATGTTTTAATTTATAAAGCTTAAAATCACATTGAAATGCAAATTGGCATAAAATTACATTTTGAAAAATGTCAAAATATAACCTTTGATCATCTGCCTTTCTTTCTCCATTTTCTGTTGGGAAAACCAGTCAAATTCACTTACCTCACAAATATTCATGTTTTTGATAAACTTTCTTGCTATGAGGAATATATTTCATGTACAAACTCTAACCAGTTCTACTCATCATGAAAATCAGGAGTTAAGAGTACAGCCTGAAAACTAACCCAGGTGAGAACCAACTAACTTCAGCACTAGGAAATTTTTTATTTGACTTCACACTTTTCATGTGTAACAGTGAAGGAAGGATGTATACATTCCCAAGCTTGTTGTAGCATTGTTGTTGCTTAAGAATGTATTGCACATGGCAATTTACCTTTGTTGGATTTTGGTAGTTCACATGAGCTGCTTCCAACCTTTCGCTTTTTCCTCGGAACAGCTGAATTTTTCCTGTCAAAGGTAATAGGACTGTATTGAGGGAGGCTGTTGAATTTCTTTGCAAATTCTTCTTCCAATTTTGCTAAGCTAAATGGGAAACAAAACCAATCAAATTAACTCTGTTTCTGGAGAAAAAAAAATACTGTTTAAGAGCATGTGTGTATAAACATACACCTGTCTACACAGAGAGAGGGGGAAAACACATAAGCACACACACACACACTGTAAACTTCAAACTAGTATGTATTAATCCAATTTTGGAATGAAAACGTACACTCCAGCTTCTGCATCTGTAGTTCAGTACAAATTGATTACCTTAGCTGCATATGTTAAAATTAGACAAAAATAACCAATGTCATATTGGTGGCATTTAGCTCTGTTTTCTTCACAGATTTATACAAGAGATTTGTCTGTTCTGTGAGGGGAATGAACAAAGACAGTAAAACCAATAAATAAACCAATAAAATAACTTCACATTAAAGTTCTCTACAGCAGAAAGAAAACAACATTTCAAATGAGAAGAAAAATGTCAAACTAATCAGTCTCCTGTGGATATTCTGAAACATGACGCTTAGCGGAGGGTATTAGTTTTGTATTTATTCTGGGTGATTATATTTTCTCCCCTCATATTTTATTTGCTGTGAGATGAAAAATGAAAACTAGCTCATGCTTCCATGAAACCCCACATGCCTCATACTTCACCCCAAGCTGAATGGCTGTCACTAGATTATGTACAACTCAAGAAATTCACAGACATGGTATTATTATTGCTGATAACCAGATGAAAACAAAGCACTCGAACAGGATGGCACAGTGTTTCTAGCTGTAATGACTATGCTGGCTTGCATAAGCACTCTGTACCAGCAAATTTTTGCAGCCAGGCAGGAGTCTGAGTAGGAATTGTTTTTTAGTAAAAGGCTAGGCAGGTTATAAATAGCCCTGTGAATGACATTTTCTACTTCTTTTTAATTCTCTTTGCTATGAAAAACCTCACCTTGACAAAAGTCAACATGACCATTGCAGGGATAGCCCTGCACACTTTGAAGTATCACAGAAAAACATGGTACTTCTGGCTGCTCTCTGAAGCAGAACTTCAAGCAAATTGCATTCTGAAAGCTTTAGTACACAGAATGATACCTCATTTTATCTCTGTAATAATTACTTCTTCCAGCAAGCCAGCTTCCATCTAAAAATACAGCCGTGGCTCCTGGCAGACCGTGCACAAGGTGAGGTTTTTGTTTGTGTATGCACATGCATGTTTTGGTTTGGTTTGAAATCACAAAAGTGTGCGACACTACTGGTGCTTGCTACTGCTACCTTCCTCTTCCACCCTGGTTTTCCCTGACAACCACAAAACCAGCTGATTTCCTGCTCTGACAGCTGTCATGCAGTTCCATCCTCTGTCTCATTCCTCTCCCACTGTCAGGTCCCACCTGCCTCAGCTCCTGCCCCAAGGGCACGTGAGGGGCTGCAGCTCCAACTGGGAAGGTCCAACCCCATCTGACAGCAGATGAGCTGCCATCCTGGCCTGTAATTTATAGCTTGTGCGACGTGGAGGCAGTGGGGAGTGCTGCTAACTCTATGTCAGCCATTAATTATTAAAAAAAAAAATAAAAATTCATTCACATTGTCATGAATTTTCAGAGCATGTCACAAGACTGGTGAGACACACATAGCTGAGCTGAGGTCTTCATGCCACACGGCCTAGTGCTGCCAGGACATATACGCAGGTACAGCACTGCTTGGCAAACGAGTGGGCTGCACATGGAGAAAGCACACCTGACCCAGACCATCAGGGAACTGCTGAGGGAGAAGGTAAGAGGACATGGGAAGAATGATGTAATTCTGAAGGGGTAAGGACCCTTTCACCTACACACACACAAAATGAGGCTAAAATGTGACGCTGAAGGGAGCAGAAAGAGTTAAGGGGTGCAGGTAGAGGTAAAACCAGCTCTTCAAGTAGCCAGAAAATCAGGTAAAGCAATGAACACAGATAATGGATTCCTACTCCAGAACTTATGCTTCACAAATTCCCCGTTCTGCCTTGACAGAGTTCACTAAATAATATTCATTAATGTTCCAACTGAATAAGGATGAGAGATTGGCAACAATGTATTTCCCCATCCAGCCAGCTAATGAGGGTAGAACAGTGTTCACTGAATGAATGAATTATTAAGACAATTTTTCCTAGCTACTTTGAATAAATAATTTACAACTATTTTTTTTTGCTATAAAATGCAATCAGTTTTCACACCATTTTGTGTGAAAAGTTTCCAGCCATTCAATTTAAACTTAAAAATATTTACAAAACTAATTCAAAGCATTAAAAAGACAAGATGATCCATTAATTTTCCTTGATTATTCAAAGCAAACAAGACTTGGAGATTTTAATTGATTTAATATCTTTGCTGAAAGTGAGCTGCAGCTAAATTTCACACAGACTAGGTTATAAAAAATGCTACTTCAAACCTCCAAAAAGAAACATTTAATTTTAACCATGAAGTATGGAAAATCTACCCCTTTTTAACTGATTTTCATATGTTCAAGAATTTGCAAGTAGGTATGAACAGCCACACAAATTTAACCACTGTGACTGTAGTTAAATAAGCCTGTAATACTCTGACAAAAATTGTTAGTCATACACTAGAAAAGTAATTCTGTGCAGCCTTGCTAAATTTTAATGCAGCTATACTCATTAATTATTTTTAAGATATATTTAATTTCTTCATGGTGTACATAAACAGTTTCTTTTCTCTACAATGGAAAAATGATATATTTATCATAATTATTTGCCAATAGAACATTGTTTACTATCCTTCTGTAAGCAATCTCTCCAGGCAGGCAAAGCAATCTATTTTTTCTAGTCTACTTTGGTTTATGACTGAACACCTACACAGACCTTTAAATACTGCTTATGAAATGCTTTGAAAATATAAGCAATCCTCTTCACCACTTTTTCGAGCAGGTAAATACTGTGTGTTTTTTTTTAGAACTGAGCAAATAACATAATTCACACTCGTGTGGTGTAAACCAGGAAAGATCTCCAAGAAATTACTTTGCTATATTAAAAAAACAGGTATCTAGAGCATGACTCAGCCCAACAGCGTTTATAATTTTCAGGAATTCTGTCTAATTGTCATTATTGGGGTGTTGATGCAGTTCACTTAGCTGCAGCGAGGAGGACTCACTCTTAAATTACTAGGCTGACCTAACTAAAACTTGGAACACAGTTAAGCCACGACTTACCCAAAAACAAACTCTTCCTTTGGCTTAGTCTTTTTCAGTTTTTTGTTCCCACTTGTCCCACTTGGGGAAAAGGCCCAGATTTCTTCATTCCAGCATCCTTCGTGATCTGAGGAATTGCCTTTTCCTGAGCTTCTTTTTCCTGTGATGAAGGCAGAAAATTGTTTCTTATCTTTAGAAAAACGTGTCAAAATGAAGTGGGCTCAGAAGACACTTGCGTACCCATTCAGTACTGAAGCTTCTGATGCTTGATCTTTAAATTGTGCAGTGATAATACTGGCAACTATTCTGTGTCCCCTCTTCTTTCCCATCCTGCCTCTAAAGTCAGGATCTCTTGAGGTATAAAGGAGAAAGGGATAAGAAGATTTACAGTAATAAACTTCCCTAAATTACTAACATCTTTTTTCTGACTGTTCTAATTGCACATATAAATCTCCTAATCAGAAAAATAAGTTTCAAGACATCTCAGTGAAAGCTTGCAGAAATTATCTCAAATTTCTCTCTACAAAAGGGTAAGGGTTCTTGCTTACTGCCGACAGCAAAACTAACAACCAAAGCAAACTAAGAACACATTTGCTTCTAGTAGGATTGAGAACTATGCTCACAACCACCAGAGCTGTTTAGAGAGAAACAAGGCAATTGTCCAGGTTACACACATCACAAGCCCTGAGTACATCTATCAGCAGGCTGACAAATTAATCAACAGAGCCTTCAGTCAAGAAGTCAAATTTCAGCTCATGAAAGACAAAAAGGGAGAAATTAAGAGTTTGGGAGGTAAGTAGGAACACAGATGGCAAGACTTCACAAGACCTGCCCTGGATCATGGAGTCCAGCCCCTCCCTCCACTTGCCCCTGGCACCTCAGTTGACCAGACACAACATTCCCATCACACACTGCTCAAACTCCAGCTTAAACACTGACTTTCACTTTTCCTCCCACTCCAGGCAGGCTTTTGCAGTTCATTCTGTAAACAAAACAATCAAAGCCACCCACCTCTGTCCACATTAGCGCGCAGAGATGTGAGCATGCCCTCTGACACCAGAGTTTTATAAAGAGCACCTTTGCAAGATCTCTCTGATTTCCTGGAGCCACAGGTTTCTATCTTTTTAACACAGTCACTGTCCTCAGTTTTGACCTGTTCTGGTAAGCTTTGGGGTACCACCTCCTCTGTTGGGGTCAGTGGTTCCACTTTAATGTTATCAGAAGCCTCACAAGGTACTTCCTTGTTGGCTGCAATGCTAAGGAAATCAGGAGGCTTTGATTCTTTGGTGGTCTCCATAGGTTTCTCCTTTGATGTCTTCTTCTCTTTCGATTTCACTTTTTTCTTTGGTGATTTTGTATCCAACACGCTTCCCTTCACACTTGAGACAGGGCGGGTTTTTTTGCGGGGAGTATCCGCGAGTCTCTCAGCACCCCAGTCCCCCTTTGCAACAGCTTCAATTGTATACATTACACTTTCAATGTCCGACTCAGAGGACTGCCTTTTTTTACAAGATTTCTTGGGGGTTGATTTTTCATTTGTGTGCCGGTCCAACTTATTTTTTTTCTTTTTCTTCTTTATTTTTTCCGGCTTTAGCCCAAGGATATTCATGTCACCCATGAAAAGTTCTGGGGAACAGCACATGTGATCCTTTATGTTATCCTTTCTCTCGAAAGGATTGTTTTCCATTGCAAGACTAGTAAAATCTCTGCATTTAGCAGTTTCTGATTCCTCAGCTTTTGTTTCATCCTGGTTTTGAGTTTTCTCTATCTCTGATTGTTCTACTTTTCCTTTACACGAGTCTTTTACTGTTGTTTTCTCCAGTTCTACTTCCATTTCCTCTGAAACTTTCCCTCCCAGATCTTCCAGTGTTTCCACTTTTGTTTTCCCAGGTTCTTTCACTTTTACTCCTTCTGAAGCAAGGCACATCTAAAACAAGTTAAAAACAGGCCCCATGAAACAAACATCAACTGTTAACATTACTTACTTATATTAACACAAGCATTAAACAGGGAATCCTCCTGGCATTTTAGTTCAGGAAAGCAAACTATGCTAAAGGACAGCACTGAAAAACATGCTGAAGCCCTACTGACATAGATGCAATGTGATGATGGCTAACTGCTAGGATAAGCCTGGTGGGTTCTACTTCTCTAATAGAAAAAGACTTCAATTGATCTCAGTGGTGTCTCCATGATCCTTTAAGGGTCCTTTATATAATCTGGAAACACACTGCTAGACTGATTTTCAGAATACCCTAAGTGCAACAGCACAACAGAGTTATCTCTGACTATTGCCACAGACAAGTTATTGAAACCTCACATCTGTTCCCCCTTCAACTCTCAATGTCCCTAATACAATTCCTTCCTCCACTTTCCAAGTGGCTCTGAGGGAGGTAGGAGAAAAAAGATAATTGAATCTCAGTAATCGAGATTATTTTCTTTTACTTGAATGTGCAAAGTAATTTGGAAGGTAGTACAACAGCCTTCCAAATCTTTCTTCTCATGTCACAGACTTATTTTGCAAAGAACTGCAACGCAGCAGTGGTTGCCATGGTTATTTCCTCCTGGATAGCATTAATGGAAACCAAAATCCTCATACTGTCTGAGGAACACTGATAGAGGAGAAAAGAGCTGTAAAAAGGTCCTCAAACTGCCATGTTCCTGCAGCACTGACTTAGTAGATCCTCTCTGGTTTGGATCACCAATAAGCTATGCTGACATTGCTATAGAGGGTAGTCCTTCACAGCACCAACCACTCTGCCCTTGGGAAGACATGTCTTCCTCTTACTCTCCCCTCTCAAAGCCCTCAAGCTGAATTCTCAGTGCTATTTTGTTTTTAAAACAAATGTCAACTAGTCACCTGGAGCAAGAACAGATGGAAGAGGCTTTCTTTGAACCAAATATCAGAAGTTTCCCACAAAGCAGCCCCCAGGCCACATGGTCAGTATGGATGTACCTCACCCAGATCACTGGGTTCTCTTTAGGTCAGTTTTAGATTTTAGACTTCTTCTTGCCAAGTGAAAAAATCACTTACAACAGTATATATATGTGCATAACAGGGATAAAATGTTTTGCAGTGTTTCCAAATTTCTTGCTGTACAGGGTAGAAATTACTGATCTGGTTTAGGTCAAGCTGGGCAGCACATTGTGTCTACTAGGAAGCAGGTTAAATTATGCAAAGGAGAGTACCACAACTGTGCTGACATGGGTTCTTGATACCAAGATGCTTCTGTGACTTTTCTGCTATACTGCAATATAAGTACAGCCTGTTATTTCCAAAAGCTAAAGATCAATCCTTAAAATGCAGCTCACTGAACTAAAAATATTTTGTCAATTCAACATACAAATTTGCTTCTTCTGCAGTAGCCAGTAGAACAGAGCTATGGATGTGGCTACAAAAAGGTGACTTCTGTTTTTTGAGCTGTAAATAAACTTTTAATTAAGCAGTCTTTAAGATTGGGAAAGCTTAAAAAAAAAAGAATTTAGAAACAAAAGAAATGCAAAATTTCAATAAAATGCCATTGGTTTGAACTGTTCCCAGAAGGAAAGTCTGCTCTCAGAGTATCATAGGTGAGTTTCTATAGAAGTTATTGAGCTGTTAGTTTCCTACTTGCAAAAAACCAAATGGGCACAAGAAGCAAAAATAAATCAGAACAGCTCATGACCCTTAATAGGAATTTGTAATGGCAATGTCCTAATTTGAGTGACAGAGTAATCCAGCCCTCTCTCAGCTATCTGTGCCCCTCAGCCAAAACCCAAAGTCTCAGCCAAGAAATTCAATCAAATTCAATGGTGGTTGGAAAGCCCCTTTGTCACCAGGATCTGGTGGTATTTGTCAGCTGCAGCAGACTCTTAGAAACACTCTCTGTGTTGTTGGCTAGTCTGGGGAAACCCAGACTCATGGCATCTGAACCACGATAATTTATGCTTGTGTAAGCAGCAGTGTAATTACAATAGTACCACTGTTCTACCTTCCAGACTTCAGCAATCAACAGCATTAACTTCTCCATCCCACTGCACCTGTAGCAATCTGTCACCAGTGTTTCAGTATTACCTCTGCCAGCTGAAATAATGCTGATGTTCCACACTGTTTGTCAGAAGGCCCTGAATGGGATGTACTTGAAGAAATCTATGGAGAAAAAAACCCACACAAATAAAACACTCTTTTACCAGCACAATTCTTTTATGTTTATGACACAGCTTCTGAATGCATTGTTCCTCCCTCTTCCCAAAATTCATTCATAAGATTACACACTAAAAGAGAAGTGCAGACCTGTGCATGCTGTTATAAATAAAACCCTGCTCCACCAATGCTCTGGTGGATACCCCTATACACTACAGCGTATTTGCAGATTTGGAGTTGTTCTTGTCAGGACACTCTCTGAAGAGCAGGATGAACTGAAGCACATGCTCTCTCACATGTGAACAGACTCCAGCACCTAAGCACCAACCTACACCAGCATGCAACCCAGCTATCTCTACATCTCCTGGAAGCTGCAACTCTTCACAATGTCTCCCAAGCTCTGACCAATACAGCTCAAGTCTCCAAATATTGCTTATAGCCAAGTGTTGTTGGTGCTCTGCAGCAGAAGTGGCCTCCTTGCCTTGTGGAGGTGACGCTCCACTCTGTCACTGACTCCCTTCACTCCCATGCCTCCACACTGAAGGCTAAAGACAGAGCAAGCATTTAGGCACAGCAGGAGACTCAGCGGAGCTGAGCAGCAACAGCCTCCCAGGCTTCAGACTGCAGAGTGGCTGCTTCAACCATTTGTAGAAACTTAGAAATCCTCAGGATTTTTTTAGGAAATAATTTAACCCACTTCTGCATTTTATTTTAATCACCATCTGTGAAACATTGAGAAATACCAAAATAGGGACACACAGGGAAGAGGGGAAAAAAAGATAAAACTAGTTAATCCACACAGATTGGAAAGATGAAGGAGAAGCAAACCAGTGTGGTGTGCTGAAGAAGACAGACTGCCAGGCACCAGACACTTGCCATGCCTGCCAGCAGCATGGAGACAGCAGTCCAGGCCCCTCCAGTGCACAGCATCTGCAGTTTGGAGTTACAGTGGCCCAGAACAGCTGTCTGCCAAATAAATTTGCAAACCTAAGACACCCCTGAGGTGATAAAGAACACCATTTATTTGGGATGCTCCAAACTAGGCCCTGAAATGCTATCTGAAAACTTAAGCTGAATTGCTTACATTTTATTTATCCAATTACAATCCAACATTAAAGATCTCCAAAACTGGGGGAGAGGGAAAAAACCAAATCAATAGCACTGATGTCCTACAAGAGCTAAAAACAAGGAGGATGTGCTTAGCATATCTGCCATGCCTTTCCCTGTTTGAATCAGAGCCTTTAACATTCATTTTGTGTATTAAATTGGGCTTGCAGGAATCCATCTGAGCGATCACACAAACCTGTCCAACATACCCACGTCATGCTGCCAGACTTAGCTTCACTTTTTCTACCACCTGCAGTACAAACTGTGCACTCCTGTGGACAAGCACCTGTCCCTCCCCTAAATTAGGGCTTCACAAACTTCACAGTCACATCACAACACCTAACGCTGACTTCCAAAAATCAGGCTGTACTCAGCAACAGCCTTAGTCCAGAACAGCACTATTCATAGCCTGCTGCTGTCCTGTAAGAGGATACCTCAAAAACCTCTGCTGTCCCTGACTAAATATTATCTGTCCTGCTGTCCCAGGGCTGCAACAGCCAAATATCCTTATGGATCACTGATCACCGTTAGGTGTAATCACCCTTGTACTGGCATTGCTGACAACATAGCACATACTCACAAACTCTACTACTGCCAGAGACTGCCTGTATGGCAAGGCAGGTTCCCTTCCAATCATTTGAGTTCCTATAGTCAGGCAGTTGCATTACTATCCAAGGAAAAAGGCATGAAATACTTTTATTTCAGTGTTTCCAATCTCCCTCTTTCTTTTTCCTGAGAGGGACAGATTCATGGTGACCTTAAAGTCTACTTTTCTTTCCCTGTTCTCAGTCCCTGAATAAGCAACGCATCTTTCAATCCTTATAACCAAAGCTTTATTTTTTTAATCCTGGTATCCAACTCCTCATGAGAAAGGATATTGTCATTTCTTGTTTTTGCTATTGTCCTGTGCATTGGTTTTATTATAGTTATAAAGCTAGTTTTTTCTAAAAAGCAGCCTAACTTTTTCTGTGCTGCCTCCAAGAAACTATGAACATTCACAAGTTTGTAAAAAATCCCAAGATCCCTGCAGCCATTGCCACTGCCTAATTCTCTTGTTATTTCATTATTTAGTAAACTGTTTTTCTGGAAATACCAAATTTGATTCTAGAGCAAACCTTACACAATTCATACTTTTTTGGGGGAAAAGACACATACATCTTTCCATAGTGATGCTACTGGGTATAACTTTACCTCCGCCAGCTGGAAGAGTGCTGACTTCCCACAGTGCTTTACTGGTTCAGGTCTTGACAACTGGGAAGTATTTGATGAGATCTAGGTTACAAACGAACAGAGGAGAAAATATTTCAGTGGTACACAGGAAAAACAGAAAGGAAGGGAGAAAAAGAATGAAAAATTAAGCAATTAGTTAAATCAGTTACTTTTAGATCCTTCTGGCAAAAAGCCCTACTTCAGATAGGCAATCCCATCCAAGAAACACTTAACAGGTATTTAGAAGACAGTGGAATACAAGCAAACCCAGCATTTCTTTCTTAGATTAGACTTATGGATACTCTTCTGTCCACAGCTAATAGTCTATCATGCTGTGAGCTTTACGTGTGTTTTATGTAACTAAGTGAACAAGACATACCTGTTGCTTAAAAACATGAACCATGGCGGTCAAAGCTACATGAAATTCTCCTGGAACGTCTGGGCAGTACTTCCCATTTAGTTAGACATAGAAGAGGACCATCTGTCCTCACAGGCACTGCGTGTTTCACTTTCTTTAGTTAGAAAAAGGAAATAAGACCTTATGTCTGGAGATCAAATCAAGTTTTCCAAGTAGCTGCTGGTGTGCCAGCACCAGCGCTGAGTAAATAACTACCACTGCGCTTCAGGGAATTGCTTTCACAGCCAGATTTCTTGAGACCTGCTTCCAAGTGCAGCATTATGACTTCACCAATGCAAGAATTACTCATTATTTAACATATTCGACCTTTTTTGTCATGGTATTACATGGCAGTATTTGACCTGGAAGTCTTGAAAAGCCTTGGGGCAAGACCACCAGTGTCTCCATGGTATCTGCCTCCTCACAAAAATCACACTCAGGATAATGACTGGGCAGATAGTGACAGGACAAGGGGCAATGGTTTTAAACCAAAACAAGACAGCTGATGTTAGGAAGACACTCTTTAGTCAGAGGTTGGTGAGGCACTGGAACAAGTTGCCCAGAGAGACTGTGGCTGCTCCACCCCTGGAAATGTCATTTAAAGGCCAGCTTGGATTGGGTCCTGAGCAACGTGGTCTAGCAGAAGGTGTTCCTGCCCACGGCACAGGGTGGAATGAAATAGGCTTTAAGGTCCCTTCCAACTCGAACCATTCTATGGTTCTATGATCTTTCAGATGCAAAAATTATCAGCTTTGCCTTTCTCCTTATATTTAATTATTTCTTTTAAACTAGGTTATTTGAAGAATTTACCTTTTAATTGTCAGAGATCTATTACACTCCCCACCCATCTCCTTCCGCAAAATCCAGGACATCCATTTCACTTCAAGCTATTTAAAGTACACTGAATAACATCTAAATGTGCACTAATATTAATTTTTAATATTTAACTGAAACAAGTCAACACTCTAGTTTCGCTTTGAGACAATTCAGTGAACATGTTCGAGTCCCCACTGGACTAAGTGATCTCATATACTGCCCTTTGTAGGAAGAAGGTCTCAACTTTTTAATCTTTCTACCATAATAAATTCTCACCTCTTAATGATTTTTTCAGCTCAATATGAATGGCAGAAAAGAGACAGAACAACACCCACACACTGAAGTACAGACTGAGAACATACAGGCATATCTTGCCTCCTGATGCACAAAGTGAGGACAGAGCAAAGAAATTCTGACAAGACAATAGGTACTCCTAACAAAACGTGAGATCCCTGTAGTACTAACAGAAAGAGAGGAAGCCAGTATTTCACTTCAGGAAAAAAAATCACCCCACAAACAAACAAAGAAAAAACCCATACAACTTTTCAGAGTTAAGAAAACAAACTGCAAGTGACATAACATGTAGCTCATTCTGATGAAGTTGCCGGCCAAACATCAGAAGAAAGAGGATGGCTGATCAATTAGCTCTCAGTTTGATTACAGATCCCATTCCCTGTCCTATCAATATCTTCAGGCTTTAATTAGAATAATCAGAACTTAAAGTACTGCAATCACAAACAGCCTTTTCTCATGTAGAGGTTTAAGCGGGGGGATCATTAGAATCAAGTTACTATCTTTTATTACAATGCAGGTGTCATTTTAGCTACTATATTGTATTTTAATTTACATAAGAAGTGTGTGCCATGGTACTGCTACTTAATTTCCCTCTTAGAACAGGCATTGCACTTCAACACATTTAATAATTTCAGCATATGGGCAAACAGCAAATACATTTGTCTTTACCTGGGAAGATTACTGCTTTCCCTATGGGAAAGCTGGAAGAGAAGACACTGACTAGTTCTTACACTCATGATTTCAAAGAAATTTGACCGAAAGTTTTGGATTCAGACCTTCTGTTTAGCACAGAAATAAACAGAAAGGATTGCCTGCAAGCCTTCTCAAACAATGCAGCAGGGACAAAGTCAGCCCCAGGCATGCATTTTTTCTTAAACAATAGTAACCTGCTGGACTAAAGTTTGGGCAGTTTGGATTCATTTTGTTTTTAAGATGGCTGAACTAGCAATTTTTCTGCTTCCACTCCTGGAAGCCTTTTCTTTGTTTAATAACAGATAAGAGTTTAGCTCAGTAAATCCAAGAGGTACTCGTTTCCTCTCAACGAAGCAATCGTCACCATCTGTTCACGTTTGCCAAACACACGTACAGTAAGACTAAGAGAGCACGGAGTCCCATCTGCTCTGCTTCCCTCACATGGCAAGGAGGATGACAGCAACCAGCCCATGTGAGCAGATAGCTTGCAAACAGCCACCACGCTAAGGAACACAGCTCACTGCTCAGCAATCACTGGCCTACATAATGGCTTTCCATGAAGGTACAAATGAGAAGGACAGTAGTAGAGCCAAGTATTTGCAAGATCAGAGCCGCATGAGAAAGCTGAAAGTGTAACTTGGAAACACTCCAAACTTCAAAAAAACCCCTCTTCTGAGGATGTCACATCATCTTTGAAGACCTCCAAGGCACTTGCCTATGCACCCACAGGACCCAGCAAAGTCTTGCTCCCAGGATTTTCATCATCTGTTATGGCAAGTTACTGGGCAGGCTTCATTAGCCATATCCTCAACAGCTTTAATTGACAACTACAGCACTTGGGACAGACAATAAGATGAAAGACTAACTGGGGCTGTAAAGACAAAAAGAATCCCATCTACTCTACATATAACAAGTTGTTTCTGAGTGACAGGGGACTTGTACTCCAGGGTTAAAGGTGCCCATTTTAAATGACAAATCTACTCAATGGGATCGCTGTCTTCACAAAGAGCCACTCTTACTCACCCTGCTGCAAAGGCGGTGAAGAGAAAGAGAACATATGAGGAACACCCAGCCAGAACCAAAACTGAGCTGGGATGGCTGCCAGAAGTCTCCAGGCACATCAGACCACAGCACACTTCACATTTCTTCACAGGTTTACTTGGCTATTGGTTAAATAACCATTTTCTCTCCCCCTCTCTTTTTTCTTTTGTAGCACTGTACATTGCTGACAGCAGTCCACTGCAAATTGCTTGCCATAATTTAGCTTACTAAATGCAATAATGCGTTCATATAGACAGGACCTAGTAAGAAGTGGCACAGTAAGGAACAGGGACTTTTGCCAAACTTGACAAAGACAGCCTGTGCAAATGAAAGCCCTTATATTTGAACGAGCACAAGCAGCTTTAATAGTGGGGGAGAAAGCTTAAAGAGGTTCTGTAATACGCTCAATACCTTCCTCTGGAACAATCTAAATGAAATCACACTGCAAGCTTAGAAAAATACCATTTTTCTACTGCTATAGATAAAACCTCATGTTCATCACTGTCATTAAGGTTTCACAGGAGGAATAACCACGGCCTACAAAGTGGGCTGTGGTTAAGTTTGTTCTCTTTTCCAGATTTCTGTCCCTTATTTCTAGCCACAGAACAAAATCAAACACTCCAGACTACACACATTTAAATACTCTTACCAAAAAAAAAAAAAAAGACTAAGCCGATTCTAAAACTGTCCTCAGCAAATTCTAACTAACTTTCCAAGCACTTCTTCTACCTAACATTTGATGATTCATACATGCACTCCAATGTGCAAAATGAGCTTGCTCAGCATAGTGGGATGCAACTCAAAGCACTGTCACACATGTATGACAATTTTCAGGTTTGTTATTTTGTTGTTTGTTCAATTAGGAGAGGAAACAATTTCAGTTCTGTGAAATTCTGGAAGTATGGCTAAGCCAGGTTTTACATGACAATTTAAGACTGTTGTACTAAATGCAGTACATACCCTGTTCAACTCTGCAAATATCCAAAACTGGTGTTTAATTAAAATGTAAGATGGCTAATATTTTTGAAACTACGTTAGCAGATTCACCTGTGCAATATTTTGCAATAAAATTAACAAGAAATGTTCTCCAGCATATATCTTTTAATGTGACTCAAAAGGCTGTTCAGCACATACCTTTATCCTGCTCAATTTCACTAATTTTCTCAAAAGATTCCAAATTAACGTGTAACTTTCAAAAAATGGTGGTACATACGTACCTTCATGATTAGAGATATTAGCTCTATTGTATCTTTTACAGGGGTGTTTGTAGTCAGGTATTTTATGATATCTGAATTAGCAAACTTTTTTCTTCACTAGGCCTCCTAAGAAAAACATCAAGACCCATTCTTAGCAAAGCTAAAAACACACAGTGCAATTTAGCTTAACATTTCACAGAAAGAAGCATGTAACATGTAGTCAAATCTCTGTAAACACATGGAAGAACAGGGTATCTTTTAATCCCATTATGCTCCTCCGCAATAGCACCAGCTCCAGTGCCAGACTTTTCACACACACGCACTGAATATACCTGCAGCATAACTGATTCGGCAAGCAGTACCAGACTCCCCCAAATGGGCAAGAAGAGTATATTTGTGGAAACTCAGTTCACAGAGGAACATTCCATACATGGAAGAAGAAATTCTGAAAAGCAATGTTTAATGAACTCCCCATCTTCAATATGTGGAGGAAGGCAGACAGGTTACATACATATGGGTAATTTATAGGTTTGATAAGTCACCACCTAATGATGCTGTTTAATAGCCTTGCATCTGTTGTGATAAGTTTCTTTTGACATGCAAAGATTCTTCAACAGATTTCTGCCTCTAGGGCAGTTGCTATTTTGCACTGCTGCAGCTTCTTCCACTGGCAGTGCATAGTGTAATTTCAGAATGCCTTTTAATTGATATTTTCCTAGATGTAAATTAAAAGGCCATTTGGAAAGTATGCCTGCAGTGTTTCCTTGGCATGGGAGACTAGCTAATGCTCACAAGCCCAGTATCTCTGATATATGCTGCAGCTGGTAGAATTGGCCAGCAACTTGTTCACTCTGCCCACAATTTTCTCAACACAATGATGAAGAAAGTAAACACCTACTGATGGGAATCCCTTGTAAGACAGGGTGCTTAGCCATTCAGTGACAACTCATACCAGTTCCTTGCTCCTCCCATCCTCCCCCACCACATTCAGCCATTATACCTCAGCAAACTGAAACAATGTGGACTCCTCCGTTTGTTTTACTGCCCCTGGGACTCTAGGCTGTGATGTGTTTGAAGAGATCTGTCAGGAAAACAATTGTATTAGTATTACCTAACTCTTCAGTATCAAACTTCAACATGCTACATTTTCAATTCGTCATATACAAAGATTCCTCATACCCAAGAGTATGTAGACCAGTCCAGCACACCCATACAACAAATAGTATCTGCTTTCCAGCAGGCATGTAATGAGGTGATCTATGAAATGCAATCTTAAACAAAACAGGCTTTTTTAGAGGGCATTTATTTGCCTGCTATGTCAAAGCATGATTAGCAACACAAACTTAACACTATATTGTATTTCACAGTTCAGTGAAAGACCTGAGACTGCAGAATGGTGGTGATGACAGAGCACAGACTGCTACTTTGCACAGAAGGTAAGTGTGGACAGGGACACAATGTGTGCAGGTATTTTGAGATAGCAGATCTACCCCAGACACTAAGGTAACTGCATTTCAGACTGTTTGTGTCAATTAGTTTTGTTGCAAATGACACCTCTGATTAATGTCAGGCCTTGGTACAAATACCAACTATTTTGCCATTGATACACGTACCTGCAATGCACTTGTTAGGTGCACTGTCACTACAAGCTGTTTTAACATCCTTGAAAAGCAAGGCTAGCTATTATGTATTGCTAATTACTGACCATCAGTAAGCTGCTTCTAAAACCATATGTTTTAGCGGTGCAGTTGAACTTCTTTCCTGGCACTCACTGGAATTTTTTTTCAATGGGTAAGGAAAACCCACTGGTGACAAGCCCTTAGCAAGAGCTTATCTGGCAGTACACAATACAATTCCTCCCTACCACCCCACGGATCTGGCACCTCCCTGCTTCAACACTGTTAAATGAACTGAAACAATTAGGTAAGCTGGTGTTTGTCTTACTCTTTAAAAGATTCAACAGTGAAATTCAAGAAACAGACCATTACCGAGAGGAACTATACAGTGTATGACATTGCACTACTGACAGTATAAGCACACAGAAGCATCTCAGAAATACTGGGAGATGGATGTTCAGTAATTTACCACACAAGTGTCATAAGTGACACTGGAACTAACCAATTCTAAGAAGCTTCTGAATACTGCTTTTCATTGCCGGCACACCAGGCCTTTCCTCTTCTTAACAAAAAAAGCCAGCAGGCTGTTTAAGAGTTAATTACAGGTTATTTACTTCACTCTGAGCATTATCATTAATCAGAAATAAAGGAACACTGCTCCAATTTATTTCTAACAAATTTTGAAAGCCTCAGATCTTAAGACTCAAGGTCTCGTGGGTCAATGTTAGAACAAACAAAAAAGTCATAATATTTTCTGTGTTCTAGGATTGCAATGTATCTGGTCCATAAGCAATGACATTTAGGGAGGAGCATGAAGGTGCACGTGTCAAGGAGTATGAAAGACATGGGAGTCCAGTTCATAGCTGGTGTGAATACAGATAATAAAAAGAAGCCCCCACTGTGACAGTATTTCTTTTCATATTCACTTAAACACCACCCAGTGTCCTGCACAATCAATATTTATGCAGCTATATATTTCTATGTCACTTGATTATGACTATTTCAAAAGTTGGAACAATACCAACAAACAACAGATGCTTGCAGAGGGCCAGGACTCCTTGCAATATTGTTTTTGTTGTGTTACTTTTATCAATGAAACCCACTAACATTTGGATGAAACTTTAAAGAATAAAAACCAACAACACACACACCACAGCTGCACTTCCAGCAATAACTGAGTATGTTGACAAAAATATAGTACATTGCCAAGTTAAAGCATAGCTGCATAGAGCTATTTGGTGGTTATAAAATAGAAGAAAATTTTGGAAATTCCAGAAGTACAGAGGCTGGTAACTAACGCAGCCACAGTAGATTAGAAACATAATGTAACATCCAAACACACATCTTAAAACTTCAGTTAATAAGGCTCTAGTTTAAAACTAAGTGCAGGAATGACACATCTTGAAATTACAGCTTAGTCCACAGCTGCATTATTTCACTAGGGTTTTCACCAGGCTCCTAAACACACTCTCCTGCACTTAAGTCTGACCTACCTACCTAATAAATGATTCAACAGCATAAACCCAAAAAGAAGAAACAAACAAAAGCACAAATTTTACTTAAAAGATTTTTGATTTTTCTTTCAGCTGAACATCAGATGCTTCTTAAAAGGAAACACTTGGGAAGAAAACTCTTTTTAAAGAAACTCACCTCTGCAAACTGAAACAATGATGACTTCTGACAGCCTTCCGTAGAATTAGCTGCATCAAACTGGCAGGTACTGGAGGAAACCTGAAACAAGGCGTGCACAGAGTAAGACATCAAATGTCTTTCTTTCCAGCTAAGAACAACAGTGAGCAAAATAAAATGCAGCATTTAAGAGAAGAAGAACAAGCTAAGGTTTCACAGTCGTGGAAAGATTAAATCAAATTTATGGATGAAAACATAGTTAAGCACCTATTTTAATGCATTTGAAAACCACCTAAGAAAAAGACTACAAAATACCAGTTGTTTTCTTTTCTTTCATAATTCTGAACTTGTCAGAATAGTTTTATCTAACAGTTTACTAAATGGATTATACTGGGCTACACACACAACTATCTTGTATTGGTGTTCTACCTGCTGTAGCTGTAGTTTGTACTATAATTCTGAATAAGAAGATGACCTGGAAGGTACAAAATGTTTTGAAGACACTGAATGTTGCTAAGAGATGGAAATACCTATTAAAAAAATAATTCCAAATCTTAACAGCATCATGGATAAATACACAAAGGTAGTCCAAGCCTAAAATTGCTCAAATACTGTAGCTAAACATCCATTTTAGAGGTGCTTTTGAGAAGCAGTGGAAGAGTC
Source organism: Anabacerthia variegaticeps (assembly GCA_035583185.1). Taxonomy (NCBI): domain Eukaryota; kingdom Metazoa; phylum Chordata; class Aves; order Passeriformes; family Furnariidae; genus Anabacerthia; species Anabacerthia variegaticeps. The sequence continues at coordinate 19,164,671 of JAWWEW010000001.1, read as the reverse complement.
AGAACACGTGAAATCAAAATACAAAGAAACGACTGTACAAAACCAAAAGTCTTATTTGAATTAGCACAGAGCTTAGCCATACTATTCTTATTAGCTAGAAATGTGTTAATCAAGCCCCATTCTGTAAAGGAATTCCATCAAATGTGATATATTCATTAAGTATCATGTTTGAGTGTGAAAGATTCACAAGTGTAACTCCTAGAAGCATGAGGTACTGTCAGTATAAAACAATGTACGTAACATGACTTTTAAGAAACAGAAGAAAAGGAAGAAGACTTTGTAAGATTTTAGAAAAAGTAACAGGATGGAAATTTTTTCCCTAACAATTTTTATTTTTCCTACAAAATTTCAGTTTATTTAAAACATTTCAATGCAAATTTTTTTTTCTCTTACATATTACCAAAACAAGTATATCGATAGCTTTTATTGGTGAATGTATACAAGATAGAGCTACCAACTGCACCTGTTGCTGGTAAGCACAAAGAACCAGAGAAAATGCAGACCTACAGCATGTGCTGTTTGCACTGCTGCTCCTGCTGCTGTTTCTCTGAGATGCTTAAGAACTGCAATAGCACCAGTGGCATTTTGTTTCAGGAATCTGCTACCCATACTCCCTTCAAAACACTAAATTCAAGTGTAGCGACCCCCAGGCTAAGATGACAACTTGCTTACTTGTTTCTTCCCTGCCATAAACCCAAGCAGCGACAGGGACTACTATGATCTATGTTTCCCCGATATGCATCAAACACTGAGAAGGATGTTTTATCTATGTACTGTGGGTGTATACCAACCCAAAGGGTTACAAAGATATGCATATTTAATGTCTGTTTTTTGTTCTTTCAATGGCTTGTGTTACTGTTTTTACTGATGTAGTTTATTATTGGGTTTTTTTCATGTTTCCATAGAATGTGTCTGTGCCTCAGCAGTGGTCTGGATTGCTCCAGGAAAGCATCTTGCTGCTGTTGGGTGACCCATCTCTGAAGGTCTGAGATTCTGCAGTGGTGTGAAATATGTAAGGGTGCTGCCTGCATGTCTGAACACTCATTGGGTTATTTTAGGCCACTTCACTGGGGGGATACTTGTAGTAATAACGAAATTTGGGGTTGGTTTCCCATCTAACTTAAATTTTCTGCAGTTTGACCAGCTGCCTTATGTAGCTTAGTTTGCAGGGCCTACTGAAGCAGTTTGTTTTTAAGTGGAGCCTTTCCAACGCACCACATGAAAGAACATTGCTTTGCTCAGGCAGAAGACATGTGAAACCTCCCCTTGGGCACTGCAGCACTGAACTCTGCCCACTCACCTACATGGAGACTGTGGCTCTGCAGCTCCCTTTGCCTATCCAGGGATATATCCCCTGGAACATATCAATCCATGCCTCAGCTGGCACGGCACAAACCAGTCCTGGGTTGGGAGCCTCTGACCCATAAACCCCAGAAGCACCCTGCTGGAGTGGAGATGCCCTCCTCCAAGAGGGCTATCCCGGCTCAGCCCCTGACACACAAGGGCTGTAAGGCATTCCCTCCCTGGGCGGATGCAGGGAGAAGATGAGCCTTCTCACTGGCCCTCCTCGTGCTGGTGGTCGGACACAGCTTGCTCACCTTGTTGGCACAGGAACTGCTTATTGTGGAAGATGTGAAGCCCGGTTTTCTACACACTTGTGTGTAAAGGACAGATGGCTGATGCACAGTAACTCAGAGGAGATTCTGTGGTTGGAACCACTACACTTTTCCTGTGGATTCCCCTTATTCTTAAAAAAGTTAATGCTGTTGCCTTTGCTTGACAGAGTACTATTTTGAGCTTGTTTCTTCTACTCTACTGCACCCCAAACACTCTTGACTTGTGGGAAACTTATTATCTCCAGGACGTCTAACCTTTGGCAGGCTAAACCTGATCAAAGCACTAAAATAATTACCAGAGGGAACAGATGCACAGACAGTGCCATTTTGTATGTCTCATTTCCTGCCATAATAAAACATCCTAAACATCTCATTTCTTTTCCTCTTTCCTCCTCACAGCTTTCCCTCAAGATGCACTGAGAGGTTCTTCCTTTCTGATTTACACCTTGCAAAGACCTGGCATCACATGCAAGAGAACATTTTTTTCTCAAAAAGAAGGAAACTGCAAGGATAATGCCTCTGTGGCCTCCCTTTCCCTGCAGGGTACCATAACCTGCTGTAAAATGATCACACCAAACAAGGGTGGAGGACAGCCCTGGGACAGCCCCTGGCCCACCTACCACTGACTGATGCCAGACTTTAATGCTCTCCTAATGTGCAGGGCAGCGGCAAGCATGGAAACTGGTAGAAGAGACAGGTTTTGGACAACTCTACAAATTTTGGGATTTCTGGGCAGTAACCTACAGAGAGGCCACTAGGTGCTGCTGTAAGGCAAGGAAAGGGCCTGCCTGACCTGTAAAGGGAGATGTGCAGGGAGGCACACAGGCAAGCAAGGAGCGCTGCTCACCCAGCTTCAGCATTTCTGCTAATAACCTGCGGCGAGGACCAGGCTTTGCCTGGCACATCGACAGCAGCTGGAACAGACCCATCTGGCACCTCTGCTCAAGTGTTCAACAAAATATGCTCATATACCCACGACAATCTTGTATAACTGAAAAAAGGACCCAAAACCTAGGTGGAAACTCCCCGCATATCCAAGTCCTTTGTCTACTGCCCTTAAGGTCTGTAGCTTCTCTTGCCTATCTGCTTAATAACTCCAGCTGCTGCCTGGAAATCAATCATGTGTCAACACTGAATTCGGTTATTAGAAGAAAAACACTCCAGTCTATTGAAAAAAATTACAAAAATAGAAACACACCAAGAGATGATGACTGAAGCCACGAAACAATTTTGTAAATATCATTGTTGTGTCTCTTCCCATCCTCCGTGGAAGGTCACTTTGTTACCTGACATCTGGGCTTCTGACAACCTGGAGATTAAACATCTGACTTCAAAAACTCCTATCCATCCATTTAGCATAATCCTGACAGAACATCAGCAGGTGTTGAATACGTTTACATGGGATTAGTAGGCAAGCACAATGTCCCTCATCTTCTTCCAAGTTCTGAGCAAAACTATGCCAGCGCTGCCCTCCTCTCCATTAACAGCTGTTAAGATGATAATAGTATTTAAGACCTATGTTACAAGGCCACCCAAGCCTACATAATCACACGCATGTAGAGCAGTCAAACTGTATTTGACAGGTAATCCTATGTCTACCAGTTTAAGAACCATATACACGCATGTGTATCTTAAATGTATACACATTTTAATGATAATGAAACCTATGTGGTATCATTTAGAACATTCTTGTAAGAATGAAGTGTCTGTCCTCAAGCAGCTTCTGAACCTCTTCACTAAGAACACCTCAGCAGTCAAATTAGTATGCCAAATTCTCTGCCATGTCAATACCAACTCTAAGTTAGTATCAACTCTAAAGCAACACAACTGACCCCTCTCCAATGAAGGGGAAAGCAGTTTACCAGCTCTACAATGAATTCTTGAGCTTCTTTCTGAGCCTGTCATAACACCTCCTAGAATGTTCTGCTAATCTTCCAAATGCTGGTTTGAGCATTCTATAAGCATGGAAATCCAAACACAGATTCTCCTAAAGGCATGCAAAGATGACCATTTTACATCTCCTCTGTCCACTTGCTTGAGGGTGGGAAGACAGAAGAGCTGTTCAGTTCAAGTCTAAAAAGGTTCAGGATCATTACTGCATTTGGGAAACACAGGTCTATGAAGTATTTGCTCTGTATCTAACTACCACTGAAACACAAGGAAAAAGAAAATGGAAGACACACCAGGGCTGCCACACAAAAGAAACTGAGAAAGTTTCCCAGTGAATGAAAGCACAGCTGGAGACTTAATTCCTGCTAACATACAGTGAGGAGGACTGAACTTTTTTCATTTGTGTCCCTTTGTGAATACCAATTATTCATATTGTTCTGGAGGATGTATTTTACATACTGGACCCTCAAAAAGAACTGGAGATGAACAGTTTCCTGGGAAAGAGATCTGTTACCTGCTTCTCAGAGAGGGTAGGACAATTAAAATCGGATAATTCATTAGTATAGGCTAATTTATGGCCCATCGTGATTTTAACAACAGCCAACAAATCCCTCAACTACTTTTGTTCAGGTTGTATTTGTGATAAATATTTTGCTCTACAGTTTTGGGGAAAGCAGATTACAGTTTGCTTCTTTGATGTGGAGGGCCAGGTTTCAAAAGAAGACTATAGGCCCAGAACACAGCTGCGTATAGCTTATACATCAAGTGAAAATTATATCACGAGGCATATTGCATGTTTCTATCAGAAAAAATGGAGTTTATGCAGGCACATAGGAAATATGTCTTTTGCTCAAAAAAAAAAGTTCTTATTAAAAAAAGTATTCATGTACTAAATCACACAACATTTCTTCTGATTTGTCTCTATAGCTACATGTAGATTTTATTCCTTCACTGCCATCTGAAATCATACTTGAGGCTGTTAAGTAACATTAAGAAAAATCAACTCATGAAGACCTTTTTTAATGGAACTTATCTGTAACTACAATACACCTTCCCTTGATTTTAAACATAACAGCATAGTAAAACCAGTTTTATGGTGCAAGTTGAGAGATTGCAAGTTTGAGAAGTACAGAACAGTATCATTTTAGCACAAAATAATACATTTATTTTCACTTCTCTGCCAACTTTACATTAGTGTTTCTAATTTTTTATGCTGAAGCACAGAAGATCTGTACCCACATCTGCACAAAAACTTCCATAGCTTAAACTGGTGTGCAAAGAATTGAGGAGTTTTGGCAGCAGAGGAGCACCTCTCAAATCTCAAATGCACTATGCATTTTGCATTTGGGGGTATAGATTAAGTTAGTTATTGCTTTTTCCCCCCAATAATAACAACAATGACAACAAAGAAACCTTCCTCACTTCCACTGCTCTTTTCAGGCTAGAGATTTATGGCAGTGACTACCTGTTTTACCTAACAAAAAAGCCACCTTTTGAACAATTTCCAAAGCTGGCCTCAAAAATAGATTGTATTCATAATCAGTATAAAGAAAGACCAGAGGTCTCTGCACTACTGGAGATATGCAGGAACAGTTATTTACGAGACCCCTTCATAAAAATGTCTGCGATGGCAACTGAAGTACAAACTTTTTAGATAGTAAGACTTAATGAATAGGAGTAGACTGCAATACTTCAATTACCTTTTAGCACTTTCATGGTTTCAGAACAATGACACTGACTGTATGGAAATCACTAGGTATTTATTTTGCTGTTAGTACCAAGGCCATAGTTGAGTGAAGCATTACAAAATCATGTAAAATCCTTGCCTAAAAAAGCTTGCAAACCAGCTGTCTGTTAACACAATCACAGCATTTCAAGCTTTCTACCTCTCACAGTATTCATGGGGCAAACTTGACTGGTGTGAACAAATATTCACTCAGCAGCGTTAATATTGAATTGATACAAAAACTGGACTCAACCTCTACATTCACAGTTGGGATACAAGACTCACACTTCAGTCCCATCTGAGGTTACCTGTGATGTGTCCTAAATTTAATTCCTCACTGGTCAAATATTCCTCTTACAAGGTCTCTTTAAACTGAGCGCTCATGGCAGAGGAGAGTTCCTTACCTCTTGTGCAGTAAGTGCATGTTCTCCTGCTAGAAGCAGCATACTTAGGCCTCCCATTTGTGTAGGATCTGTTAAAAAAGTAAAACCAAGTCTTAAGTTGATTCATTTGCTTGTTTAAAAAACCCACCACTTGCAGCATTAAACCCCCGGAAGACTACTTGTCACAGACATTCTAAGCAAGCTGCCATAAAAGGCAGTTTAAGAGAATCACAAATAACCATTTCTGTACCCTCTGGGAAGGCTTTCAAAGCTGTTTGAAGGATTTAATTGGATTTGTGTGCTTAACACCCCATCACATGGATTTACAATTTTACTGCCAAAGGTTTTATGCACTACAGAGATGAATATCTTTAAAACAGCAACTGTAATGATCTCATACGTAAATATACACAAAGATGCACATGTTTATAACTCAGTGGATGCTCCTTCCAAAGGAGTGGTTCCTTCTTTAGCCACTGAACAAATAAGAAGATGGAACAAAAGGGCACGATCAAGTTCTGAAGCAAAATTTCTATTTTCATTTATCTTTAATTTAGAGCTGCATTTAGTGGTGAAAAGTGCCAGCCTGACAGCTCTGAAGTATGAACCATTTGATCCTTTGTGCCAGAACAGCACAGGTACTGGCCTGCCAAGCTCCCTGCCTACTTGTTGCCCTGCCAATACAATATATAATTGAGGAAAGTAAAATGGAGATATCAATGTTCTTTCTCCAAGCATTTGATACTGACAGCTCCTTTCCTCCAGCCTTCCTGCACCTTAGGAGCTCAGAAAACGACAAGAAGAAGTGAAAGCAATAAACACTGGCACTGCATTAGTAACAGACTGGGTTTTCCACTCAGAACAGTGGTTGCTCTTCATCCTTGTGAAGACTGACTGATTTTTGGGGAATGCCTTGGAAGCAATGCAGGAGCCTGATTTAACAGTGTCATGTAGAGAGAGGGAGACGGACCATGGCCCAAATATTTCATACAACACCCACAATGTGAGAGAAAGGGAAGCATTGTCCTTGCTATACTGCTGAAACACCAGCTTCAGAATGCTTAGACACACTGAAGCTAAGTAACTTTCCCCACGTTTCACTAAGCATATTTTCCAACATCCTTCTAGTAAACAGTAAAAAACTCTCCCTACAACAATAAACTACATGTACCAAGGGCCATCCCCTGGAATGGAAGCCAAATGGCACACTTTGTCCACTTAATTGCATTTTGGTTTGCAAAATTTGGATGCAAAAGAGCTGCAACTAAAATGCCCACTGAGAAATCCCATTGTACCTTCCCACTCAGGAAGAGGGTCAAGGAATTTGTTGATTTTTATAGCTGACATGGGCCAAACTGGTACCAGTAAACCTCCAAATAAGTTAGTGCTACAGATGATCAAGGTCCAGTTCATGGGAATACTCACTGGTGCTATTTAACTCAATACTACAGATGCTGCCAAAAATTCTCCTGCAGACAACATCTCACACTGACATTCATAAGGTAAGTTTTTTTCAATGTCTTAGAAGGGCATTAAATAGAAGCAGGGAAAAATAATGTGAATAAACCAGGCTCATTCACTATCTCAAGTACAGAAGAGTGGTTTACTATTACCTTTAAAATGCATCCTCAGTAGCATCTGGCTTCAAACTTAACATTATATTTTCCTTTTACCATAATAAACAGGTAGAAGGTATGTAGGGGTTTTATACTTTTTTGAGGAGTTTTTACTTTTAAATAAAAAAAGGAAAATATCTAATAAGCTTCTATGGGGAGACAAGACACTATCAAAAGGATCTAGTAACAAGAAGTGGTTGAAGAAATGAAGACAGAAAATAGGAATGGCCAGCAAGTACCTAAGCATGATTCATAAGTGAAGCGATCCTGTCAGCACAGCACTTTTTGCAATCAAAACAGTTGATCAGAAACCATTCATTCCTTCAAACCACAGGACATTGGAGCAATTAGGAAGTGACTAGGAAGTGACATGTACCTTGAAAAATAATGCCTGAGCAGGCAGTTAATTTGGAGGAAGGAGAGATCAGAAGAGATCTTCAGACCCTTCATAAACTTACTGAGCTCCATGTTAAATAGTAAGGGCTTGGCCGGTTGCTTTCTTCTTTCTTTATTCCCATTGGAAGGCTTTTGCAGAATCCAAATCTAAACATTAACAGCGTTCTTCCACAGCTTTCTTTGGTACACAATTTTTTTTCTGATGCCTGCATCTTTTAGAGTAACAACTGTTCCCCTAAACGGCATCTCCCTTTTCTGCATTTAAAGGAGCTGCCCTACTCTTCTTCCATTTGTTTTCCTAGTCTAAACAACTCAAGATCTTCTGATGTCATCAAGCACACCCATTTCCCATGGTTTCAGCAATCCCTGTAGCTCTCCTCTCCAGTTACTTTGGGTGGAGTTCATTTTTCTTGTGTAAGAGTGACCAGCAGGGCAGATGAGGGGGTTTCTGAAAACACTTTGCCTGACAAACTGCATGCAGTGTAGCACTTTCTTATCCCCACATTGTACTGATGCCTCCCAGCTGCTCTTTTATCCTTCATTTTAGTTATCCATAGATCTTTTTCCCCCTCCTCAGTTTTGGCCAACTCAGTCCATGGGTGTAAAATTCTTGCCCCTCTTCTAAATATCTTCTTGGTGGTTTTGACTTTCTGTCTCTCAAATAAGTAGCTTATCATAAGAGGAGGAAGGCAAAATTGTTCTTTTCACTGAAGTAAGTCAATACTTAAACTACTTATTTAAATACAAAAATTAAGAGGAAGTCAAAAATGACAGCTAAGTGGAAAGTGAAAGTTTAATTTGATGCTTAAACAACTTGAAAACTTATGCTGCAGCTGTAGCAGAGGGCTGGTGCTTAGATGTCTGATTGTGATAAAAACAAAAATCTTTCCACTAAGGCTTCAAACTACAATATAACTACATCTAAGGGAAGACAAAATGTACATATGCAAACACTGCTGTATGTTTACAGTGCCTCCTCAGCAAACTGATGTTTCCCTTCTGTCACTAAGAACTTACTAGTATGAAGAATTAAGAATTCTAAGGGGTATTTTGACATAATTTATAGTTAAATCAACAGTACTGAGAAAACAGCACACACATTTGACTTGCAGAATGGGAGGTGATTCATGACTTTCTCAACAGCTTTTAATATGGATGAAGTTTAAAACCATCTCACTATTTGCAAATTGCATACTTTCATACTTTGTTAGTACTGGGCTGGTTAGAGACTCAGCAGGATGACTTGTTCATCATTCTAATTTTTCAGTCAGAGGAAAGAAAGAATCAAGGAAGAACTAAGCAGAAAGGACACAAGAAGGTACCAGCTCCAACTAACTTTTACAAAGCATAATTAAGCTTTTTCCTTAAAAAAAAAGGCATTTCTATAGGGATATAGCCTACTCTAGGAAGTGTATTTTTCCACACTTTCACTCACTAAAAAACACTTTGGTACAGATAGTTTTCTTCTGATGCAAAAGTATGAAAAGTACTGGGAATCTTGCACATCTGCAAAGAAAAGCTATTGCAATCAGAAGTTAGTTTTGCCCTACAACAGATCCCAGGTGAGCTATGTCATGAGGGAAACATTCTCAACTGCAACTTCCAGGCTGGATGATCAAGGACATTGATTTATTGGTCTGGAGGTCAGAAGCCCAATGCTGGTGTCACACCTCAGTTTCTTGACATAATGGTAGGTGAACAAAAGACACTTAAATGTGGGGTCGTTATTCTTTTAATGTCAAAAAACCAGATACAGCCTGTGTGGGACTTAGAAAGAACTTACTATCCATGAATTACATCTTCCAAAATGAAATGTAATATGTAAAAAGCAATCAAGGCAGGATTAGCGACTACCAATAAGTAAAACATATTTCCTGGCATGACTCTGTAATCATATAAACCTTGTCCTAAGAAAGTTATCTGCCTTGAAGATACAAAACAGTCAGTGGCATTTCAAAGGTAAAAGTGTTTCTGTGGTGGTTCAGCTGTATTTCAGTACATCAGCTAGTATACAGTCTGGATTTTAAAAGAGATTGTACTGGATAGAAGAGTCAGAGTTGAATTGAACTATAATGTGAAGTCAAGCAGAGAACAGAACAATAAAACATTTTTAGCATGAACTAGTATACAGTTGACAAAACAGTAATCCATTTGGCATGGCACACTTGTCATGATGTGTATGCTGCTAACATCTCTGTCAGAACCTGTCATTATTTTATGAGCTATTATTATACTCAAGAAATTGCCAGCCTTTACTGGCATGAGGACTGGACCAAGATCCCTATGAATTACTATGCTCATTGACTCAGTCTGCAGGGGAAAAAAAAAGACTATCACATGTAGTACAAAAGATCCTTCTTCAGAAATGAATAGCTCTATAGATAAAACAATGGATTACATTAGTTTCTAATTAATTCTCAATTTCTCTGTCCTCTGCTCTGACAGGTGTTGATCCAAGATCTCTGTACTCAAAAACACTACATTACAATAGCCCAGCAGAAGCAGTAGGAAATGGATGAGACCTAGGTCAAGACTTATTACTTGTTCTTTGTGTTAAGTTAATAAATCTTTAAGGAGCATAGAAATGACTCCTTTAATAGCAAAAGCAGAATGGGATGAAGTGGCTTGTGAATTTTAGAACTGGTCTCCCACACATCAGAACTATGTAGCAGGAAAAACTTCATTTGGATCACATTTCACAGTTCCTTAACAGCCAGAAGGAATTTCATTAAGGGAATTTTCATACCACTATACTAAGGTATATGTGCCTTTTTATCCTTTTACACTTGTTCCATAAAAGCATTTTCCACTCTCCAGCTCACAATCTCTCTAAGCAGAAAAGTCCTATCTGCCACACACTTGTCGTATACTAGGTAGGATATGACGAAGTTTCTAATTTTATAAACACTGATTTATCTGAAAGTTTAAAGGAGGAGGAAAAAAAAAAGAAGAAAAAAGAATGGTGGGAGAAAAATATTTTCTACCTTGACTGCTAGGTTCTTAAGCTGCCAGTATTTAATGATAATGTCTCTGTATTTCAAGGTCATGATTACAACAGCTCTGCTGTTTATGGATATCAGTGAGAGATTATCTGGCTTTTACCAGTTCAGGCACTCCACCTACACTTCTTCACATATTTAATTTTTTTTCAAATGCTTAAAAGATTAAAATTTGCCCCTCCAAGATATAATGGGCAAAAGAGCATATTTAAAAGAAATTAAACTATGCTTCTCTTGATTTAAATACAAAAAAGTTAGCCCCACCGGTACACTGATTCACAAGAATGTTAACGTCTCCAACTTCAGAGACACCCATCTATTATTTCTGCAAACAGCAAATTACTAAACTGAGTACAATGCTCTATGACACATGAACAGAATGCACACAATCAGCACTTTTCTTTTTGACCAGAGAATGAAGGTCTCTAACAGCAGAGAAGCTGGAATCAAAAATCAATCATATCTGGACCCCAAATGGGGGATGGATTATGATGCCATGTATCTGGACTTGACTCTTGAAACTAATGAGGTACTAAGGAAAATTTTGGAAAGTTGTTACACAGAGGTTTAACTAGAATTTTGGCAACTTAATTTGGGACATGAAAGCTATTTGCAGTACAGTACCATGTGTAGGAAAGAAAACTGGTATCACAGTTCAGTTTCAACACCACATCCTCAAGCAAAATGAGGATGCTACAGCTGAGTAACATGGATGGAAATCTCACCTGCCATCCCAAAGTTAAGCTGTGGCATTTCTTCACTTTTCATTACTTTCCTTGGGCTCGGTAAGTCTTTTGCAGAATCTGATGCAATGGCCCATAGCTTTTTCCGGCTCGTAACGCTGGATGTCTGGGTTTTCACAGGTTTGTTGGTTGTGGGGCACCATTTGTACCCTGGGTTTGCTTTCATAAATGCATCCTTGTACTAGAAAAGAAAAGGAAAATTACCAGTCATGACATTATACTATCCACAGGGAAATAGAGTGCACTGCATATAAGAGGATTTGATACAGTAAATAATCCTTAAATATCTTGATTTTTTAACAGTTTAATCACATGCTTGGAGTCTGACCGCCAACACAATTTGCTAAGAAGAAATATTAAGATATGTAGAGTTGTATATAAAAAAGCAGGTTTTCTCTTTCCTCTCCCAAGGGTCTATTACTCAGAGCAGGCTGAAGTTCTGATTCTGCAAACTGCTCCCCAGTGCTCGTATGCTTATGCTCTGAGAAACAGAGCACTCTTTTGCAGGTACAATCTTTGTTCACTTTCTAGTTTGAATTAAATGAAAACATACATTTAGCAACAAATGCAGCATGATGTGTCTTACCTTGCACTCATTCTTCTCTAATAGTTTTGTATTTTAGAATATTTGAGTATATGCTTTCCCAAACCAGGCACCAAAACTAATCACAACCAATATAATCCCACAGTCAGTATCTTGGGATACATCCTCCCAGTGCTTCTTCCAAAATATACCATGCAGTATGGCTGCATAAAATAAACTGTGACCATATAAAACATTCTTTGGCCTTGAGCATTCAGCACACATCTCAGTTGTTTGCTGTGTTCTTGGTATGAGGCAGCAAAACAAAGGAAGCCAGACTACACATTGGGAGTGGGGAAAAAAAGCCTGGGTCCTACACAGTTTGGGGGGTAAGGGAAAGGACAAGGATCTATTTTATTCACAACATGCAGCAGCAACATTTTCCAAGTATCTTCCTGATCAGATTAAACGGAGATTTTTGAATGTTAACAGTAATAGAAAGACCACATTTCAGTATTTTAAATGTGTTGCTATGCAAGGTGTAGAACTGGCCAATCAGAGGAACATGCCACACATTCCAGCTGCAGATGTTTGCCTAACAACTGATAGGGGTGTACAGCACAGGCTGCTGGGGGAGCCTACCCAGTAAGTACCAGTGCCCACTGCAGGCAGAAGGAACCCAATACCTCCTCATGACTGGGCAGCTCTCAATGGCAGCAAACTACCAAAAGAGCGGTTTATCCTTGGAAGTACATGGCAGGGCAGCTGCAGGAAGTTTGTTCTGTGATTACATGTTCCCACCCACACAGCTGTCATCAGTCCCAGTTACGGCACAGAGAAGCACCTATGTTTTATGCACATGCGTGCACAGAAACACAGGCAGAGAGGAAAAAAATCCCTTGGGCATCAAATACAGAAATAGCACTGAAAACCTTGTCCTGTGATAGAGCCACTACAGTGTTTTCCCAGATCAATAAAGAGTATGCCTTGTGGCAGGATCACCATCGCACGGGCACTGTCTTCTTTCATTTCCGTCCTAACTTACAAGCTGGCACTTGCTACCTCCATACTGTAGCATAGATAAAAACGTTTCAGTTTACAAGAAACACAGCACTGCATGAACCCACTGTGTGAAGTCCTGTATTTATAGAAATGGCTATAAATAATAAAGATCTGCAGGGATCGCTGACCCACATACACACTGTATTTTCTGAATAGAGTGTATGTATTAAATCCGCAAACTAAGGACTGCGATGCCTCTCACCTGGCTCCTTTCCCCTTTCCCTCAGTTTGGCTTGGGAGCTCAGTACACCACAAAAATAGCCTGGTGGAGGGAAGGGAAAGGAAGGGGAGGGGAAGGGAAAAGGAGAAAAGGAAATACATGTTGAAGCAGCTTTGCCGTCCACTGTTAAAGCCACAGCCCACTTACAAATCATGTTTCCAGTCTGCGGAGTGAAAAGAACAGTTGCTAGCAATGAAGTACATAAGCTCTTCAGATCAGCAGTGCTGCTTTGAGAATTGAATTATTCTATTGAATAATTTGACAAGCCGACAGGCTGCCCATCAAGTGAGAACCAGAGCGCATGCCATTTGTGAGACAAGGCTTCAATAGGCTTTTAATCAGTTTTCAACAAGAGCAATTCAAGTGAGCCGGTGTATTAATGTATTTTTTTTTTCCTCTGCAAAGCCAAGAAGTGAATATTAACTGCGCTCTCTGAATGGCAGGGAGCAAACTACGGGAGGACAATTCACTGGAACTGTTCCATTTCAACAGTCATGATGAAGGAAAAGAACATTTAAAAAGTTAAACTATGTCCAAGAAGTACTTTTATAAAATGCATACAGGGGCCTGATCGAAATCTCAGAAAGACTTTCATTATTTATTTTTGTCACTATTAGACCAAGGCCTAAAATTAAGAGATATATTCTGCTTGCCAGGTCATGAGAAGATAACTTAAATGAGCTACACAGTAACAAGAAAATGCCAAAAGACAGTAACAGAGTTTACTGTTTTCCTCCCTTTGACCAACTGCACAGTAAACTAACTTAATGAAGCCAGGCTAAGCACATCTCTAAAGGCAATTGAAAAAAATAAACCACAAACAGCCAAAACCCAAACAAAACCACATAAACCCACAACCCAAACAGTTAGCATTTAACCAGAAATGCAAAGACACCTCCTTAGTTCCCACACATGTAGCAGGTTCCAGGTAAGACAAAAAACACAAGATATGTTTGTGGGATTGGCCTGATGCATCATTTCTGTTTTGTGAGAGCCTGGGGAATGTTGTGCCATGCAGTGGAATTGGTGCCACTTCAGAGCTGAGGTTAAAAAATGTGTTGTGCTTCAGTGCAACTCCCTGAGTTGCTTTCATCACCAAATAAAAAAAAAAAAAGAGATTTGCTTTGTCCAGTTGTGGCAGAACCGGAGCTCACAAGTGGATTCCAGCTACATCTCAAGGTAGCAGTTAGCACATGTTTAAAGGTATGCTTAAATCCCACAAACTGATTATTAAATGCCACATGAATCCCAAAGATCTAACATAAAAAAAAGAATCCCCAGAAAATAAAACACTCCAGTTTTCACTCCTGGAGGACGCAGGGTTCGCATTACACATGTTACAGTCCATACTTCACCCAGTGGACTTGCCAGACTCCAGTCAGCAAGCCAGAACATTTGTCCCCTCCTACCCTGAGGCAGCTGCCAAAGCAGTGGCACCGCAAGGCCAGCAAGCTCCCAGTTGGGCTGACTGTACCTGTGAAACCCTGGAGGAGAACTCACAGGGACAAGTGTTCAGCTCAGCCTCTGAATGGCAGCAGAATCACAGAATCAATTAGGCTGGAAAAGATATCTGAGTGCATTGAGTCCAACCTATGACCCAACACCACCATTTCAACTCTGCCATGGCACCAAGTAACACATCCAGTCTCTCCTTAAACCTTCAGGGATGATGACTCCACCACCTTCCTGGGCAGCCCATTTCAATGTCTAATCACATTTATCAGGCTGCTCCCTACAGGAAACAATCCCGAGTGCCCGGATCTTGCTGATGAAAAGACATATTCAAAATTGAAGTGTCTTCTATGAAGGGAACAGGACTTGAACAATAACAATCTTGCTTTTCCAAGGTAGCTGAACATGCCCAGTAAGTCCTGTAAGAGTTAACAAAGGACACTATCCCTATTACTGAAGTAAATAAAAATGCCATGAATGGCCAGATTCATTGTCCACCAGTGAAGGAAAAGGCTAACAAGGTAACAACACTTGAGGTTCTACTTGGAGTATTAATCAGCTACTGGGCTTATATCCTAAATAATGAAACTTTCAAAGTTAAGTTGATCTAGAAGTCCGCAGGATAGAAATAGAAAACCTGCTCTGAAAGAAACACCAGCAGAAGCAGACATCAAGCTCTGTAGGTGCAGCATCAGGTCTCCAGGGCAGGTGTTGCTACTAGAGACCATAAACCAAAAGAATAAAAATAGAGGGTGTGTGGGATCTGTTTTTCAAGATAGTTAAAGCACCCCAAGGTGACGACGGGTACATAACGGGATTTTCCGAAGTGTCTAAATGAACTGTAGACCTGATCAGCCTCTCACAGAGAGTCAGAAACGTCCAGTCCACTAGGAAATGCCACATAATTCTGACTGGCAAAAAGTTTGGGCACGTCACTATCTTCCAAAATATTAGATCTTGCATATAGCTAGACGTGTAAATAAATACACAAATGCCTTGACTTGCATACTGCTGAGACAGTATCACTGCTAGGAGGTAAGCAGGTAAGAAACTGAAAGCTTCTTGCTTGACACTTGATCTAACCTAACTGGCTTTGTAAGTTATGGCATCAAGTAGTGAAAAAACATTCTAGAGATTACAGAACAGGGGCTGTAGCCACTGCAGTAGGCATCACTTCTGTGAGGCCTACCTGTATCTCTGTAAGAGTGATTCATATTCTCAGGGCACCCAGGACACATTGTGCAGACAGCAGACATGATACAGTGTCCTCTGGGAGGTGTGTTCCCTGCCAGGGCTGTGGATAGAGGCTATGCAGTGAAAACTGGAAGTCAAAGGGCACTGAAAAGCTACACTTAAGAGAAGTTCACTCACTGTATTTTAAACCTCAATGAGCTTATTATATAGGTACCAAAACAGAAGATTATTAGTATGATGGTAATGTTATGTTCTTGTGAAGGTACTCACCTTGATTTTTAAATAAGCTCTCCATAGGAAAAAGAAAAGTACCAACAAACGGTTCTCACTAGAGCTGACATTAACCTCTTTTTTACAATCTCAGCAGTAAGCCAAACCACAGGCAAAACCTGTGCAACCTGCTCTAGGTGAACCTGCGGGAGCAATGGGTTGGACTACATGCTATCCAAAGGCCCCTTCCAAGCCCAACCATTCTCTGGTTCTGTCAAAAGCAAGTATTAAAATAAAATGACCAATCCACACATACAGAATAGGCTTGTTGGTGAAGATCCAAATATATGCAATAGCACATTATAGCTGCTAATTATTGTTGTAACATACACAGTTTAAATAATAAAAATTATATGCTATCTCTTTTCTACACATTCTTGGAACTATTTATAAAGATGTAAACTACTTAGATTTATTGTTTCGCTTTGATCTTGAATATACAATTTGTTCTTCATGCCAAAAAAATATCACTACAGGAACAATGATTTCTACAACAATACGATTAACAGTTTCAGATCTATCACTTCATATAGAAGCTCTGCAATTATTTTCTTCTTAATGAACAAGTTTCATTCAGCAAGACAAAAGACTAAGAAAAACAGTCACATCTGGTCTGTTTCTTCCAAAAATTATTTCTTAATTTTCATCTTTCTTTCTCTGCATCTGAGCCGAATCTGCTAACTGCCCTTTCCCCACACATTTAGAGAAGGATCACTAATTCGCAAGTTGGAATGCAGAACAAAACAGGAATGGTCGGACAAAGCTGAGACTCAAATACTTCAAAACTGTGCCACAGATAGGAACTACAGAGGTACTACAGACCCTGCTACAAAAAAGACCTGCTATGCAGAAGGCTTTGTTTTTCCCATGGTCCTTTCCATGCTCACACAAACTACTGAACAGCCAGACCTTACATACACGTGTTAATAGTAGTAGGCACCTTCAGGTCACAAGGCAGGTATGGACAATAGTTTTCCCAATTCACAGCTATGGGCTAGCTAGTGTGCTAGCGTTACTTGACAAATCAGAGAGATGTTTTTCCTTCTCACAAGCACTCCATTATTTTTATTAAGATTGAATTCAAAGGTTACCTGCAATCTATATCACACAGGTAATTACAGGGATCTGTTTTGGGGTGATGTTATCAGCTTAAGTAACTGGCTGTGTTTCTCTTGCTGTACTATCAGTAACTGTAGCCTTCTTGGGGACAGCTTATCAAGAAAGCTATTTCTTAAGAAGTCCCATTTAAATGTTAAGTTGATATAAAGATACTTTGTGAAATATGGAGATTAATCTCTTTTCCTTGCTCCCAGTAATGGGACCCTGACTATGTATTGCTTTCTGATTTGGGTATTGGACTCACCAGAGGTTGCTGTATCAGAAACTGGTTAACAATACATAGCAAATGTACTTCACAAAATACAATTTTTTAATTCTTTAGCATCAAATGTAAAAAGGGACTACATTTCTTGACTGTCTTTGGTTAGGTCTACCTGTATTATAACAACAATATGTATTACTCCTATCAAATGCACAGCTTGAGCTAAGTACCACTAGTCAGCTGACACTGAACTAACTGTATGTTGTCATTTTCAATGGCTATTATCCAGATGTTTATGCTTGTACTGCAGAAATTATCACGTGATATCTATCATAAAGTGCATATATTTGTACCAATGACTACTAAAGCCAGGTTAATTTGTATACACTGGCCAATTTCTTTTCATTCTAGTTCAAAGGACCAAGTGAATCAAAGCAGGAACAGCAGCTGCTCTGGGTACCATAATCCCACTGCAGAAGCTGAGGAACTCAGGAACAGAAAGATCCCACAGAAAACATTTAACACACAGAGAAAAAGAGGACAAATATGTAATAAACTCCCTTTACATCCACCATCGAGACAGAACATACCTCCTTTGCCATGTCAGTGTATTTCTGTTTCTCTTTTGGATCTAGAACAGACCACCAATCTGCCAAGATCTTGGTTGCGCCACGATTATCGAGGCGAGGGTGTTCTTTTCGTACAAGAGAGCGGTGGCGTTTGCAGAACAAGAGAAATGCATTCATTGGTCGGCGAGCTCGTTGCTCTGAGGACTCGTCATCTTCAGTTTCATCAGCATCCTGCTCTAAACCATCAGGGCCAAGGAGCGGCACCTGGCAGAACCGAAAGGGAAGTGGTGTAAACTCAATTATCCACGTTTCTCACCAAGACTGAGCGTGAATGAGGGAGAAGCACACAGATGCACACAGCTGTCTCCAAAGGCCTTCTGTTCCATCCAGAACAGAGTTCTACATCAAACCTCCTCACCTGATGGTCCAAGGTTCAATCATGCTCTCTGCAAGACTTAAACTCCAACTTAAAATCCGACAGATTTCTAAGCTGAGGAGCATTCTCTAGTAACAGTCCTAAAGGGGATGAAGGAAAGAGTTCACTTCTATGTCCTTCCTACAACCGGGAAATCACCTTAGTGAGATGAGGTGAGCACAGCTACCATGGACCTCAATTATTTGTGTTTGCAACTACAGAGCATACGTGGAGGAAAAAGCACAGGTAACTTGTTTCCCCATCTTCTGTTCATTGCTTAGTCTGTGAGCTGTGCAGCACTGCAGCCACTGCACAGCTGCCCGGTGAGAGACAGAGGGCAAACCTCAACAGAATACACTGCCAAACTCCACTTACAGGCCATTGTAGTATTTCCAAAAGGAATGTGCCACAAAAGACTAGTTCTGACTGAATGAAACAAATTATTGTATGAGAGAGAAAACCATCTCCCTAACTGCAACACTGCTATTTTATACCATGTTGTGAAGGTGACCTGAAAGGTCAACAGAAAACACTGTCAGAGTATCAGGCTCCTTCTTATCCTTATCTAGGTCACTCCCTCTTATTAGCATGTGGCTCAAGGCACTCTTCGCAGCACTGACCTCTTCATTCCTGCCTTAGGAAGGCGTGAAGGAGATTCTGATATGAATGCTATCTACATGATGGAAACATCACATCTCCATAACCAATTCCCACTTCTTGTTACAGAGGATGATTTTAACTGCACATTTGTGAGATGCCACATTGCAGGGTCCTTATGAAAACAGCTTAAGGTAAGTCTCATTGAACAACACCAAAATACCAAGTGTCAAACTACAGACGGATTATTTCACCTGTGCACTCAGTACTTCAGAGGATAAGCTGAATTTCACACACAAACATAGTAAAAATTGTTGACAGCTTTTTCCATCTTTTTACCCTTCTTTGTATTCTTTTAGTCGTTAAAAAAGAAGAACAAAAGTGATTAGTTTTTTATGTCCTCAGAGCCACTAGAAGCAGATACCAAGCACAAGCTAACATCATGTCAAAATAAAACTACTAAAAAACCCAAACACATCAAAACCCTGCCTTGAGCAATCAATATTTAGATGTGCAGCATGTTATTAAAACAACTCAGCTAAAACTCTTACAGTCAAACTCTAAAAAAACTTGTCCATGATTTTAACAGCATGATTGACAATTCACTTGTGTCACTACTTGCCTTTATAACTTTACAGGCACAGCATCACTTCTTTTTATTGGCTGTATTTGTTCAGAAAAGAGAGTAAAAAACACAAAAAAAACACAGCTAGGGAGAATCTGACCCATCATTAACCATCTGTGGTCAAAGAACCCAATGAAATCTACCTTATCAATATCTTCCTCTTCTTCTTCCTCTTCTTCCTCTTCAGAGAAGTCAAGGAGTTTCTTGGCAAGAAGGGGATGCCACTGAAGACACTTCCTTTTTGGTCGCTTCCCAGTTCCTTCTCCTTCTGTCGAGTGATCCTTATTCCTACTGCTGCCTTTCATTACTGTGACCTGTGATGCAAAAATATTGATAAATTCACAACAAACTCTGAGGCATAAATGACCATCCAATCAGTGAAAAATATATGAGGCACTAATGTAAGATTCTCAGAAGTTTTTGGTAAGATATTAGATAGAGATTTATTCCAATTATCAACAAAAGCATGAATGCACGTTTTCCAGTCTTAACATTCCCACGTAATGCCTAGAGTGACTAGCAACACACAATTTTAAGAGGACAAAGTAAGGATGCTAGCCAGTCTAGTGCTCAAATGTGCCTCTGAAGGATAGCAAAGAAGCCATCACACTTCACCTAGCCAAGAGAGAGAGAGAGACTCCACAGCTCTCCCACATCTATAGCCGCTGTAGCTTTTCATATTTTGCCACTGAAAATGTCAGGCCATCCCTCTTTCTAGCAGTGGAACAAATCACCAGCCACTGATCTGTTAATCATGCATTTATATTCAGCAATTTTGAAGCAAGACCCCACGATACTATGAGCTGGGATTTCTCCACTGCCATTAAAGGGTACAATAGCGAAACCTGAGTCCCTAAGAAAAGTGAATTTTATTACACAAATTTGAAGCAAACAACCAGTAGTTATGCTGACACTTTCAAAGCACTACACAGAAAACAAAAATAATGTGCTGATCCAAGTGCATGCAGAAGATAAATCATACTGACTTACTCTTCTGTCTTGTCTGCATGTGTCCTTATCTAAAATATAGCTCAGAACTACTTCTCAGTAAAAATACATGCTTAACACATCCCAACTACAAATTTAAGGGTTGACTCCAGAGATCTGCTTCTCAAATAAGGGGTAAATAAATATGTAAACAAATAAAACCAGCACATCACATCCAAGTACTGAAGCCCAGAGCAAGAGAGTGTTGCTCTCTTGTTGCACACAGTCCAGCCCTTTGTAGCCTTCTGTTTGTACTACGTAGTATCAATGGTAATCCTTACAGGAGCATGGCTAGCTTTTCAGGAAAATAACACAAACATCAAACCAAACTGAACCTGAAGAGTGGTTAGCCAGCTGCATCTTTATAAAGCCAACAATAATTGATGAAGTCTCACAGGGGCTTCTCGCCAGCAGGATGAAGAAGCTGGGCTAAGTCCTGGTCCCACAGGCAAAGCCAGAAGCTCTGTTTCTGATTCTAAGGAGAAGGGCACGGAAAGAGGTCAAACCTTGCAACTACAAGACCACACTGCATTTGAGGATGCTGCTTTCTTGAAGATGCCTGGTACAACACTAATATTTCAGCCCACAGAGGCAGGAGGGAAAGCTGCCACAGCTGCATGTGCATCCCCTGCCCAAGTCATGGTGCCACCGCTGGGGCAAATGCCTCACATGAACCATCTCACACAGGGAATACAGCCCACACAGCTCCAGCCACACTCCTACGTATCCCACCCATTTAGTGATCACTATTGCTGGTTTTGGTTGATCTCTTCAGGTGTGTTTCTTCTTGGTTAATTCACTGGCATTTTGGCAATATGCCCTTGTTTGCACCAGAAGTTTGTGTAAGCAGTTGCTTCCTCTGCTGATTCCAACTGCTTGCAGAAGGACACAACTGAAGCCTGAAGGAAATAGGTCCAGAAATTTTAACCTACACTTCAAAATGGCATTTTCCTGGATGTATATTAGGGTTTGTTAACTACAGTGATTACTGTAGTCAATAAAGTATGTGGCCTATTTCCGAGCAGGATAAATACGCCACAAATACAACAGGGAGTCAACTACTCCAGCCCTTACCACTGACTTATGTAGGTAAGCTAATCATATGGCTTCTGCTTACAATCAGTCTTAAGTATGATGAGTATTGCTGGTAACCTTCTGCCTTATTAGTGTGAAACTAATGTCTGAGGAGGTCTCTGTGATCCTCCTTTACAAAGCTCAGCTGAAATCTCAGGGCTCTTTCAACAACAGCATTGCCTTTAGCTGGCACCTCTCTGCCTGCTGCCCTTAGGAAGACGAGCACAGGACTTAAGTGATCCCACAGTGTATTTCACACATCTTCTCCATCAACCCTGAGGCCCTGCCTATGCTCTGTGCTGAGTTCAGCAAGGCAACACAGACCTTAAGCACCAGTCACTTTGCAAATTCCAAAGGGTCTCTCAGTACCTTACACCTCTTCACTACGGCTCAGCTCACAAACAATTTTCATTTTCCAGGCATGAAGGGGAGGTATTGAACACTCGGTTACCCCTAAAATAAATTAATCAAAGCTCATCACACATTAGTACTAAAATAGAAATGTATGCTCAGCTTCAGGAACTCAAGGGCTATTCACTAGGTTGTTTTTTTAAATTGTGAACCATTTCACCCTACTAGTTGCCACCCTGAAGCAGCAGTTTCACTATAAAGAGGTTTTTAAGAAAGATAGGCTGTTACCCTACCAGCTGAACACGCATTTAGGAGACCCAAGACACAGGGGAAGTCAAATCCTGTCTGTTATACAGGCATCATATACTACAGAAAGACATAGAATCACTCTTTGCTTCCACTTTGGAATGCATCTCTGCAATGGTCAACAACAAAAGTCCTGATGATCTGATCCCACTGATGGAAGGACTGAGGTCAGAGACTGACTTTAAACCTTAACTGCATGGCCTGGAAGCCCCTTACCCCTTAAGTATGTCAAGTTATATACTCTATCCTCTGTGCCCTCTCTTCTTTCCTATAAAGTAGAGGGTCATTCATAACACGAACACAAAATTATTTCAGCCCCTATTTTTAAATACTTCCGTGTTTCCAAATCCTTTTCCCTTAGTTTAACTTATTCAAGTTCTCCTAAGTTTTCATCTAAATTTCAAGAACTTTTTTTCAGTGTTCACTTTTTGCTGATGCCTCTCTCAGTCAAATGTAGGATTGGCATCACAAAAAGCAACATGGGACTTTTCCTCTTAAAAAGGATGCCAACGTAGCATGGTGAACTTGCTTTCCTTTGGATTGCTTCATCTTCCATATTACTACCCTCCCACTTTATGGGCATTTGTGTAATAATTGTTGATATATTCACATATTCATATAATTATGAGAAAAAACCATAAACAATCCAGGCAAATGCAAAATACAGCTAACACAGACACTTTTCTTCCTTTTGACAAAATGTAGCATGACTACTCAGACAAGATACTCCATAGTCAAGTGAATGCACATATGATTAAATTACAGAGAAACTTTTATTGGCATTATTTACTTCTTGAATGGCAAAACATCAATGGAATCCATTTACCCAAATCTTAAGATTCTCTTTATTTATCTTATTTTTTTTCCCCTTGTGACATTGTCAGTAGCATGTTAGTCGCTTATTTTGCATGAGAGACTGGAAGCTGGCAGACAGAAGCAAGCAAAACCAGCAGCTCCTTCTCTCACTTTCAGGGATACCCAAGTGCTGGCAAGCATCCCTACCAGCAAGGTTTTGAAGAAAGAGCTGGACTTAAGACTCTACAAGAAATGAAGTACACTTAGCAATTAAAAAGGTCCATAGAAAGTCACAGAACCAGTCATGGCCAGTCTTTGGGGGATTTGGGCTTAAAAGTAGAGAAGATACATAGGACCTAAAGTGCAAAGTTTGCAATAACTGGAATTTATGAACCATATCACAAAAAAAAAAAAAAAGGTAATTTCTTCTACAGCATCAGTAAAAACATAATGTATCTTTTAAGGCAGATGCAATACTTTTAGAAGTTAGCAAGACTAAAAATCATTAAAACCAGCTAACAAGATTTTGCAAGTTACTTCACAACTTCAGAATGAAACCACTAGGGAGAAAGTAGACATATTTTGACAAGATAAGAGTATGGACAGATTTGCTTAAAATAAGCCACATATGCTTTATAACACCAACAGAGGATACCTGTCAAGACTGACATTCATGATCTACTGACGGCAGGAGGTACCTTCAGGGTGACCTTCTACAGTTATTTTGTGCAGACTGAGGTCAAACATTACAGAAATACTACATTAGTAAAAAAAATTTTTTTTTTTTTTTTTAGTGCTAGCTCTGTAATGTCCTTTCTGTTCCTGGAAACATTAATCAAAGAATCATGGTTTTCTTGGATGTCTTATAAATATGTATACCTAATAGAGCTTTGGAAGAAAAAGAAATAAGTAAGATTTCTAAATAAAAGAGCTGGATGGTGAAAGAGGGGGAGCAGGGGAGAAGACGGATTGTTTAGCTTTTTACCACATACATTCCTATTTCAATTATATGACTGTATACAAGTCGTCATTTTTTAAGTGTTCATTAAGAACAAGTGTTTGATTACATTTGAATTACATTTGATAACATTAAGTTTTGTTTTCCTCCCATCTTCCTCTGTTATTTATATGCACAGGTGACCAACTTCTGTACTAATTTTTGGACCCACTGAGAATGCTGCTTGTGCTGAACAAGGTGCACTCACCAGGCATTCTCCAAACTACATTCACAAACACCAAAATCCTTATAAAAGTCTTCAAAAGCAATGAAGCACACACAGTCTAGAAAGAAATCTAAGACTTGCAAAAGCAGAACCCCAGAGATGTGAATTGTGTCTGTGGTATAGTCCCTCTTGGAAGGTTCTCCCTGGAACAATGTCTGAACTACAGCAACACTCCCAAAGACAGTAGAAATGAATTTCTGCTTTCCTGTTACCTTAAAACCACATTTCCTGGAGTCCAGCTGGGCCCTCGGCTGACTCAATGAAAATTACTGGTAGAAAGGAGCAATGGGAGAGTTCCAAGTGGATTTTCCACACCTTCTGCTCTGTTTTACACTAAGTTCTCTACTACTTCATAAAAACAAATACCCAAGAGGGAATAGAGGACTGAACTACGGCACTAATAGCTTGGTGTTTTGGGGGCTACTGAGTCAGTGCCCTAAGCTATTTCAACAAAGCAGGAGATTGGGAAATGAGCTCATGTTCTCATAGTCTAGTGAACTGGAGAGGGATTTGAATTTTCAAATAAAAACAAAAGGAGATTGCTGGCTGTAAAATACACCCACACAAATACATAAAGTGTTTTTTAAAAAAATAAATTTCTTTAAGTTCTGGAATAACTGAACCAGAATATTTCTATAATGTATGGCAAAAACTAGTTGGCACTAATTGCTGACCAGTCAGTGAATATACTCTTCATTGTTTCACAGCAGAAAGCCATTAATGAGCTTTCTAATTTTCGGAGACGTGATGGTTTAATGGGGGACATGCTGAGACTCAATAGGGTCCTGTTTGCTAGCGAAGGTTTGGGATAGACTGTCACCACAACAAACACTTAGCAACACAGCTACAAGCCTTAGATAATTTTTAATGACACACTCTTCCATCTTCATAAATGATTTTAAACTGTTCCTTATTCTCAAACTCAGGTCTAAACTGCTTGCTTTCTTTATTCTCTAATACATAAAATTAAA
Source organism: Anabacerthia variegaticeps (assembly GCA_035583185.1). Classification (NCBI taxonomy): domain Eukaryota; kingdom Metazoa; phylum Chordata; class Aves; order Passeriformes; family Furnariidae; genus Anabacerthia; species Anabacerthia variegaticeps. The sequence goes on along the minus strand of JAWWEW010000001.1, from coordinate 19,139,347 downwards.
CTCCAACATCATAAAAAGAATGCCAACAGCACTTCTTTGAATTTTGTTTGTTTTTTAAGTATCCCTTTCATACCTACCAAGAAGCAACAGATAACACAAGTCAAAAGAGTTTATACTGCAGCTCCACTCTTTCTCTGTTCATTCACACATACACAAGAAGTAAGATTTTCTTTGGGATTTTTTAATGCAAAGAAATCAACCAGGTTTTTTCTAGTATGAAAAGCACTTTATGTGGAAGAACTTTACTCACTGTTAGCATGGTATCAGGATGTTCCAACTAATAAAAAAGGGGGGGGAGGGGGATAAATTTGTTACTAGTGTTCACTTTTTTATGTGCGTATCATTTAGCTTTGCTGTTGTTTAATACTGTCATAACTAATACATGGCTATCAGTAAGAATGGTTGTAAGGGCATTTCAAATGCTAGCTCTCTTCAAATCCGCTTTTAGAATGGAAACCATGGAGACAGCAAGTGCACAGGATGGCACAATAAAAGCTCACACTGAAAAAACTGGTCTAATCTGTGCAAGGAATACTCTGCTCAGATGTGTCACCATTCCAGGCAACTGTTTTAAAAGTTGTGAATCTCTCTGCGAGACTTGAGCATAATAGAAGTAGAACTTGAAAAGTCACAATGAGATAGGTCATCTACTGTAAAGTCTTTTCGTGATGACCAATTTTGAATAATGATTTCTTGGTTTTCATTCTAGTTCTCTATTTTCACTTATAGAAGACAACATGAAGAAATATAATAAAATAGTATTTTACCTTGTAGGGAATTCTTCAGAATATAGGAATGTGCACATTCAAACAAGGGAAAGACAGACAAACCCAGCCCACTACAAAACTGTCCTCCAAAGACACACTCAGGAACTGGATCTTATCATTACAGTGCACGAATAAATAGATACAGAAACTAAAAAAACCCAAACTTTAGTATACATCTTGACTATCTATTGGGTTTCCCTTATGCCCCTGCCAGAGGACAAACACAGCTGGCAGGACTTTACTCAGCCATGCCAGTAATTCAACCAACACTCAGCCTGAAATTCAGTATGTAACTCTGAAGTGCTAAACTGCTGGAAAACCAACTCAAGAGTGTATCATGGTTCATCTGTCAGCAAGCGCTTGCTATCAGTAGGGCAAACTACAACTTGGTAATTGTAGTCCAGAAAACACACCAAAGAAAAAAAAATGAACAGGGAAAGATGGGAAAAGAAAAACAGAATGAAAAAAGAGCAAAGAAAAGAAAAAAAAATTAAGAAAAAGGGTAAAGAAAAATAAGGGAGAAACAAGAGGGTGGCCTCAGCTGATGGCAACAAAAAGGAAGGCCAGGCCCTGGAGAGCACTCCCTCCCAGACTGTGGTCCAGGAGCAGGAACAGGGAATTGTCTGCCAGAGGGGTCACCCAGCACCCTGGCACCTCCAGAAACGTGGCACACAGGGCAGTGGTAGTGCTGAACAAACCATCCAACTCATGGCGTTTCATTATCCTTACACTGAACATAAAAAAATGTAATTAATTATAAAAAGTAAGTGGCATAAGATACCTCAAACATGTAACTAAAAACATATTTCAGAAGTCTCATAAAAATGTACTGAATGCAAGTAGGATGGTCAAGTAGGAGTTTGGACAATCTTTAGAGAACTGGGAGGTGGTAACTTTTATCTTTTATTATGTTATTGCTTGGATATTTTTTCCATCCACTTGAATGTTCATCCCCCAGTCTGAATGCCAGGTAACAGTCACTTACTAGGTAAAACCAAATCAGTACATTTATCTTAAAACTCATCAGTGCTGGAAAGTATCAACTATGATGCTTGCAGAAACTGGCTCCTGGACCTGCAAAAATAACCTTTATAAAGTGAGAAATGGTTTAGCAAATGGTGTCAAGCTTTAATGTTCTACTATGTTTTCTCCTAGATAGACCTAATCTCTAAAAAAAAGTCAGGACTTCAAACACTAATTATTAATTTTTAAAAAATAATAAAGCGATTAAACTTTCCAAATGGACTTGCTGAGACCAGGCACAACAGGTTCAGCTCCGTTTTGGGCCAAGCTTTTAATGAAACTTGTAGATTAAATGGCAAACCACCAACCCCACATGAAATGTTTGCCCTGTTTGAGCAATGCAGTTTCTGTTGGGCAGAAATATACCACTTCCACACGAAAACAAAACACTGAGGCCACTCAGAAACAACACACATCCACAAATCAAACACCTACTCAGCAAGCGAGCATTAAGTTCAGAAAAGGGGGTACAGGAAAAATGTCTGCAATGTGGGAGCAGGAGGGAGCACAGGGCAAATAAAGAGGAGGGGAAGGTGGCATCAAAAGCATTGTTGCTGCCCAGTGTCAACAGTGACCCATGCTGGGGCTATGGGAAAACAGCTGGTAACTGCATCATGGCACTGGTGCCCACGGAGGATAAAGGGGGTCTGAGAAGGGCCATCTGAGGTGCTGGACCCGGCACCTGTGCCATGGCCAGGGAGCCAGGGAGGTGTGGATGGGCAGGGCAACCTCCTGGCCTGCTGTCCCCAGGCTGGCAGCGCCTGGGGCACAGCAAGGGAGGGCAGGTGTATGCCCAGGGGCTGGTGCAGCTCCCGGAGCGCAGGGGTACAGGTCCCACCATCCGGCCAGGCATTGCTCCCACCCCACCAGCCCATGGGTGAAGGGCTGGGCTCATCTGCTGTCTTAGGGCTCCTACAGCAAAGTGCCAGCTCTCCAGTCACGTAAAGCCACCACCCAGTGTTTTGGAAGGAGAGAAAGGGCAGTAAATACCTACTGTGCGAAGAGAAAAAGCCACGCATTTGGCAGCTCTGCTGAGCGGTGCCCTCACAGAAGCCCTTCACGGGACAAGAGGAAAGCCAAGGGGAAGACTTCCCTAGAGCAAGTTCTTTGCCAGCCCAGTGCTGGAGGACATGGAGCAAAACCAAGCCTGGACAGCAGGTAGAGGGCTTGGAGGTTTGCTTCCAAACTAACCCCAGCCCTTGTGAGCCCCCAGTTCCAAACCGGGGTGGGAGTAGGTGTAGGGAGGAAAGCTTGCATCTAAGGGTCATCCTTTTAAAAGTAAACTTAAAAATACATGCCCAAGAACAAGCAGCACACACAACAGAAATAAAACATGGCCAACACACCAAAATGGTCTCTGTGCAATTTTGTCTGTGAAGCAACACGCTGGTGGAGAAGGAAGGGAAAGCTTCTCGTCTACCCTGTGCTGCAATGTGCATCCCGGATGGAAGAGTGTGCCTTGCAAAAACAGGTCTGGAGGTGTAAATCACTAACATCGTTATACAAACAGAAACATTAATATCTCCAAACAGGAGCCTACAGAGTCACTTGGAAAAAAACCTAAGCTGAATGAAGACACAGGTCTTAATGAAACCAGGCAGTTTTTTTTTTTTTTGCCTTGAATTTAAGTTACAATAGGACATTTGTTATTGCAGGATTCATTTCAGCCTTCAGCAGCTGCAGAGGCAGAAACAACAAAACCAGAAACCCGGCAAGTCACAGGCTACAGCTACACTTACTTCACAAAGAAAGACTTCAATAACACACTCTGGTAGCCAAAATTTCTGGGTCACAAAGTGCAGAAGAGAAGCATTTGTTAGGGTAAGAGCTGCTTTTCTGGACAGGTGCTAAGAACCCCACATGCCAAACAACCACCACATCAGGTCTGCCCATAGCCCTGTGCATCTTCTGGAAAAATTCACCTGGATTATTACCCTCATGATTTCCTTTGCCTGGAGCACCTGGAGAGCAGGTTGAGGGGCTTTCCTTGCTGGCACTGTCTGTGCAGCACTAATGCAAAGGAGCCGACACTGGGAGCAGGGTAAAGACTCCTGCACATGTAGGTGAGGTCATTCACCCAGGGGATGGACACACTGGGACACCTGCACTACCAAACCTGTCTCCACTCCTAGGTGAAAGAGATGTAACCCACACATCCTGAAAATGCTGACAACCTTTTGCTCCAAAGCAGCATTTGTTTTTGCTTCTACATCTGCTGCCACAACAGAAGAGTGCGCCAAGAAACCTGTGAAGGTGAGCAGAACAAATGCCTGAAATTCAAAACGCAGAAGAGGCAGAACTCAACCTACTTCACAGCAATACCTCCCACAGAGAGTGTGATATAATGACAACACCTGCTAAAAAGCCCTCTGCTGACACCAGAGCAATTTATCAACAGAGCACTTTTCCTACAGGAACGAAGAGAAGACTCTGAAACGCAACCACCTCTCAGACAGGAGAGTACTTCTCTGCAGAGCATGGCAGACCACAGCAACAGCACAATCCAAAAACACAATGACTTTTAGCAAGTTAGAACTGAGAAAGCACACCCTGAAGAATTTGCTTTGTGCTCCTGTCTGAGCAAGACTATCTGAGCCTGCATAGGGACCAGCTTTTCTAGAAAAACAGCTGTCAAGTTCTGCCTTTTTTTAATGTCAAAAAATGAAAATCTTTGTGATTTGTCAACTGGATCACCAGGAGTTCTCTCTAGCTTTTCCAAGTCACGAAACAGTCAATCTCAGCATAAAGATTTCTAGAGCCAGTGAGCTCACAGGTGAGATGGCCACAGGAAATACTTAATGTTCAGTACATGGGCATTCCCACCAGATCAGTCCCAGGAGGGCATCTGCAGTTCAGCAACAGCTTCCTCACTGCAGGGTCTATTGGGTACTAACTCAAACTGGAATCGTATGTGAACAAGAATGGCCTAGAGTTCTACTCACAGCCTTCAGAGGATGAGACCCTCTGAATGAAAGAAAAAAAAAAAGTCAATGCTCTTGACTTGCCAGTCCCCAAACTTCATTTTTATCTTTGATTAGTAGGCATACAAATTGCTGTAGGGTGCAGTCACAGCAGAAACACAGCCAAGTGCTTTTTCACAGCACAGAGCAGCACAAAGGAGAAGATGACCCTGCAGCAGACATTGCAGGGTGAGCACAGCTGAATGGGAAAATTGTTCAACTCTCCTTTTCATCTCTTGTTGATCGTGTCCCGGCATGTTCTGCAAAACCTCACAATGCAGCTGTGTCCATCGCTACTGTAACCCATTCTAAGGTTTACCACGTGCACAACAAAGCTTTCCTAATAAAATTCACTGATAATTGCTACCAGTGTCAGGGGAACCATATACAGCTGTATGAGCAAATGAAAGAATTACTCCCTTAATACATATTTAATAGGCCATAAAAGATCCTTGCACAACCCAGTATGACACTTTGTCTACTGGTCTCTTCAACTCAAGTGCAATAGGCCAAGACAGTTGTCTAAACATCCCCCGGAACAGCTACTGCCCACTGCTCCTGTGGAAGAACCACCAAATTAACAGCTACAGACAGTACTCACTCAGCTTTGCACATCTTCAATATAAAGCTCATAAATCATGGCAATGTAACTCTTATGCATATCAGAAACAACAAGAAGGCTACACAAAAATTTCAAATAAAATGGCTTTGTGCAATGTTCACTAACAGAAACACGACTGACTTGACAACAAATTCCTAGCTACTAAAATATTTTCTGCAGGATCAAATTGTCACAATCACCTTCCATCCTCTCCCCCTACCACGAGACAGAGTGTAAAGCCAAAAATTATTGAAAAGCAAACCCTTGGTAGACTGTTCCCTGTCTGAAACCTTTCCTTCCAAACTCTGGGTTAATTTCCAAGCTACCGACCACACTAAAGCAGCAACACTTTATCAAAACACATTGTATCTCAAATTAGGCAAAACGCAAGAGGGTAAACAGAATGCTAAGGCAGAGTAGAATTTTGCTTAAAAAAAATAAAAAAATAAACCCCAGGCTATAAATCTCTTCTCCCAAGTAACAAGAGGAAATGGCCTCAAGTTGCACCAGACTGGATACAAGGAAAAATTTCCCCACCAAAAGGGTTGTCAAGCATTGGAACAGGCTGCCCAGGGATCTGGTTGAATCACCATCCCTGGAGATCTGTTAAAAGACAAGCAGACACGGCACTCAGGGACATGGCTCTTGGCAGCGCAAGTCAATGGTTGGACTCAATGATCTGCAAGGTCTTTTCCAACTTAAATAATTCAATGATTCTATGAAAAATAAGTATAAACCAAACTACACTGCACACATTTATCAGTTATACATACATTTATCTTCTTTGTAAAGGCAGTATTTTAAGCATCAGGAATGAGGTTTTAATGCAGACTAGATTCCTCAGTGCAGTGGTTTAATTTGATCACAGAAGGAAATACAGCTAAAGGAACTTTAATCGTGTTTTTTGGAAACACCACTGCCTCTCAGAACTATGCAGATCTACACAAAAACCTCTGGGTCTATCAAAATTTGTAATGATTTTGAAAGCAGATGTACTATCTCAATACACAATTTTCAAGTGCCATCTAGTGGTTATTTTCTTTTTTATTACAACTTGGTATTTAAAAAAAAAAATCCCAGTTTTAAAAATTTTTTAAAAGTTTATTATTTCTATCACTTACTGTTATTTTATTATGTGACTCTTGACCCTTCAATAGTAAGTACATGCTTAAATTAAGCCTCATTTTAAGCATTTTGGGCAAGAAAACAGCTGATTTCAGGACTAACAAATTAAAAAAAAAAGCCAAAAAAGCCCTTATCCATCTTATCCAGAGAAACAAAACAAGGCATAGATGTCAGTCTGTTATTTAGAGCTTTTTCAGTATCATGAGAAAATTCTGACTTGTTAAAAGTCTGTACATAATTAGGGCCTCAACTGAACATATGAGAAAATCCTGGAGAATAAAGCACATTCTAAGCCTTCCTCACACTGGATAATGCCAAAAATTCACATTGCCACATGAAGAGGTTTGTTTTACACTCAACCCAACCTGTGATCTTACGCAGCCTCAAAACTTTGATAACTCAGCTAAGTTTGGTTACTTAATGTATTAGTTTCATAAGGGGAACAATTTCTTCCTATCTTGTGTGTCCCATCTCGAACATCCTCTTATTCTCAAAGTATAAGGAATTTGGCTCACCCTAGCTATCCCAAAAAATGGCTAAATGTGCTGATGCAATAGTGTGTCCAAGAAGGCATCAAAACTGTGTACGCATGGTGTGTACCATGCAGACAAACATGTGTGAAACATGCAAAGCATATCAAATCCTGAATTTAATGTGCATGGAAAGACACATATGTGCTTCCATCTCCATCTGGAAATTACTAGACACAAATATGAAAGCCTGTGTCTGTTAGCCAACCAACCAATGAAAATATCTGGGCTTCCTTACAATGAACCTCTGAGAGCCTAAAAGGAAAATGGTTCTATTTCTTTAACATACTTTTACAGAGCTACAGTAATATGCATATAATTTTGCGCCTATCTCTGCCTATAGAAAAAGTATTAGAACACAGAGTTTGAGACAGAGCCAAAAGTTAAAAACATATCATTACCATATATCATCTTTAGTAATTTTATACTGAAAGACTTGCTAGCTACTTTGCTGTGGCAGAATCAAATTCACTGGGGAAAAGAAGATTATAAAAATGCTTAGCTCTTATTCATTCCATCTCAATTTCAGAGCAGTTTAATAAAGGTGAGAACATTGCTATTCTCCTAATACTGGCAGTTAGAAAAGAGTGAGAGAGGTGAAAAATCTTGAAAAAAGGTCAGAAACAAATTCACAGTCAAACGGGGAGCCAAGCTTGTAACTCTGATCCCTGCTCCCTTCTGCTGTCTCTCCCTTCCAGAAGATGAAGAAACTGAAAAGAAAACTTCCACATTCAGCAATCTTTTTGTGCACTTGCTACAAGGGTAATCAGAGGGACATTACGCATGCCCAGTGAGGCACACTGTAGATCCACCTCCAGGCAGGCCTCCACGGAGCTGCAGAACTTGGATGATGAAGTGTAAGGGCACTCGCAGCACGAGCCCCTGTGCAGCCCATGCTGCTGCCCATGCCCTGAACAGCCCGTGCCATCCCACTCCCACAGGCAAGCGCCCCATGTCCAGCACAGCATTATCCAGCCAGGTGCATCGTCCAACCAGGACACCGGCACCAAGGAGTTTGCTGGGCAACAACTGTTTACTTACCTACTGCCAACAAAACACTACAATGGACAAACCTGTAAGCATCTCATTTTAGACAGGAGTGCTCTCTCCCATTAGTATTGCATACAAGCCCTTAAACACGCCTTAAATACTGCCTGTCTGATTTGGAGCTTATCCAACATCCTCAGTGTAACAATCCATGTAAAGGTCCTGAAAAACCTATAGGATACTGAAACTACCTCTGGGAAATTATACAAAAAGCAATGCAAAGATCTGGAGATGCAGAAAATCACAAAGCTGCCCCTGAATACAAGAACAGGGCATACACAATGCCACAAAGAATAAAAAAAAAATTACATAACAGAGAGATAAAAGAAAATAAACAATGTTACTAAAAAAACCCTCAGGAGGTAGAACATTATCTTATTCCACATATAGCCTCAAAAAGGCAGCCTCAGCTACTCAGCATGTTAAACTCCCCTTTAAACACCTATTGAAATAATAAAAGTAATTTAAAGTCCCATAGTTCCATTATCTCATTGCCTAAATTGTTGCACTCAACTATTTAGTTAATCCATTACAAAGTCATGGAAGTTTTGGCCTACATGGCTGCTGGTTCTTTTTAGGATGACAGTATTTTGTGCATTCCCTCAGATGTGTCCCCTCTAAGATCATTAAAATGATCTGAGCCAAGTGAGCACAGCAGTTCTCCCAGGATGCCACACAACACCAAGCCTAAGTTTATTGCTTTCTTTGCAGGTGAAATGCAAGCAAAAATTCTGCATGCAGATTTAAAGCACTCCATTTGATGGAAAAGGTCTAACGGTCAAACAAAAACAGCTTACAAAATTTAAAAAAAAAAAATTACTTTCATACCATAATTTAAAAAATTGCTTTAATTGAGAGCTACAGATGTACCAGTATGAGTAAGAAAATCCTCTATAAAGGCAAACAATGTCTGTAAATGTGTTACTAATCGACTTCTCTTTTATAGATGGCAATTCACTGTAGCATTAAAGCTCAATGAATGCTGAGTATGAATGATTTCAAATTCCTGGAAGAAGGCAAGCTACTGAAAAAATCTGTTCTTTGCCATGGAGGTAGCTTTATGCCATAAGACATTTCAGACTTCTTCCCTAACAACCTCTCTCCCAAATAAGCTTCAAACTAAGCCATCAAAAGTAAGCAGGGCTGCAGACAATGCTCCCATTCTCAAGCCATATTTATGCTCACTAACATTGCAAAAATGCATCACCACCTTGAGTTCTGCTGAACGTAACAGTCCCTTTTAAGGAGAAAGAGACTTGGCTTATTTCTAATTAATAGAAAGACAATCACATGATTCAGAAATGTCCACTTCAAAAGATCTAAAGCTAGAAATGTGACATAAACTGCATGTGAAGGATTTTGGGCAAATGTTTTTCCTTCACGGCCCTTAAAACTAGACAATGTAATTATTAATTTTCATGCACTAAGAAACCATTATTTCAAGAAACAGGAAATATTAAATACTAAATTCATAGCACCTGGGGGGGGCTCTATTTCTGCTCAAGGTAGGCCTAGCTTCAAAGCTGGATCTCACTGCTTGGGAGCCTGCCCATGGATGAAGAACCCACCAGCTCTCCTGGCACCTGCTGTACCACTCTCACAATAGAGAACATTTTTCCTTATGCTCAAACAGAATTTCCCCACCTGCAGCTTGTGACTATCACCTCCTGCCTGTCCTTTCACTAAGCATCTCTAAGAGGAATCTAGCTCCCTCTTCATAATAATCCCACAGATAGCTGGAGTGATCTAGAGCCTCCTCTCAGTCTTATCAGTCAAGACACAACCAGCTCTTGCAGGCTCTCCTGGTATGTCATGTGCTCCAAACCGAACCACCTCAGTGCTCCTCGACTGTGCTCCCTCCGGTGTCAGAAGTGTAGAGCAGGAAAAGCCTTCTCTCAACCTTGCTGATACAGCCTAGCCTTCAGTTTGCTTTTGTGGCCACAAGGTCTTGCCCTTGAGTTCTAGTCAACTTACTGCCCATCAGGATTACCAGGTTTTCTTTACAAACCTGTTTTCTGCCTCTCTTTTTGTTAAGCTTCTTGGGTTCCCGTTAGTCCTTCCCAACTTTCTCAAGTCCCACTGAATCGCAGCTCCTGCATATCCACTACTTCTACTGATTGGTGTAACCTTTCATTGCCAACCCATCATTTGTATCATTAATGAAAAGTACCAGCCCCCAAGGAATAGCACCCCTAATTCTTGCCAGTTCAATGCTGAGCCAGTGCTTCAGCCAATTTTTCACACACTGTGCAATCCATCTAACAATCCATCCAGTCAGAATTCAGTTAGGCTCCAGGGATGCTAATGAAGTGTCAAAAGCCTTGGTACCATTAGACTAAACAAAGTCCTCTGCTCTCCCCTTGCCCACAGCATTTTGTCTCCATCACTTCTTCACACCGAGGACAAAACTGCTCATGGTAAATTCATGTTTGGCTCGTGTCCCCTTCCTGTCCTTCATGTGCCTAGAAATGGCTTCCATGAGGACCAATGCTGCAGTCCTACCAGCAACTGAGCTGAGGTCAGCCAGTCTGCTGTCTCCCAGACATTTCTTTTTGCCTTAGAGCTCAAATTAAACACCTCAGGGTGATGACACTGTTTCATTTCACCAGTGGTAACCTGAGATTACAACCATGCTACCATATTTGCCTGTAATTCCAAAAGAGCTGGAAATACTGGTATCTGGAGAATAGGTAGCACAGCTTGTTTGTCTCAACCCCTCCTGTTGTGGTTTTTTTTTAAGGAAGCTATCCAATACTACAAACCCAAGTTTGTAAACACCTCTCTCCCACTTGAAAAAATTTTTAAAATCCATGATATTTAAACATGGCACTGTATTTTCATTGTGTTTGAAAATGTGAGTCCAATTTAGTCAAAGCTTTCTTTAATATACCAATATTTTATAAAAAGCTTGTTTTCAAGTAGGGGGAAGAACATGAAGTTACAATGATTCTGAGGCAAGCCCTAAAAAAGCCTCAGCAAGCAAGAGAGCAATAGCAAGTGAGCTTCCTCATCAAGTAATGTGTATCATTTAAGAATGTAAGGGCACCTGGAACCTAACGAACAAAATCTAAAATCCAGATGTTTGACATTCTCAAAGGTCTGCAGCGGGCAGGCCAGTTCAGAAGTCTGCTGTTCTATGCTCAATGGTCTAAACACAAACAACTCTGAAAGTCTAGGTCAGCTCCCTGATGAGCTGGTAAGCAACTGGACAGACAATCCCATACGATTTGCTCACAAAAAGTTGCTGCAAAAAGTGAAGATGCCCAAATACTTTGGTAAGCTTGGGCAAGACTTTCCAATTCAAGTTTTAAAATTACTTAACTTGTTTGGTTTGCCAAGGTTTGCAGGCCTTTTAAATACTCTAGAACTGCTATAGGATGCGTTAATTTGGCAGCAATCTCTGGGATAGATAGGTCTTTCACAGGCCTTAAGTGGCGACACAAAGGATCTCATTGCAAGAGACTGGTCAGCCCACTGAAGAATCAAACACTTAAAATCGGCTGAGACAGTTCCTTCTACGAGTAGTCCAGGTCTGCACTGAAACCTCTGCAGGAAGTAGGAAAAGGCTTTTCTTTTCTTTTAAAGGAGATTTTAAGTGGAAGGGCCCTTTAGAACACAAAATTGCTTCCAAACATGACTGTTGGTCCTTGCTTATTAAATGCTGGGCCCTTAATGAAGCCCTCTCAGAATGGGTGGATTTCATGGGTATGTGAACACAAACACATACCATTGATTAAGCAGTAACTCAGAAAACTCCATCTCTGAAACACTGAGTTGGCCTTTGTCTTTATCTTCTGAAGCCCATTCACAACGCAATACAACTCACAACGCTGGACACTTTTTATAATTTAATAAATTGAGATCATAAAAGAAAAAGTCTTAGTTAAAAAACCCCTCTTAAAATATGAGCCAACAAGCCACAACTCATTTAGGCTCTCATCACTCTCAAAAAATTACCTCCATGTATATCCAACATTTTCAAATGAGAAAACAGGTTTCTCCTGGATACTCCAGGTATTGATGATGGTGGGCTACTATGAACAAGTGAATACCCATTCCTCGTGCTCCTATAGAAAGTACATCCTACCACCTATGCCATGGTCATTATCTAGGACCTGAGCTTCTCCGCTGACCTAAACTGTGATGCTGTGGTAAAGGAAAAAAGAAGAGTTAACTGTGGATATGCCAGGTTATACGATTAATCCTACCTTCTTCATGCTACTATATGAACTCAGTGGGGAGACACCTTTAGTTCAGTGGACTCTTTTTGCTCCCCCATTAACAATAACACGGTCCTGAATTCTTCGTGTTTGAGAAACATCACAGTATCTTCATGAAATTACAAGTAACACTGCAGGTAGCTTTTAAAATTTCCTCCTGATTAGAAAGTTTTCCTGTGGAACATGAAAAGTGGAAGAATGAATTGGCATCTTTGTGCTTCAACACCTTCTCTGTTTTCTTTGCATCAGATTAAATGACTCATCCCAGTTATAATGACTAAAACTGGATTTGTGAAAAGTGGCTCTTGGTAACTCTTTCTGATGTTGGCATTAAAAACCTCAGTTTGCTTTATATCACAGTTAAATTATGACAAGTCAAACATTTGGCTAAAGCTTAGGAAGAACAAATGAGTTCTCATCATTGTAAGCATTTTAGTACACCGGCAAAGTCAGCTCACAGGAAAAAGTACACCATTTCCACAGTCAATTATCTTTAATTCACACCTCCATTGTACAGGCCTAACACTGAAGAAGAAATCCACAGAGACAGACAGCACAGCAGATCCCCAAAATGTATAGGCAAAGTACTCATCTGGACTTAAAAAAACCCGAAAACATTTACACACTGAGTATTTTCTTGAAAAGATGCCTCATGACCACCCATGGCAGCAACAGCAACTTCCAGTAACAACGTAACCAGCCAGAAAGCTGATTTAAAGAAATAAGCAAATAAAATAAAACCCAAAACCAAACCAAAAACTGTATAAAAACATTCAAGAAAAGCACTCCTAAGAAACACTGAGGTCTGAAAGACAGTGTGAACACATAAAACACAGGTTCTGTCTGCTGCCAAGTCTCATGTTCTGTGATTCAGTTCTTTGAGCACATTATGAATATGAACAGTATGGAAAACATCTGCCTTTTGATTTGGGCTTTTGTTGTTGCCAGCTGCTCTATTTTAATAATGCCTTGTACACCTCAGAAATATGGAGTAAAACTGTAAACTAGAAAAGCTGCAGTCAAAACCGAAGTTGTCACAAGTAGAGTACATCAGCCTGCACTGCTTCAATAGATCTCCTTTTTGGCAAAGTTTTCTGGAGAACCACCAAGAAAGTACCAGAGGCCCATAAAAACTGAAAGGAGAAGTTCTCTTAGTAAGACAGATTATTTAAACTTTTGGTTCTCCTTCTGTTTATGTTATCACCTATCTAAAACTCACATTTCTTAACCAGCAGTCAAAGAAGAAGTGGCTTCATGAAAAAACTCTAACAGTCTGGCTCCAGCTGGGTGGTGAAAACTGCTTCTGTAGTTCTCCAGCTGAAAAAAAGCCAAAACAATAAACCTCTGCCCAACATAAAAAAGCCACTTCACAAGTAAGCCACACCTCAAACAAGATTGGATAGTTAAGATTACAGGTAGGCATTATGGTTTTTATCTTTGCATCTTCATGACCACAGAGAAACAAAGATGGAAATATTGTTTTTCCCAGTTCTTTTGATCAGTACTGGGAATCTTTGCTAAATGTTTAGCAGATGTAAAATTGAGTACTGTGAATGCCTCTAAACTTTTAATGAGCTTTACAAACTGTATTATTATGCCTACGCAGATATTCCTAGATGGAAATACAGATACACATCTAGGCAAGATATATCTAGATCCACACATGTGCACACCTCAAGATTTTACATTCAGCTACTCGGCCACCATCCGTGGAGAAACAGCAGCTGTGCCTGCAGACCAGTCAAAATATAGCTTATTGAAATGACACTATCAATACCAAACTATTCCTGTAACGAGAATAACTGCTGATGAAATTCCTTCCTCTATATTTAAGGAATGAATCTCTTCGAGTGGAGAAGTATTTCTGTTTTCTCTGTTGAGTGACAAAGCAACATTATTGTGGTTTATCCTTTAATGATGATATGCTGTACAGTCAATTATCACTTAAGGAACTGCTCATGTCAAAGTAATTGTAAATGATACAATGAAGTCACAGGTCCTGGAATTTGCTGTAATTCTGGTTTACTCAAATGTGGTAGATTTGTCATTAGTTTTTCTTCACAGGAAATCAGACTCCATTTTCGGTTTGCATCAGGAACCGAAGCAGGTAGATTTAAACTACAGAGTAAAATATAACTGCCACCCTCCACCTTTTCACTTTCCTGCAGTGAACTCATTTGTTGTAGCAAGAAAACTATATGCTCATCAACCCTCCCTCAAACTTAGCCTTGCCTTGCCAATCCCCTAGAACAGCACAGAACAGAAGCCAAGAGCACAAGACACTGACCATCCAGTGCTGATGAAGAAAGAATGAGCACCCCCCAATGCACCCACAATAACTGCCAAGTCTTCCTTACTCCTGCTGTGTCCTTATGAACAAAGCTTTCTTTGAAAACACCCAGGTCAATGCAGTATTTGCCATTTCACAGCATTTCTTTAATCACACTACCTTGTGGCAGGTGAGTGGCTTTGGCCACTCACATCCTTGCATGCAGCTACCACAGGCAACACACTATTAGAGGCACCAGGACAGCTGAACAGCATCTTGGGCCCTTCCCTTCCTTGCACACAAAGAGCTGTAGGAAGGTGAGTGCGGGTGTCCCTCCGATGTCCAAGGATGACATCTGGTGTGATAGGGCTGACAAGTGCTCCCAGCTACAGCATTAAACCTTGAGGCATTGTGCTCATAAAAACCTTGCAGTTTCTATGCTGCAGTTTCCCTTCCTCACTGCATAACTCAGCATTCTTCCTACGTCACCAAAGTCAGCAGAGATTTCACTTGAAACAGCCTCAGCTGCCTCATGAGCAATGCCAAGCTTGGCGCCACACACGGCCCCATTCACGCCACGAAGCCCACGCTTAGTCCATTGCCAGCCTTCTCTCCAAGGACACGAAGTTAGGACTTCTATACACCTTCCCATCTGCAAGACTCACAACTGCAACAGTGGTGAACTGACTCCAAAGCAGCCAAAAATCATTAGGAGAGAAGTGGCTGCAGAACGAATAAGCAAAGGAAAAAAAAAAAGAAGCTCAAAGGCTAACTCCTTCCAGTTGTTATTATTTAGATGTTTGCTCTAAGATTGATAAAAGAGAGTGTGTGGAGAGGATGGATGGGACAACAGATATACTGGACAGCCCACCCTGGAGATGACCTTTTTTGCGATAAAAGCTGCCATCAGTTATTGCTATGGAAGTATATGGCACACCAAGCATACTAAGTAAATGCTAGTACTCAGGACACTCCACATATAACTCCAGAGGATGTCTCCTGAAGTCCCAAGATGATGTTAGGACTTTGTTTTACAGAGCACTGTAGACTTGAATCTACTGTGTTCAGTTTAAAAGACATCTTTAGAAAGCATGCAATGCCTGAGAAAACATCTAATTACTACAAAGACTGTGCATTTAAGTAATTAATTTTTTTCCTAGACATTCATTAAAAGAGAACAGTATCCTCACACACAAAATTATAAACAAGCTGAGTGCAATAGCCACGACATAAAAAACCCCAGCACTGCAAAGACATCTCTCTGGAGAGGAGATAAGGGATCAAAACAAACAAAAATCCCAGGTTACCTCTTTTTTCTTCCCTCCCTTCCTTGTTTTGCTAAGGAAGCCCTAAAGTCTCAGTCATGATACCATAAAAATGACGTAAAAATATCTAAGGTTATACCAAGCTTAGACTCAAAACTAATTTATATCAGCATGTATGAGAGATGGGAATACAGACCATTACCGAACTATTGACATCCTTGTATTCAAAGGGTTTTCTTATTCAACCTTAGACAATTTGAGATTGTGCCTTTCCTGTTTCATGGAAATGCAGATAATGACCTACAATACCTACACCAGGCTATGGAAATGAAGTCTTAGTGTAGGAGAAAGACCCAGAAAGAGTGGAAACAAACTGACAGCTTATATGATGCTCAAACTCCTCTACTGAAGCACTCTGTGGCTCCATTCTGGAGCATTTCTAAACCATATGGAGTCTCCAGCAAAGCCAAACATAAATAACATACATAAGCCAAAGTAAATTAGGTAAAGACATTCAGATTTGTAATTTCATATTTTGTAGACTCTAAAATATCACTGAGCATCCTGTATGTATTGTTATCACCTTGAATGGGTATTTAGTGAAGAAAATATGACTTCTGCTGGTTTTTAACTCCTATCTGATATAGTTCTAATGCAGTTTTCATTGCTTTGTGCAATAAAAACATACTGAAATTGAGAGTGTTTTAAAATGGTCTCACTGGAGAAAGTAAACAATAAGTAATTTGCCAGAAATCTCAATTTTTATTCTGTTGTATTATACATACAGTGAAATTACTAAATTGAAATAGTTGAGATACAGTTTAAAAGGTGCAACTTTTGCATTCTGTAGCTCTATCAAACTTGTTTATTTTACTTTATGTATACATATATTTATAAGATCCAGGAAAGAGAAATTTTACCCTTGGAGAGAGAGACTTTTCTGAATTATGAATTGCTTTATGACATGAAATCCTAACAAGATGCATCTCATAAGACCATTTATGCTGCAGCCTGCTAGAGCTCAGTGATAAGATGCACTATATGCAAGCTCTGTATCAAATTAGAAACCACTTACATCACTCAGTGAGTGTTTGGTATTTGACATTTTGCTTTCTCTAGATAACCTGTGTCTTATAACTTTTCATGGGCCATTATGGAAATTCACATCAGCAAACAGACTTCTAAAATTTCCTACTTGTTTAGGCTATGGAAGTTACATTACATATACAAGAACAAGCCCTCATTTACATAGGAACTCACATTATCATATTAAAATTAACTCAGATACTTCCATTCTTATTTTAGTCTGAGTTGTTTATTCTCAGATAGCTTAGGCTGGTTCCTCAACACCATTAAGCTCAGAGGATGCCAGAGGAATAAAGCTGTACTGAACACTGGAATTTACATCCATTACACGTGACTGTCAGTGTGTCACAAAACCCAGGCTGATTCCTGATGAAAGAAGCCACAAAGCTGAAGCCTCATAACACGAATCATTTAGAGAGTTCACTACTTTGATTTAGGTTAAACGAATTTTTGAGCTTAGAAACAGGACTAAGTTACAGCAATTTGAGCAGCTGAGCTGTGTAGCTGACCATACATGCACAGTTTAGCCTACAGCAAAAGAAAGGCCAAGCACATTTTTGGCTTATGATAGGAGATTTGAATGGAGAAGACTCAATGAAAGGAGATTTATGGAGTCTACCTACTTTACTTCATCCCTGAGACAAGAGTACTCTCAGCAGGAGCTGCAGATACTCAATCATCAAAACGTCCTTAGCTGGTGCTCTGCTGCAAGGTCCATCCCACCACAGCACCAGCCTGGTGTTCACACCACTACACCCACCAGGTACCCACATTACAGACAGCACTGACCATACGGAATTCTCCATGTGTGCAAACTCTGCATGGTGTGCCTTACCACATGCCTGCCCCCATACCCAACACGAAACAGCCAGCTCTTCGTGCATCTCTCATCATGACACAAAGGGGGACACAGCAAGTCACTGCAGCAGGCTGGCCACTGCTACCGTAACAGAAAGCTCTCCTACTGTTGCTGAAGTTTGAGATAGAGGTCAGCGACACATCACCCAAACCACTTGTTCACGACTGAACATGCTGTTAAAAGTCTAACACAGAATTAAATGTTGGCCAGATACTCAGCTCAGCCTAACTCAATGAAGTGGCCCAGAGTCAAGAGCAAACAACAACTGTCTGGAGTTCTGTGTGTGCCCTGAACACTTCAATTTATGCCTAAAGGAAACCAGCACAATACTGGATTTGCTAGGGCTTAATTTAAGACAATATTAAGATAGAAACAGAAGCTTGAGTAGAAGTAAAGTGGGGAAGCAAACATCTTCCTGAATGGTGAGACAGTATCCGATGCCATAACTAAACACCACACTCTTGAATCTTGCTACTTATTTTAAGTCATGGGTAACAACCTTAGCAAGGCCACATTCTTCAGCTGACTACACCAATTCACAGTACCTAGAAGATCTGACTCATGCTATTGACATACTCCTTGCGCCCCCTGAGTTCTAAAACCATCAGAGCTTGACAGGAGGTTTGGCTTCACGGGCATAAATTTTATCCACATTCTTCCCCCATCAGGATTCCTGGATGAATGACAACTGCTGCTAAAACCAACACTAATCAGAGACAAGAAATATTTCAAGGTTTTGAGTGTTCACCTAATCTTTAGCAAAGAGATTATTCCTGGTAAAGATGCAGTCTGGAAGTGTTGCAAGGTGGATGTGTATGCTCAAGCCTGGAGCCAGGGGCTCAGGTGCCCCCCAGGACCCAGGAGGCCACCATCTCCATGGCAAACAGAAGCACCACTGAGACAGAAGTGACTCTAAACTGAATGGCTGCTCCCAAGGCTCACCTGGATGCTTCTCGCCTGTTTGCTTAGCATGGAAGTAACAAACAAGCCTGCTAGTGCTTCAAACACTCTCTGCTTTTGAAGGGATCAAGTCTGAGAAATGCCATCAAGCAAGTGGGAACTGCAAGCCAGCCTGCAAGGTGTATCCCTACAGCTCACAACAGCCGGCCTCACAGCAGTGGCTCAGCTACATTTACCGCCTCACTGAGAACCACTGATCCAACAAGCGTAATCCCATATTAAAAAAAAGCTTTTTTTCAGGAGAGAGTTGTATAATACCAAAACTTTCTACATTTCACCTATGGTCTTCTCTAAACACTTGCACAACAAAACCCTGGGCCTAAGGATCTCACAGCTTAAAGAGTATCCCACACAGAATCCAGCCTCCAATTGGAAAAGGCTTGCAAGAAAGCTGGAGATCTGAACTATTACGACTCATCTCATTATATTGTTATGATCCTGGGCATAGTTCAGAATTACATATGTTATAGTTTCAAACCTTTTGAATTCCTTCCAAAAGCTTGGAGGCAATGCATTAGCATAACTACAGTGGTTAACA
>JAWWEW010000001.1:19042298-19119997 GCA_035583185.1 Anabacerthia variegaticeps | reverse complement strand
GTTTCTAAATTTAAGAAGAGCGATTATTTTATTTCTTGGCCAATAAAATATCTTAGTTTCCCTTCAAACTAAGACAACATAAACCAAAAATGCAGTTCCCCCATCTTCTCAGGGGCTTATCCGCATGGACTGTCTGAAAATCAAAGGCAGTGATGCAAGCATGAAAAGTGCTCTTCACCATCACCTCCCAGTGGATCCCAAGTCTTGTCTGGTAACTCTTAAGATACTTTGAATCTAAGAGGCTGGGGGAAAAAATAAGGAAAAAAAAAGACAGAAAAAGGAAAACAACATAGAGGCACCTTACCTGAACACCTACTGACTTGCCTATGCATCTACAAGAAATATGACAGGTTGTTTCTACCTGCTTTACACGACATGAAAAAACAGAAAGGACTGAGAAGCAAATGGTTTATCCCGAGTTTCAAAAGAAATTTTCCTTTTTTTCCCCACAGCCCTCCCTTTGGGGAGGATAGGGTCAGTGGTGAAAGGGCTGATCAGACACCTAATTGATAACGAATTTCAAAAGAAAAAACGTAACTTTCAGAAGTTAATTCCCTCATGTAACAGAGTTTCTCAGTAAGACAAAGCTTGGCATAAGGCATAATGACTTTTAACATTATCCACATACGCAGAAGTTACTTTCACTTGAATGTTCATATAGCTTTGACAAATCTACAAGCATGGCTGTGAAAAGAAAGTTAAAAAAAACAGTCGTATTTCCTTATGCGTGTTGGCTCTTTCCAACCACTCTGAACTCCTGGGCCCAGCCTCTTTGCCCTGACAAACTTCTCCAAGCCAGCATACAGAGCTGCTCCCAGAGATGCAGGAGTCTTGTGGTTGCGCAAGTCAGCCTGTAAATCCACAGCACAGGAGATCCACAGAATTGCTTCACATACTGCTACTGCTGTGCAACAACTTCTGACAGAGAACAGCAAGAGCTCCCAGTTACTTACAAAGGAACAGGCTGACTACGAAACAAGTGGCAACGAAGTTACTGAGACCGGAAAGATGCCTGTGCACAGACACCTGGCAAACAGGAAGACAGGTCCTGAAGGTGTGTCAGCCTAATTCCAACACACCTAACATGTCCATTTTAGTGTTCTCCCCAGTCTTGGTACAACACCTGATATCTATTTAGTACCACATAGAGAGTATATTACTGATTGATCAAAAGCTCCTGAGAACTATAAACAGGTATTTGTCAAGGAGCATAAGGCAAATTTTAATTCCATTTATTCCCCAAATGTTCCCAAAAAGGTATCCATCGCAAGAAGCTATAGATTATCAGTATAACCCATGGTCCAACAGCGTTATAGTTCACTTTGTGGGGAAATAACCTTTTGTACCTCCAGATCATATTCTGTGTTCAACTCAGGTAAACATATATGGAAAGGTAGACGGTATATTATTCCATTAGCATGTGGCAAATTCTTGAAATCCAGTGACTTCTGCATTCATTCAGAGGAAAAGATGACAAAGTTCATAGCTGAGGAGGAATGTTTAAAAAGTTAAGTCTCACGCATGGGAATTAAACCCAGAAAGTTGAAAAAGCATTCTTGTCCACCTTCCTTTAAAAGGACACATCAGTAAGGAACAATTGCTCTTGGATAACTGATTTTTTGTGTTGGATTGCTGAGGTTTTTTCGCAAAGGTTGGAATTGACCCTGTTCTAGAATGAGAAGGTTCAGCTGCCCACTGCACCACTATGACATCCAGAGTTTAGGATGAAGCTGTAATACAACTTACAAGTCATATTCATTTTTGGACCGGGGCCTGTTTGTAATAAAATTATGTAAGCAGCTGAAACTGCCTTCCTTGGCTGCTGAGGAAGAACAAGCATGTGTCAGAGGACAACATGGAAACCCCTGGCCTCCTGCTATAGTGAAGTGTCAGGCATGAAACAAACGCCCTGGCCAAAGTTTGACAGAACCATGAAGATACCTAGAGAAAAACACTGGAAATGGCTCACGTTTTACTTCTGTAAGCTTAGCACCTGGAAGGGCAATTTTCAAATCTTCTAATTAATATGCAATATGCATATAGTAAATAACTTCATATGTATGTTATCTTTTTATATATATATATGCAGACATATATAACCCGAACCAACAAGAGACTACAAAAGAAGGAAATGTAAGCTTTCTGCAAAATCCGTTATACTGCAGTTTATACTTCACAAGATGCTTTTTTTTGTTACATTTTCTAGTCTTTTTATGCACAACAGCAGCCTACATGTTACTGTAATATATATATATAAATAAATCAATACACTGAAGTCTTGATTCTGTAAACAGGAGTAACGAGGGGCATTTAACTCCAGTACATATACCCTTTTGTTATTCTGAAACATTTTGAAATCTGACCTGAATTTCTTTAAGAACATACATTAACTGGATTGTTCCAAGTTAAAAACTCTGCGCTGCCAAACTGCTGTTTACTATTAAAAAAATGGAGAAAGTGAATGTACACAAAATTGCATTAGGAGTAAATATCCTTTCCCTCAATACATACTCCTAAAAGCAGCGATGCAAACCTGACATTTCCTGACTCAGCAGTCTCCCTGTCAGCACCCACTTTAGCAACAGAAAGAGTTCTATCAGTTCCCAGTCCTATTCCCACGGCCGAGCCAGCAGAACAAGCAGATAAACAGATCGCAGCCTCAGCTCTGCGTCACCAAAGCTGCCTGCCAGGTTTTGTCTGCAAGACCAGTTTCTGTGCATGTGACCCGTTTCCCTTTCTCCCGCACGCAGCCCAACAGCATAGCACAGCTGCCAGAAAAACCGAAATCAGGCCTAAAATTAACTTTATCAAGTACAGTAAAACATAGGAAGAACTCAGTTAACTCCAATACCTCAAGCCGAGTTGTGCAGGACAAACAATGCACATTCCTACCATTCTTCCAGCCTTTGCATCGAGCAGATTTGTCACAGAAACCCTATAACCCCGCCTGCAGCTGAACCAATATTTTAATTTTTTTTTAACCTGATTTTACCAGGAATTCCAGAGCACTCTCCTCCATCGGCATGCTTCCATAGTACACACACCAGCCACAACCTAACGACATTTCTAGTTGTGCAGAAGCATTTGGGTGGAATGGACAGACAGGTGTGCAACACTGCTGCAGCACTCCTACATGTGGAACTATCACCACATCATTTAATAAGCTGAAGTAACTGTGATTTTAGACGGTTAGTGCTTGAGAGTACAATATATCTTCCAAAGCCTAGTTCAGCTCAACAGGATCCTTATCTTTATCCAATTTTCTTTTAATGCCAAAAATAAATTGTAAATGAATATGCTCTCATAACAGAAATAAATTAACGATAAAATCTTCTTCATTGTTTTGTTTTTAAATCATCTGACAGACTTTAGTATTAAAAAAGTAAAGCTCTTTTACAAGAGACTGGAAAGTAGTACAGTGAAGAGAAAAATGATGACTATTAATTCCTCTTAATCCCACAGAACACTGTTAAATACTGAATGACGATGCATGAGGGGAAAAAAGGAAAGAAAGAAAAAAACCTGGTTAAATTCTCTCACTCCACAAGATACTGAGGCAAAAACCAAAAAACATTCAAAATAGCAAAGCAAAAAACCTCCATCCCAAAAACCTTAAGTGCAGCAATATACTCAACACTAGTATATCTTTTGGTACACTGTATGTCAGTTTCTAAAATCAACTAGAGTGGCTACTTCTATTTTCACACCTTGTGATTAACCAGATTACAAAAGACAGTGCAAATAATGGGCCTAGATATCAAAAGTATCTATGTACACACTGAAATTTAGCATTAAGAAATTATTTTATCCCCAACATGCTGTTCCAGCATCAGCCAAAAGCTTTGCAGTCTGTTCTTTCTTGGAGTACAAAAATAAATAAAATCTCAGAAGTGTTGCCCTAACAGTTATCTTCAAGTTTTATTGAACTGACTTCCAACAGAAGTCCTGAAGTGGAATAAAAGGCGAAAAACTTAGACCCTAGGAGCTCTGAGAATCTGGAAAAGCACAGAAATATGTATGAAATAAACTGCAGGAAAAAAAAAAAAAACAAAACATTTCTCCTAGTTAGTTTAGACAAGACTTGTTTTTCAGAAGTTCTGCATTTACCCGTATTGTTGTATATATTTTAGAGGACTGTATGCAACACCCGCTTGTCAGGCTTTCTATAAAAGATATACACACCAAGAGCAGCAGGATTAACCCATATACAAAAAGACTGCAATCAAGATAAATGACAGGAAAAGAAAACAATTCTTTTCCAAACGTATCTGGTGTGCTTGTATCCATATACATTTTCAATATATCAGGTCTGACAGAGAAAATGGTCTTACTAAAGAACAACACCCAAGTAAGATTTCTGTTCCAAACTGATTTGAAGAAAAGTAGGGACTTTCACAGTGAGGTTGCCTCCTTTTTACAACCCCTGTCCAGTCTGATTACATCTCAAAATCAGAGGCACTGAATTTAAATTAAGGAAATAAAAGATATACTAAATATGATTACAGGTCCATAAACATGTACTTAAAACCAGACTTACAAAGAGTTTTAGAACAAAGCTGTGGAAGATTTAAGATAAAAAATAATCCTAGTTGGTTTTGCTGTTTCATCTCAGGAATACAATACTAAAATTATACTACAACACAAGTTTCATGCACAGATTACATAAACTTGCTGTAAATGCATAGATTTGTGATGCTTTGCACTGTTTGATAATTTTAATCTGAGTGCCTTCAGTTACATTTTCAGTCCTAGCCTTCCTCTTCAGGTTCTTAGAAATTATGCAGAAGAAGTGAAAGCTGGGCTTTCAAGGCAGCCCTCACACAAATTTGGGCGCAATAACAAGGAGTCATGCTGGGATGGGCATCATCTTACTGTGGATCAGGTAGCAGTTTGCTAGCAAGAGGACAGGTAGCCCATATCCCTACAAAGGGTCTCACAGCTTTCCCACAAGTTTTTCCCATTTAGATCTATGAAAACCAAACTGTTTGAATGCTGGTCAGTGACAATGCCCACCCTTCTGCAAAGACAGCAGTATGAGGAAAATCTTCCTACATAGGAATCCTTAAGGAAGTGTACTCAATCAGAAGGGAGCACTCGCCAGTCTTTCCCAAATTCTGGATCTTAATGAGGGAAGTTATGTTTAGTGCTGCACGTCACAACTCACTGAACACAACACTGGACATATTCAAAGGGCTCTACTCCGTTATGTATCTAGTTGGCAACCCAAGACATACAGCCTATTCCAGCCTTCTGGAGAACAACAGACAACACCTACTAACTCCTCTCCAAAGAGCCATAGTAATGTGGTAATAAGGAGCATAAGGTGTCAGCTAGGGATTATTCCCCAGTGCCAAGTCACATATTTGTTTCTGTACTGTGCAACAGAAAGCAGCTTTAAATTCACTGCAGGAGTAGCTTTTTATGACATAAAAAATTAATTGCTTAGTTACCCAAAATTAGTTTTACCATAACAGTGAGTGGCCAGTTACAAATCACTTGAAAAACAAATTAAATTTACAAAGGATGAAAACAAATCCACGTAATTGTTCTTTTAAAGGAATGCTGATGTGTTGGTTGCCTAATTGTTTTGTGCAATCACTCAGAGATACCAGTATTTATATGTGATTACTGGAAGCACCTATGTATGTACTTTCTCCCCTCCTCATAAAAGGTATTTACAGGTACCACAGAGCTGTTTCTTAAAAAAACTTATTAACTGGAATGTTGACAGAAAACTGAAGCAGCACAAAAGGGCTGAAAGACAATGTCGTTTCCCCCTCCATGAACACCACACAGAGATCAACTCAATCTCTATCATCCATTAGCCCTGCACCTCTTCCATGTATGAGTTCCAACACCGTGAACATCCACAGCATATTACAGGGAACTGGCTAGTCATGACTGCCTTGGGAGATTGATGCAGCAGCTGGTCATGATCCCAACAGCACTTTCAGTAATTACTGCATTTTTATTAACAGCGTCAGAAAAGTTATTTTTTGAAATTAATGTAGTGCTTTATAGACTTCAATTGTGCCAATTAAGTGAAGATTTTATTACTCTGAAATAGAGTCAAACTACTTAGAATGGGACACTCTTGCCTAAAAACATGCCATCAGGACCTTTGAGCATGTGAGAAGGTCTGAGTACCCGAGACATCCCCAGGGGCTGGCAAATATGTCAGGGGACCCACAGAAGACACCCGTCTTCTGGAGCAATACCTGACACCAGGCAGACCACCTGCATGGCCAGTCAATAGCCTGGGGGTAGGAAAATAAATGCCACCCTCCACAGCATTGCACTTACACCCTGCCTCTCCTTCCCATCTTCACCAGCTTGCAGGGGCTCCATTTCAGATACACAAATCATCCCTGAGGTCAACAGAAGGGAGTTTTGGTGGAGAAGTTATGCCCCCATGTAAATATTCTCAGGATCAACACTTAACAGCTGTGGCCTCCGAGCTCTCACTTGCTGCAGCACTCCTGCTAATCTTGTGAAACTTGAGTGAGATGGGCTGCACAAAGAAGTCCCTGTCATACGAGCTGAAATTCAGAAAAAGGTGCAAGATAATAATAAGAATAATAGTAATAATAATAATAAGGAAGGAATAAAGACCATGGGAGGAAGATTAACTTTGCCCTGAAAAAAAGTAATCCAAAGAGCAAATTTTTTTTTTCTGTCACAGCCTCTGATTTCAGGGCAGGATGGCAGGGAAAACTGTCTATAAAAACCCTGATTTCACAGAGGCTGCCCCAAAAGAGAAGGAGAGTCAGAGGGGAGCACAGTGCACTCTTTAAGTATCACAGCTTGGTGTACAGCCAAGAGATACGCAGAAGCCAAAACACAGCATGCTAAGAGTTGCCTAAAGGCAACTCTAACAGGGACAACTTTCAAAGTGATTCCAAAAATGCATCAGGAGAAACTACCTCTGCTCTATCTGCTGCTCTGGGGCCAAGCACAGGCAGAAAACTGCACAGTAGGACAAGCTGCTATCACTGCAGTTCAAATGGAAGTTGATTAATTTTTCTTTAGAGGTACATACATTAAATGCTCACTGAAAAAGATGAGCCTGCACGTCAACATCAGGTGGGGACATGAAGGCTCTTTGATGATTTCACAGTGAAGAACGGTATTTCTGTCTTAAAATTACATGGCAAAACTCAAATCCTTTTCCTAAGAGCACACTTTGAAGTTACAGTATGTTCTCAGCACATTGCATGGCAATGTGCTTCTATCATCTCGTTAATTAACTGTAATTAATATACGATCATTTCCAGACTTAAATGCAGTTAACCATTAACCTGTATTTGTAGAATATATTTGCTGAACAGCATGGTATTTTCCTTCACTCCCCAATGCTATGTAATCATGCAGTTACAGACCTATCGGAATGGTCAGCTAAAAGTTTTTTGCTAGGGATAGGAGGAAAAGCCACAAGTATCTTTTTACTATTTAAACTTTTTAAAATAAAAATGATGATTTTAAAATAAAACTGAGTAAAGAACCAAAACAAATTAAAGTAAGACTGCTTATTTACATGTTTTCTGGATAAACACAGTCCAATCCCCAGCCCTTATGCCTTATGCCTATACCAGCATAGGCTAAAGTGGCATCAAGACAAGTCTCCAAGTTTCCATCTGGATTTCCTTACTATATATCTATATATGTATGTGTCTATTAGACAAAAAAAGAGGATACTTTGAGTCTCCAACACTGTATATATGTAATTTAGTTGTTTCTTACATAATAATGAATGTATTGTTACTGTATTTGCAAAGCATTTGCAGTAAGGTTCAGTTGTGAAAAGAACAATAATACAACAACAACATAGCGTAAAGAAAACTATTCAGTACTTTTTACCCATGCCAGCAATATGGATGGTCAACAGCAGAAAGTCAAGGATGAACACAGAACTGTGGTATACACAAAATTACGCACAGTCAATCTAGGGTTGGCAATTTTGTTCAGGTTTGGCTTTGTGATGCCTTTTATTTAGGTGAGGGGTTTTATTTTATTTTTAATGAATAGCACTTAGCAGGTTTGTGCGATTACATTAGTGGATCTTGCTCTGTATTTTATCATAAACTGAGGTGTTACAGATCTCTACCAAATTTAAAGACAGTGCGTGATGCAGAAACATACCACAACATAAACCAAGATAACCCATCAATCATGTGGATGTAATGGGTATTACATACAAATAAATACCAAATACTGTATTAGAAGCCTGGTTTGCTGCCCTTTATATTTGAGGAGGAATAACAGAAACAATTTTAGAAATTCAGAACATATTTCAACTAGTTACCATAAGGATTCCACTTTTACACAGGATCTGCTGCCCATCTCGGGCTGTAAAAACTCTGATACAAATAGTCCATCTCTTTGGAGACTCAATCTACAGTTTTAAACCACTTGAGAAAGACTCCTGGTCGCCAGCTTGGCCAGTGTGAGGTGTTACTTTTAGGTCTCTAGTACCATCTCATACAGAGTTTCTGCTGCAACCTCAGTTAGGGAATCAAGCTTTATTAAATAAACACAGATTCTTTATTCTTCTTACTTCACATGCAAAAAATGATGTGTCATCTTATCCAGCATGATGCATCGGCACAATTCATAAAGAGACTGTTTAGTTGCAAATTACCTGGAAATACGATGCTGGAAAGGAGACAGATTGAGATTATGACTGACATCAAAGAATTCTTAACAAACCAGTGAAATTAGCACCGGTATCATTCTGAAATGAGGTATTAGGACTAAAAAATGCTATTTAAGCATTTCAGCACTCTTTTCCCATGGGCTTCCTGTTCTGAAAGTCAGGAAGGTTAAAGAAGATGGTAGGAATTTGGTCACCCTGGTACGGGAGGACTTCATGTGCACCACAGGGTGGCCTAGGCAGATGGTACGCAATGCACTGGAACAGGCTTTTACACCAAATCCAATTCTCAGCCGTACAAAAAGCATTCTTCTGAAAGCAGCTTTGGGAGGATGAGGAAATCTAATCCTAGAGGGAACCCCGGTGCCCATGTACAATAGAAATCCCCCCCACACCAAAACAAATTTTCTGGATGCACATCAAAGAACATACCCTCTTCAGAGCAAATGCTAAATACACCCATCTCAGAACTGTGTCAATATTGGCACAAGGAAATGAGACCCAACTTCTAAAACCGATGCTGGGAAAGACTCCAGTTGACAGAAACTTCATGAAAGCTCTAATGCAATGTTACCTGTGCTACAGACTATGGTAATGCAGGTACAGACTTTGCAAAATATAAGGTTAAGGCATGAAAATATCCCGGGATTTTGCAAGACAAATTAGAAGTTTTAGAAGCTCTTGTTTTAAGACACATTCAGGTAACAGTTATGTAATTCAACAGAGAAACAAAAAAGACAAACTTTTCCAGACATCTGCAAACAGTCCTCAACAGGCTTTCAAATTCACAATTAAATCTTACTTCATAATCAAATGCTTGTATGTGAGCTTGAAACTGTTACAAATGGTTAAGAAATATCTGAAGCTTTCCTTCTTAATCCTAAATTCAGTAACTTGTTTAAGTAAAACTGCTGTACCACCTTGTCTCAAACAAAATTCTCCCCTTCATTCAGAAAAGTTTCTCAGACTCAGTTTGTTCTGTGTTTTGGTGTTTGGGTTTGTTTGTTTTTTTTTCCTTCCCTAAATAAACACAATACAACTCTCATTATCTGTTTCTGCCTGACCATTCTCAGTACTCCCTTCCCTGGGTCTTTGTACAACAAGACATAACATTACAAAGTATGCCTATTAACCATTCTGAAAACTGAATATATTAAGGGCTGGAACCAAGAAATATCCAAGGACTGGCTGTTCTATCACCAGATGACAGTGGACAAGGAAGGCAGGCAGGCAAGCACACCAAGTCCTGAGAGCTAGAGGTCTCACTCAGCCTTTTCTCTGCCACTTGACTCAGGGCAGGCACTTCAGAGAGGAAGCTGAACATGTAATATACCACGGTCCCTTCTGCTCCCAACTGCTGCACCAGTCCAACGAACTCCTGAAATGCCAGATGCCCTCAAAGCTGATAACCTGTACATCCCAACACGTCACTTGGGGCCCAGGAGAACAAGAAGAGGGATGAGGCAGAGGCCAGGGGAGATAGGACCTGCACACATGCGCACACATGAATGCCTCTCCCTTCACACAGCTCTAAATAAAATTAAGCTGCTCATGTCATTTCCACTGCCAGATTAACTCAAGCATGGTAAATTTCCAATTCAGCTCATTCACCTCACTTTGATCCATGCTACACGCTGCCTTCTATTCATATCTACAACCATCACTGACAGCAGCAGAAAAAGTAGCATAAATCCAACAATAAAACACTTTTCAGAGTGAGAAGCTAAAGGGAACTACAGGATTAGACATTTTTTCTTTACTTTAATTTTTTTAATGTTTTATTAGCCTGATATTAACATGCTGCTGTGCAATTTTCTCTTGCAGCACGTAAGAGATTAACACACTGAATACTAATATGCTAAACCCAAATCAAGTTTAAATAGACAGCGATTAGCTTTGCCCCTGGCCTTGCCCCTGAACCTTCCTCCTTGACCATTCAATTAAACCAAGCAAGGCATGTCTTAGAACTATAGCTTTTAAGTAAACAGATTAAAACATGAAACTCTCAGAAAACAAGTTAAACAAAACACTCAGTGTAACAAATAAAATGATGATGCAGCAGCAAGAAAGATGAAAATTGTTTAAGCAAATGCTAAAAACCAATATTCTTATTTCAGTATTTCTCCTCATTAGTCTAAATTACAGGTCATGCAGTTTCCCTTTAGACCAGTACAAAATTGCTATAGTATGGCTTTTAAACATACAAATCTGAAAGATGGGGTCTCAGGGCAGAAAACAAGGTAGGGAGAGAAGGAAGGATGCCTATGCATATATGTCAAGGTATGTATATTTGGAAAACAAGAGACAGGGAATGTCTGTGTATTTATATAAAGAACTGCATTACATACATATCCTATATGCACAAATAGAAAGTAAATGAAAATTTCATACAACAGCTGTTTTTATATCATGTCTTTGTCACACATCCAAACAAGTAAACCCCAGTATGCTGCTGGGTAAACATAACCCTGAAAAGAGACATAGGTTTGAGTCAAGAAAATTCTAGTCCTGGTTTGCAAAGACTCAATCCAGGACTGCACTCCTGGAAGCTATTTCAGAAGAAGTTTTGGACTTATCAACAGGTCTTAAGTATTTCAGAGAGAAAAGTGAAAACTGTAGCTGAAGAAAACTTCTAACATCACACTTTTAATGTGTATTAAATTTAAAAACAGAACTAGTACTATGCTTACGATGAACATTGAAGCCCTCACATTACAGCTTCAGAGAATAATATAAAATCTTCACAGATCAAGCCATAGAGTTCAGGGCAAAGTCTCGACACTTTAGGATTCTTGTCTTACAAAAGAAATGTTGAATTAAAAAAGTAAAAATCAGATGTGCACTATTGTTTTATCCAGTACATACTTTGCACCAGAAGCTGGTCATATTTAATGGCAACTAATGATTCATTATTGCATCTCAGAAATAAAAACGCATGTCAGGAAACACATGGAGCAACAATAGCACAACCTTATCATCTAATTACCTTGATAAAGGGACTACATGCTTAGTACACACACTGGCAAACACATATTTACGAAACTAATGCATTGTTTGCGTTATCTCTAAATGACAGGAAGATTATTTAATCCTGAGCATCTGAAGGGTGACTGGAACCTCTGCACATGCAATGAAAGTTATAGTGAGTTTGTGAGAATTCTGTCTGGGCCTTAATTTCAATAGAGTCTGTTTATATTCTTCCCAGTCTAAAAGGCTTCATCCATCAATCTACAAGATGCAAAGAAGAAGCGAAGACAGCATTATGTTGCTGCTGGTTTGGGTGGAGTTTTTGGTGTTTTCATGAAAGCTTGCGAAGTAAGAGTTGTAACAACAGAGCTTGATGTAAAACCAGGTATCACCTGTAGTCTAGACAACAAGTAGTACAACTTGTAAAATTAGTTTCTTCATACATTCACCACCTCAGTGAATCCAGCCTGACCTTAAGGAAGTCCAGACCTTTTATTTACAAATCCTTTTGAAGTACATATCAACAAACATAACAAATTATTGATCTGTAGATGTTTATTAACCTATAACTACTTAACTAAAAACTATGTTAACACTTCCAGGAGTTGGGAGAAACACGACCCGTTTATTTTGGTGCATCTCTCTCAGAAAGGACCCAGAACAGCTCTCTCTTTACTGTACCAGCTCTTCACAGCTTTTTCCACTCTACCAGCAGGCTGAAGGAGTCATCTAGTGGCCACAGACAATTCCTGCAGCCTCGCAGCTTCTGCAGTCCAGCTGTCAGGGCAGCTCAAGGTTTTTGATACCTTAAAGCACACACAGCACTGACAGGAGTCTTTGCAGGTCCAATATCTGAACTGTGATACGGTCCTTGCATCCATGTTCATGATATTCTGTGTCCATGTTCCCTAGCATGTCCTAAGCATTAGTTTCCCACTTCTGGCCCATGTCAAGGCCAAATTAAAGTTCTGTCCTATTCCTTAAACATGATTGGGAGTAGACATGGTTGCACGATTCTAACCCTTATGTAGCTGTCTGTTCCTCTTCAGGGGTGGGCAAGCATTCCCTGAATAACAGCACTACCCGTGTGAAGCACCAGTTCAAGTGACATGGATTAAATTGCTAAGCAGCAACACACTACACCAAGTGACCCTACTCCAGCTCACATCCCTCCTCTACCACAAATCTGTGCATAGATTTGGACAAAGCTTCTGAGTATTTAGGTAATGTATCTCAGTCATGAAAGAAACATCTACCTAATAACATGCAAAACTCAGAGAACTGCAATATGTTAAACATGTATTTCATGTATGAGCTAAAAATCACACTGATGAACAGAATTAACACCCATAAAAATCTTACTAAGCTTCATAAAAATTTGTAATGCTTTATCAGTTCTCTGTTCAACACCTTCAGTCAGGTAAGCTCCAGAAATATAAGGCAGCACAATTTTATCTGAAAACCTCAAATATGCATTCTTCAAATGAACAGTCATTTCAACTATGTTAGAAAAGTGAACACTGGTACCGATTTTTCATATCAACGCCTCAGTTTTAAAATAAACTCAGATCCATTTTTTTTACTCTGAGTTAATTTGTGTTACCTGTTGAGTGACTGGATCATAGGCACCTGGAACACATCTTAGGCAAGACTGTCCTAAGCTTCTTTTTGTTTCTGAAAATCACTTTGGTGCCACACTACATCCAGGCTCTGGAAGAACTGCTACTCCTCCTCCACAGAGAAGAG
Organism: Anabacerthia variegaticeps; assembly: GCA_035583185.1. Taxonomy (NCBI): domain Eukaryota; kingdom Metazoa; phylum Chordata; class Aves; order Passeriformes; family Furnariidae; genus Anabacerthia; species Anabacerthia variegaticeps. The sequence goes on along the minus strand of JAWWEW010000001.1, from coordinate 19,106,634 downwards.
ATTGCTATTTACATATTTCCTTTTTTAGATGTTTTGCATTGTTGATCAAAGGTGAATCTCATACAGTGAGCATCAGGTGTTAATTATACACATACATCCCCCACCATTTTATAACACCCTCCTCACACAACCCCCCCCCGAAGTTTACCATCTTGTAACTCAATTCCAGCAGCAGCAGCTTCCCCTCCCCACCCCCAAAATAAGGAAATACAGGTTCTCCGGACCTCTAAAGGAAGCCAAAAAGACTTCCTTAAATTCATATCCAACCTCCCTGTGACTCAGAGCCTCTATCTGCCTCAATCACCTCAGTCACAAAGGTGTCACCTAGCTTTTTTCATCAGTCCTATACATCATCTGAGTAATTCCAGTGAAAAATGCTGTAAAAGTGCAAATTATCAGTATGGTATGATTAAGGTGCTCCGACCTATTTCCAGCTCAGCTGAAGGTGGAAAACAGTGGTACCACAACTATATGAACAGGTGAAAGGAAAGAAAAATGAGCCTTGCAAGCCTTAATGTCAGAACTAAACAGAGAAGGTACCTTAAAAATGATGAGGCATGAGGTCCAAAATGATGTTTAAAGCTTCTATTTAGCTCAGCTGCCCTCTGATCTCAGCAGGCAGCACGTCCACCTTGATTCAGAGGTCTAACAAATTAAGTGTTGGTCAGATCTGCCTTACGTGGAAGACCTGCAGAAAGACTGACTACAAAGTACATTTATTTCTGCAAGATGGGGGACACCTTACCCTTTCAGGTCAGTAAATCTCCAAGAGCTGTTTCTTGCCATCACTGCTCAGGGGCCCAGTCATATACGTGTTTGGAACTGAGACAACAGTTCGGCAGCACTCAGAGGTTTGTGCCGGCACACCCCAGACCTATTTCTCTAGTTTTTAAGCAGGCCTAATTTGTACTGATATTTTGTAGTTTTAAGTGGCCAGCATCACATGGAAGGTAAGGCTACTCTTAAGACTTTCACACAAATTTAATTCACTCAAATTTTATTTACTTATGTATTTTACACATAAGATATTCTTTGGCAAGAGCAATGAAAGAGTGGGTTCACTACTGGTCTAAAACAGCGCATCAAAAAACTTCACTGTTGAAATCAGTGGTAGTCAATAGTAGAGGTCTACTCATGTATATCATGTTAGGCCAAGTCACACTGCCTTGTCTCACAACACGTTTTCAGTGAACTGCAAGAGTGAATGAGGACCAGGAATAGACACTGAAGCCCATTTTGTCCCATTATCAGAAAAAAAAAGATGCACACACTTTTCATATCACATACATATTCACACATACACAGATTTACGTGTTTACGTGTGTATGTATCTATACATACTTTTTTCCAGGTACATACAAAATAAAAGCAAAACCACAGAGCAGACTGGTTTGCAAAGTTGCCATGCAGAACAATAAACTAGTGGCAAACTTAAAAAGACAAGAAATTGCAAAATACCATAGTCACTCTTTAAATACCTCCCTCTGTGCACTAAAGTTAAAATGGGACGCTCTTTCTAGAGCTTCTGCCACTTCTTACCGTGCAGATCAGCCAAAGCATGTACTTCGTTAGTGCCACAAACACCTGGGTTGGCATATTTCCTTTTGATAAATGGTTTATTACATTGACCAGGCTTTTATCACCCCAAAAGACAGCCACAGTCTGCATTTCCTAGAGGTCTTATCACAGACTACCTGGGAACTTTGGTTGCCTTCTCTCCTGCCTCCCTGAGATGTTTCACAAAGGGAACATTATTATGCTCATCCTCCAGAGATGGCACAATGTTTGAGAATTAATTATTTCGAGGTATAAATCAAGGAGGCTGACCATCTTAAAACAAACACATTACTGATTGAAGCCTAAGCATCTCAACAGTCTCTATTTGCACCTTAATTATTCAGTAGGAATGTGCTAAACAGTATCAGTTAAGTGAAGATGCCTTTTTCCAAGGGCCTGCAGGATAAGCTGAAATAACTCTTAGAACTGCCAGGGGCAAAGGATTTATCTGCTTTTATATACATTTGTCAACTTATATTGAAAGAAATTTAGCCAGAAGCAACAGAGTAAATTGATGATAATATTTAGACTATATTCGCTTATTACGGAAGTTCATCTGGGAAGTACCTCTTTTTCCTCTGCCTCACCACCACTTCACAAACACATCAATTTGGATTCCTTGTCTCACCAGCAGTACCTGCAGCAAACATTTCTAGGTACAGACTCAGAATTCACAGAGCAGGGACTCAAAAGTCAGACATTTAGTGAAAGTCCAGCAGTTCATTCAGAAAACCTCTACCAAGTCTTATTCCTGTGAGCATTTTGAATAAACCATGAACACTGCCACAGATGGGAAGGGCTCAGCTGTGTTGTTAGAATATATCATAGTTTGTATTTTCAAATGGGCCTGGCTAGCTGCCTGCTTTATTGAAATCTTGAAGGAAGAAGGAATTAGCTGAAATCTAGTAACTCTTTACTGGTCCTGACCAGCAAGAACATGCTTCTTGAGTGAGTTCCACCAAAATACTGCTGAGATTTTTGTCAATGCACATAGTACCACATGGAATTTGCTTGCATTTTTCCTCAAGAAACTTCCAGGTATTTACACACCTGTTTGCTACTTCTGAGTTACTCCATACACTAACAAGCTTCAAGGGGCAGCATCAGTTACAAAAAGAAAGTAATTTAGCCAAGTACAGGACACTTACAGCTACATTACTATAATTTTAAACTTAAAAAAGCCCCCCATCTTCTTGTAGCTAGCTGGGAACAGGAACTCAATTAAATTATTTTCATTTCTCCTATGGACAGTTTCACTTTTGAATTTGTTTGGGAGACAAACATTTTGTTTGAACAAAAAGATAAAAATATATAGATATCCTTTTATATAAAGATATCCCTTTAATTTGAAAATATTTTAACCTCTTGATATCATAATACACATTTGACTGTACAGTAATGATCTAATAGATAAAAAGGGAGGGATCCATTTTGAATAGCTTTCTCCTGCAGCAGATTCTGCTCATCTTCAATTGAGGCACACAAGTTTTTCTGGCAGCATTTTTTTGGGTCTGCTTCTGAAAAAAGAAGTACCCTGTAAAGCATTAACTCCTATTACAAAAAACCGTGTCCTTTCATACTCAAGTTTCACATCTGAAAAGTCTCAGATGCTGCCAGGGTTTTAACTCAGGTTAGCTGGACATCAGGTAAGAATGTCCCGAGGCAGCACACCCTCTCAGCTCCCGGCACTGTCCCTCCACAGCTGTGACTGTGCTTCCCAATCTTTAATTTGGGATGTACTATTTGACCACCCTAGCCAAAATACAGTCCCAGTGAATTCATGTAGAAGTACTTGTTGCTGCTTTTGCCAGCACCTGACACATAACAAAAGCTTGAAAACCACTAACAAAAACTTCATGAACTCCATAAATCATACACGAGCAACTACAAATCACCCTGATATCTACAAATTAAATAAAAAAATATTATTGTACTAGCCAGGGATACATACTCATCTTACAGGACATCGGAAGAGAAGCCGTCTTCTCTTTTTCAGCTGACCACCACCTGCGAAAATCTTGAGTAATGATCATATTAGTGATTTACAGCATCAACTCCAGACTTAACAATTTAACCAGCACCTTAAATCTGTAGTAAACTGGTATTCTGCATCTAGACAGAGCTATCCTGCTAAACTCACCTATCAACACACTCAGTGAAAGCCCCATGCAACTTCTGGTAACAGCCTGACATGCAACATGCTTGCTGGGTCCCACAAAAGCAAGCTATACAACGCATCACCTACTACAGAAAGGATTACAGGAGAAAGATAAAAGCAACAACAAAATTAAGACATATTATCTTCACATCAGTAACTAACTGATGCTATCTGCTCTGGAAACTATCCAGACTGCAAAACCACGTTTAGAAGAGACATGTAAGTCCTAAGCAGAAGAAACAGGCAGTAGCGATCTGTTTCTGGAGATACATTCTCCTCCTCTTGCACTTTACTTAGCCTGCCCTTGAGGCTCTAGCTTGACAAGTAGTAAGCATAAGCCAGCCCTGAAGCCAAAAGCAGTTGTGTCCCCTGTCTAGCTTCTATTACCCATTCCTGGACCCATTTTTGGGGGCAACAGAGCTATTCAGGTCTCCAGTCTGATCAATAACGCAATATATGATCAACCCCGTATAGGTCTGCTCTATCTTTATGGGGCAGGAAGAGTTAAGCTAATAAAAGACATTAATTTTAGCAATGATCCGTCCTCCAGTCAAGTTCATTACACAACTACAAAAACAGTAACATGGTCCCAGGATGCAAGTGTCTGAGGCTTTTATTGACAGTGCTACCATTTAAACATGGTGCTTCACTATTACACCTGTCAAATAAGTCTTACTGCACCTTCTTATCAGGGAGCTATAGCTCAAATAATATGTGTATCTTCTATATATGTTGAAGATGGGATCAACATTACACATGCAGTGAACTGATGGTGAAAGAACACTGAGAGTCATACCCTTCACTCTTCTCCTCATGCGTATGAATACAGAGCACTTACTAGTACCCTTGTGATCTCTCCAAGAAAGGATTCAACTTTCAGACAGAACTTCTCATCCCCGTTTGACGCATTCCAAAATAAATTAACGAATTTCTACAAGTTAACAGAAAGCCAAAATATGACAGAGAAGTAGCAAACACTTTGACTCCAGCTGTCAGCAAGTCTGGAAAATCAGTTATAAGCACAAAATGTAGAGCCACTGATAGGAAGCCTTGACTCTACTGATACAGACTGGCTTTTTTACAGCAGCCTCCTATCAATCAGAATTTAAATGCTGAAATAAGTACAAACTAAAGAAAACAGCACAGCAGTCCAGCAGCTGCTGGGTTTGATGTTTAACATTATGCCCATGTACTCAGTACTATACAGTTTCTTTACTGCGAGAATACAAACGAAAAGGTAGTAACTTCGGCAAATAAGAGTTGGATACTTGGGCCCAAATAGGAAATATATTTTCATCTATAGGATAAGCATATTTACCACATATTTCTTGTGGAAGCATTAGCATTCAGAATTATCTTTAGATTCAACACACTGAGGCAAACAGGCTTGCATCATCTTTCTAATGCACTCATATGCACAGTACGTAAAATGTCTTTAGCTATGGTTTTATTCCTCAGAGTAACGAGTTAACACAGGGTTAATTTTTTAAGCAGAAATCTACACCAAGAAGCAGATCTAGAAACACTGAATTTACAGACTGCTTGGAGGTAAAAGCAAGAAGTGTAATATGCCCAGCACCTAAAATGAAATACAAAAGATGCAAGGCCACACGTGACTGGAAGTTTTATCATTACTTCCTATACAATGCTTCTCCACCACTGCTCAAGTAGAGGCCACAGACTAGACCATAAAAGCGGTTTGCTGTTTTCATTTTGGCCTTACACATTTACCTACAAAGCTGTTCAACTACAAGCAATAAGTGTGAGCCAGTAATACAAGACCCTTATGAAAATACACTTCTATTTGCCCTAAAACTGAAAGAATTATAGAAGCACAGAATGGTTAGGTTGGAAGTGACTTTAAAAGATTATCTTGCCATGGGCAGGGACACTTTCCCCTAGACTGTGTTACTCAGAGCCCCTTCCAGCCTGGTCTTGAACACTTCTAGGGCTGGGGAGTCCACAGCATCTCAGGGCAACCCATTCCAGTGTCTCACCACTGGAATTTCTTCCCAATATATAGTAAATAAAGAATTTTTTCCCAATATATAGTTTAAACCTACCCTCCTTCAACTCAAGGCCATGCACCTAATACTACACGCCAGTGTGAAAAGTCCCTCTCTAGCATTCCTGAAAGACCCCTTTAGATACTAGAAGGCTGCTGAAAAGCAGAACTAATTTCTACTAAGGCAAAAAGCAAGGTCAGTCATAACCAAAAGTATTACCAGAAATCTACCCCCAATTCCGAATTTACCATACCTCTCTCACTTTCAATCAAAATACATCAAACTTTGAAATCTCTGTTTCCCCAGAACTGCTTTCAGCAAAGCTACTGTGGAACTTCACTGTAAGAACTAATTAAAGGATGTATTTCTTTCATTTTATAGCAGAATCAATAAATTAAACTTGGCAACACAGAAAACAGCTACTCAAAGCACACACACTGGTCTGGACCAAGAGAACAAGCAATTCTGCTCAGGCCTGAGCCTGGGACACATTAAACCTCCAATGACCCTGATCAAGATCTTCGATTTCTTCCTACTGTCCCCCGTCACCTAAGGACCTGCTCAGACCTGCATCAGTGCCCTGTAGCTGTGACAGCAGCAGTCAATGCTTGGCTGGACCACCACAGCTACGTGTTTGCAGTGCCTTCTTATGAGGAGTCCTCTGCAAAATCACTCACAGCACCATGGATAGAATGAACCAAGTCATCCCATTAATCTGACTAATGTTAACAAGCAGTAATGATAAGGCAGCAACAGCAGAATACCCCAACACAGAGTATTTGTGTAACCTGTTACCAGTTATGGGTTAATAATTTCAGAGCTCCATTAGAAGGAATACAGAGAATGGTGCTCACCTGTTAAAAAAGCTGAACATTGATTAACGAACCTGTGATATTTACATTCTTCTCTCCATAAAGAAAAATAATTAAAAACCAAAAGAATTACAACAACGTAAGAAGATGCCTTTCCACAGAAGTTGCTTGTTCATTGCAAGGGAAATATTCTTCCAAATGCTCTGTTTTCTCTCAACCAACCTGACTTCCTTTCTGAGGGAAGTAACTGTAAAAAGAATTTTTCTCCTTTTTGTTTCTCGTTTCTATAATTTCCTCATGTTATAATATCACATCACTACTTCAAATACATCACATTATTGTAGACCCATATTTATTACTAAACCAGTGTAAAGTTTCTTCCCTGGCATTACTCAACGCATCTAAAAGTTCTGAAACAAACTGAGCATTTTTTCTATTATAAGTACTTTGGAGTGAACTTTACCTTTATCATCTGTCCCTTATGTCTGTATTTGTGTCATATTTATCTAGACTTTTCAAGGAAGAAAACCCAGAAATTCACGTACTATAAACTCTCATTGACTACAGATCTTCACTACAGCAAAATACATCATTTCCTGAGTATACTCCATTACAGTAGGAGCAAAACCATCTAATCAGGGATCATAACAACATAATTACTCGTTTCTTGTTATTGACCCTGAGTAGGATGTGACTCTTGGTTCCTCCTCCAGCAACTCCCTGCCCCTACAGGATGCAAACCCGGCACTCACCTCTCCAGCCTTGCAGGGTCACAGAGCTGGCCCATATGTGTTTTCGGTGCAGCAGTGTACCATACCATCCTGCCTACAGCCCTGGTCCGCTGCAACAGAACAAAACCACCATGATACCGCCTTCCCAGCCTGGTGCCCTGCCTGCCAGAGCCGGAGCCCGCAGCCACCCGCAGGGACGGAGTCCCGAGCGATGAAAGTAACTCTTTGCGGGAGGAGGAGCAGGCGAGAAGCAGGAAGCTGATCTCAGCGGCGCGGGCAGCGCGGGCGGGGCGGAGCGGAGCGGAGCGGCGGCACCCACCGAGCCCGAGCGGAGCAGGGGCAGACTCGCTGCCCGCAACTCGGGCTCGGCAGCGGCACCCAACACCACCGCGTTACTGAAATGCCTTGATACGGCCGAGACCGAGGCCAGCAGCACCCCGTGCCCAGGCACGGACACCGCACAGGCAGGCCCACGGCACGGCCCCGCTGCACAGGTACCCGGCCCCACCGCCAGTCCCAAAGCGACCCCGACTCCGACCCCGACCCCGACCCTCCGGCCGGGGCAGCCACGCCGAGCCCACGGTGAGCCGCTCTGCAAGGGCACCTCCTGCTCCTGCTCCTGCACCGCGGGGAACCTCCTACGGCAGATCAAAGGCGACCGAGTGGGGTCTTCTAAAGGATTGAACTGCCTTGTTCAGCGTGCAAATAACTTCCGTTGATGAAGTTTAAAACAAAAAAAAGGGGTGATTCTTCATACGCTAGTCCCCCCAAGGCCCCCCTTCCCAGCTTGTCCCCGAGAGGCTGTTACCCCTGAGGGATTGGCTCCTGCGGTGGGACATCCCTGCCTGCCCTCCTGGCCTCTGCAACACTGGACTGCACCTGCTGCTGCCCCCGCGTTCGTCGGGAGCAAGGATGGTTTGTATCATTAGGACAACCTTGCAAACCACATAGAAAACAGTGATACATAACATTTAAAGAATGTGAGCTTGGAAAACAAAGTGTCAAGGTAAAGCCAAAAAATTACAAGGCAAGGTGGACTGACTATCCTGAGAGCCATCAGACAATGTTTCCAAAGAGTAATTAAAATATGGAATGGGAAACAGTCAGTGGATCTTCCTAACACAGTCAGGATCTGATCTATACTTCTCAGTCAAAAGCAGACAATCGCTGTGGATTTAGAGTTTTCCTAAGGGAGACCATGGAAATAAGCAGCAATACTCTGCATCGTTAGGACACTTGTCTTGCTCTCTTTCAGGTCTCAACGTTTTGCCCCATTAGATCTGCATGGCAAGGTTTGCAGTGTTTTGTACTGATGGGTACAGAAGAGACAGAGGACAAAACCCAGTAAATCAGTTTAAGCCAAGTTCTTACACTTTTGAAAATCCTATTTGATGTCCTCTACATTATAGTGACAGAGGCAAGGTGGCAAACCGATTTTTACTTCTTCCATATATTTTTTTCTTGTCTGCTGAATATAGGAACCTGTAACACATCTAACTCATAACTGGAAGATCACATGAGGAAAACCAGCAATTTCTAACAAAGCATTTAAGGACTCCTTTGAAAGTCACTGTGACTTGTTCACTTTTTGACACTGTTTTAAAGTATGTCCTATACTCAGTCTGCAGACAAATGGAAACACAGTCCCACCTCTCTCCCTGCCTCTCTGCAGAGCCTCATGGCCTTCATTTCCAAGGCTGCACAGACAGGACTCATGCCTTTGTCTTCAGCCTTCCCAGTTCACAGCCTACCTTTGGTGACTGCAGTTACATTAACTCCTCAGGCTGTAAATTGAAGGTCACTGATGCAGACATACATCCCTATCTACAGCTACTCAGATGGAGCAGTCAGCTCTGACTGAGTGTATGCAAAGCCTCACTGCAGTAGGGTCTTCTGGTGCTGCAGGAACATGGAAATAGTCACAAGGAAACTAAAGAGAGCCCAAATCTCAGTATGCAGGGCAAGCCAGCCAGCGTACGAGCAGCAACATACCAGATCTTATCCACCTTAATATCCATGCCATTTTTGCACTGGTGTCCCTGTGGTTCGGCAGCTTTAACCCTTTTCATTCATACAATGAGACACTAGTTTCGCTCTCAGAAGAACTTAATCATTTGTTTTGGAGAAACTAGTAGCACTGGAGTGACATACAGCTGCTTCCTTACTAAGGAAGCATAGCTTACAGCCAGAACTGTATCAGAACCAGGAATGCAATTTCTACTCTCACCTGAACAGATATAGTGAGTATTAAAACCAAGAATCCACAAAATCTACGTGAGATTTTGTGCTAGAGGTGGTATGTGTCACACCAGACAATGTGAAAATACAGGTAAGAGCTCTTTCTTAGGAGTAAACTACTTAAGAGAAACAGGAAATTGCCAAAGCTTTTCCAACATAATTATTGTTACATAAATGCCTGGGCTTCTCTTCAAATCAAAACCAACACTCGTACAGCACCACTCACAGCTCTGGGAGTTCACCACACCTGAGATAAATGAGCTTACAAGCCCACCTCCAACCTCAGGGTTAGTCTGTGTATTTCAGAGCAGCTGTTTCTTATCCACTTTATAGAAGACAGATTCTACAACAATGAACACTGTTTCCCCCCTGCTTTTCAAGCTGATATTCAGGTTTGAAACAACACTTCTCGGTTCTCACAAATAATGGACAGGTATGCCGCTGCCACAATGTACAGTGTAGTCCTTCACTCTACTTCTTCAGTTCAAGCACACATGCACACGAGAGAATTTCATTAGATACAGAAGAGCAATCCCTGGCACTCTTGACATGACAGACAAGGACAATTTATTCCAGCAACCTCAAAAACAAAAAACACCAGAAGCAGAAGTCCTTTTTTTTTTTCTTTTTTTTTAACTAAAGAGTACTTCTGTCAGTCAATAAATATCATTAACTAATTTATGAGATTAACTAATCTTGTAATTTCTCTTAAGGCACATCTTTAACTTCAGTAAAACACATCTTTAACAACATCTTTACTTCAGTCTATCTTGATTTAATAAGAAAATAGAACACTTTCTCCTATCTTTTTAAGCAACTTGCTAGTATATTTATTTTGCAAACAATTTTTAAGAGTTCTGAAATACCCTTCTCTATCAGCTCACTTCAGTCTTTTACTACTGAAGGCACTTCATCCTTAAGATGACAGGTCAAATAAATGAAAGGTTGGAGAGACACAGGCTAAAGTATTCCACTGCTTTCAGTACAAAATGCTCCATTTTTTAACGCTGCCTTTCTACGCAAGAAACTTCCTTGAGAAGCTAGACTAGCATCTGCTTGTACTTCAAAAAATTACTCTCTGCTTCTTTCCCCCTCAGGAGATTCCTTGACTGAGGTCAGGAAAATAACATTTTTAAATCAAAGTTTACCATTTCAATAGGATTTCAGGGGCAGGACTGTGACAATCATTGTTAGGCAACCATTCTTCTCAGGGTGAAACAGCTTGTGCTTAACACTACCAAACAGTTAGACTTCTGTCATTATCTTTGCTGACCAGTGTTATTACCCTGTCCAGAGGTCTCCAACTTCAGTACAGATACAGCGGTAGATGAGCAGCTTTTAACACTGCAGTCACTACTTCCTAAAGGTCTGCAAAAGTAACTAAGATGATCAGTCCATTGTTGGTAGGCTTACATTAATTTTTTGGTTATCTGTATCACCTACAGGACACCTTTTAAGTGTTTTTATATTAATTTTAAAAAAAGTTGAAAACCCACTACTTTAAATTGTGTCAGCTTTTTTCTTACAAAGAGAGATAAATTTTTTGAAAGCTTGAACATGGTCATGACAAGGGATCATCCCTTAGCTGCTAGATAAAAACCTATCTCAGAAAGAAGGCATGAAATAGGAAGCAGGGAACACCTACAAGTATAAGCACTCCTGTGGTTTAAACTCATTCATACACACAGAGTCCACTCACTTTCAGTCAAGTAGTTATTTTGTATTGTTTTAAAATTAACTTAAAGTTTTGTGTTGTTTAAACTACAGGTGACAAATTTCATTTATATGTGACAATTTCTCACCTCTCATTCCCTCCATTAAAGGTAGGTGGAAATTAGGCACCTAATTGTCTTTATATTTCTTTAAAACAAGTCAACCCAGAGATAGTTTGATCACAAATTTATTCACTCCATCCCTATATGCATCAACTCCTAAACTGACAAGACAGGATGGCTTCTGGCTTGTTGTCCTGGTTCTTTGTGAGCACTAAAATTACTTAGTAAGTGACCAAGACAGGGAAGATCTAGTGAAAGAAGGTAGAAAGGGAAAAAGTAACACTGATTAATCCTGCATGACTGAAAGCTTTCCCCTGTTAACCAGTAAGGAAATATAACAGACACTGAAATTGATAAAACTAACAAACATTTTGAGAGCATGTTTAAAAAACTGTGAAACATAACCTGGAAGTGACTATCAGTGAAGACATCCAAACAACTCCTCAATCAAATCTGCAGTATCAGCCTTCTGTAAAATTCACAAAAGAATTGTGCTCACTTATACATAGAGAGTACTGCAGCAATACTGATAAATTAGCATATCCATTGAAGCTCCATATTTTATTCCAATCTCAGGAAGAAATAGAATATTAACTACTAAATCTAAACAAAGTCACCACTCAGCTCAAAATGGATACAATCCCAATCCAATGCTTATATAACACTGCAATACCACACACTTAAAACAACACTAAATAGATACATTAATTCATAAAACATCCCAGAAAACAACATCAACCATCTGTGTATTCAGAAATAGCAGAATCACCATTTTTATGATTCCTGGATCTTAGCACTTTTTAGAAGTTGTGTCAAATATTTTCATATATGCACACATACACACAAATGCCTTCTGAGCTATGTAGTACATTAACAGCACACAGACAACAGCACATTTCCATCACCAGAAAGCCACTGCCCTGTTACCTGCTACACACACCCACACATCACAAGTGTCAGAAAAACTTCAGGTAGAAATGTCATACTTAAATAATGCACAAAATACGCAAGACAAAAATCCTACCAGAAGCAGCATGATGTCCCTTCTTATCCCTCCCCCACACTGTTATCCTGAGAAGTTTAATCCTGGTTCTTCTCTGCTGTAGGTGGAAGGTACGTGGATACTGCATACAGTGTGGCAGAATAAAATCCTAACACTGTTGCCCCCTTTTCAGATTTACGAGAACAAGTTATGGACAATTCAGTCACGCAGAAGTTTGCCTCTCACAATATAATAACATACATTACTTCCAGCAAAAACACTCCAGCACATTTCCAGTATCAAAGTTTCTTAAAACTTGGAGGGTTTTGTCCAGTTTTTCCTTTAAGAATAATGAGAGCTGTTCTCCATGAGGTTAAAATGCAAAACACATTTTTAAGAAGAAATTTGGTTTAGTACAATTTTTCCTTTCTAATTCTATCAGAAACAATTTATTAGAAAGACATATACTTCTGATTTTTAAAACTACATAGTTTTCTCTCTAGATGTACTGATGCAAGATTTTGTAAGCATATACTTAAAAGACGTACAAAGATTCAAAGAGCAGTTGCAAAGAAAGCTATTTCACTCTACTAATTTGCATCAAGTTTTATGGTTCCTATCCTCCCTTCTAAGTGGAAAACTAACTGTGATAAAACATCAAGCCCAATTAGAAACAGCCACTACACACAACTATTTATTTGAATGACTTCCTTTAGAGTATGTGTAATTATTTTTACAGAATCCTTCAGCGTTTAGGCCAAATATTGTCATCTTTTCTGCAGGAAGATTAAAAAAACCCCACTTCCTCCAGTTTCACATCTCATTCCCTAAGTACATAATTGAATTCAAATCTTGATACATATAAAATAAATCTTTTAAATTAAATTTATTTTAGTGAAGGGCTGAAAAACCACTATGGTAGCTTGACTTCTGCATTCAGGATACATTGTTAATTTTCTTCCAGTTTCAGTATTAGCTTGCACATTAGAAAGCCCAAGTTTGGTACTAATTCAAATATTAACGATTGGGATAGTGACCAAGTGCCACGTGAGACTTCAGCACCAGAATCAGAGCTCAGATTTTTGGAACTTGGTCCCACTGGTATCACATTTGCCAAAATTCCCTAAGTTTAGCTTTGCTTGGGGATGTAATCTGTGACCTGTTCCTTTTATATTTAAGGACCTAAAATCCGACAGACCTCTGTAGGCACTGGAAGAAGTTGAGGAGCAAAGTGGGCAAGGTTCAGAAAACAGGTGATGACTTAAAGAAATGTGTTTTGTCCACATCTGTGGACAGATGGGGGCTGCGCCAGCCACGGCAGATGAGATCAATCTCTGTGGCAGCACCAAGGGAGGGAAGGAGCAAGCAGGAAGGAGAGGTCAGGTCCCTGCAGGTGGGTTGCCATCCCGTTCTTGGCATATTCAGGTTGTATTTTCCTCCATAAATATGCTTTCTGAAAAAGCAAGCAGGCCAGCAAACACAGCAGGGAAATAATTTTCATTCAGTTTTACTTAAGAGCAAACCCAGCCTGACCTTTAACTTCCCTCATATTGTTTTAACCTAGGGCTGCTCTCCCACCTCCACAGCCTTCCCTCCCACTGTTGCTCTCTGACAGAGGGGGCCCAGGCAACCACCCTGCCCCAGGGTGCCTGCCCTGCCACACTGGTACATCAGCACACACCACGAATTTGGCAACAGCCAGGCCTGGCACAGCCACCCCTGGGAAGCAAAGCTGCTAGGAAGGTGGCTGGCCCCAGCCAAGGCCACCGCAGCTGTGAGCAAGGACAGAGGACTCCTCCCTGGAAACATGTGGAAAGGGGGTCATGCCAGCATGGAAGCACCACGCAAATACAGTACCCAACACAAAAATCTAGCAAATAAAGTAAAATTTTCAACTATCCCTGTGGATTTATGAGATGACACCCAATGTTTAGCTGTTCTTTTGTTTTACCAGCAACTAATTCCTCCAAATGATTGCAAACAAACTCAAGGTGCTTCTGCAAAAGCAAAATCTGCAAATTGCAAACTCAAATAAAATTTGTAAATTGCAAATTTTCGAAAGAAATAAAGTATGATTTCATCTCCAGCAATAAGTGTTGCTTACTGTTTTATACACCAGAAGAAAATATCTTATCTAAAGATCTGACACCAAAGCCAGATACGTGAATCAGTGGCTACTACATCTCTTCTAGAAGTTCCTATATTCTGTCAGCATACTATCTAAAACTAAAAGAGTAATTTTTGTCACTCAAGTTAAAAAAAAAAAAAGAAAAAAGAAAACACCATTTTTTCCTCTGGTCTGTGGTTTTCTCTCCAGTGCTCGTGTGGAACCCAAAAGCTAAAAGAAGTTTTTATTATGCAACACTTCGATTTACTACAAGAGAACACAAAACAAATTACCAACAGTCAAAATTCACATTTTTATTCAAACATGTAACCCCTATCCTTCAGAAAAACCATAACCCAAAACCAAATTATTTTTTTACATTTAGGTTCAGTCACCAGAAGTCAATGCAAAGTACTGATTTATGCACATATAAATGCATCAAACCTCTTAATGAAGAAAAATCATACAGGTTTTTTGCATTCTAAAATACATCTGTGGGACACCACAGAAGAGGATGGATCTCTTCCTGCCACTCCAGCATGAATGCACGTATCCACTATGTTAGCTACCTAACTGTATAAATACAAACACAGTGACAGCATTAATATATTGACTCTTCTGTAATATACAAGCAGCAATTTTATTTTTTTGTTTTGTTTTTAAGTGACAGGAAGAAAAAACGTTTAAGACAGGCCACTTGTTACCAAAGGATGCAATGCCAGGCCCTTGGTCTGTGCAGCAGCACCTCAGTTGTTAGGGTACAACACTGGCTTGCCAGTAACCCAAACTCTCCTATTCCTTCATTTGTCCTGCACTCCTTAAGTTAAATACAGTTTAGCAGTAAGAGCATTTACATGAAACCCTCATGCTGTGAAATGCAGTGGCTGCAGAGCTGACTCACTGTTGCTTTTCTACCAACACATTCTGAACTGCAACAAAGAGATACAATTGCCCACGGGAGACCATAAAACTTCCAGTTGCTGCTGTTAAACTTTTTTAAAAAGTCAGCAGTTGCATCCCTGGATCTTTCACCTAGCTGACCACCACTGCTGCTCTCTGGGATCCTGCCCTCTGGGGTACAGCCCACAAAAAGGGAGGAGAACAAAAGCAGCAAATGCTAGCGTTGGTGCTGAAAAGACCTGAGAGGGAAAGTGCGTTCCTCCAGGAGCAAGAGGCTGCTGTAACAAGTGATCTGATGGAGTTCAACATCTCCAATGTTCACATTTTTGTCAGTGATTCCACTATCACAATTTGATCTTCTGCTTGGGTGTGTGTACATGTGGCCTTAATGGCATCACCTGTAAACCAGTGCAGTGTATAAACAAACCACAGAGACATACTAACTCCGTGTCAATGGACACCTATGTAAATCTTCAGCACAGTAGCTGCTCCATCTTTTTTTTAAATTTTACTTTTCCTACCAAAGATGGGGGGATGGAGGGGGGGAATAAGAGGTATGGGAAAATGTTAAACACAGCCTTGATACTAAATGGACCGGCACATACTAGATACAAACACAGATAACTTGGCCTCAGTGCTGACTTACTTCAGTATTTCACATATGTTCCCAAGGGCTGTAGTTTTCAATGACACCTCTTAGGAATGGCAGAAGAGCTGGGCAAAAATTCTACCCTGAGCAACAAAGGCAGTAAGCTCATCCTCCCCTGCTTTCCCCACTCCTATAAAACCCAAGAACAAGCCCTCTAATAAGCAGATATTATCCCCAACTAGTTTTCACTTTCAACAGCAACAAAATGTATTATAAAAATAAATACCAAGTTAATTGAATAATAATTTCCCAAGAGAAAGTACTGTTTTCAACATCCAGGGCTATAAAAGAAATCCATAAACAGGATTTGCAGCCTGCTAGCGCAGGAAGAGTTGTTACTGCAGCCCAACCAGATTCTGCCTCTTGAAGGACCATCCAGGACCTGCCCTTGTTGCATATGGCACCAACTGTCAGTGACTGGCCCCAAAGATTCCAGCTTGTTTTGGTAGGTCCTAGACACAGCAACCCAATTTGGGCCAACTAATCGAGTGCTAGGAACTCTAACTACAGCAGCCCAGCCCAGCTCTGCACGATCTAAGCCACCCTTCCTCAATGCAAGTTAAATCAACATGCACAGAACTCCATGCTATCACTGCCAAACCCCTTCTGATACTTGTTCTTCCTTAGAGAAAACACACTCGAGTAACTACAAAACCACACAGACACACACTCCTAAGGTTTGAGATGATGCCAGGTTTTATCAACAGGCTGTATTTCAAAATGCTACATTTTAGCAAGGTGCTTCTAAAAAGTTGATAGTAAAGAATCTTTCCAGTTTTTCTTTAAAAGACCCTGCACGCTACACAGCCAAATCTCTAGAGCTCAAAATCCCTCAAACCAGACCCGGGAGGGATGCATAGAGCTGCCAGCTTTGCTAATAAACTGACAGTATATATTTGCCTGCTTGTCTGCCTGGACTCTTTACTGAGTTGGGCATTTACCACAGGCCAGTGATACCCTGCATTCCCAAGTTGGTCATGGAGAAGAGAAAGCACTCAGCACCTCGGTAGGGGATCTGGTGGATGGGACAACTCCAATTGTCCCTGAATTAACCAAAATCAACGGAACAGTTGAGACATTTAAGAGAGGGGTTGGCAGATAGTGAGGGAAGACCCTGGGTTTCCTGGAAGAAAATACACTGGAGAGGCACATGGCCTGTGCAGCCCTGTACACCTCCCACCTCTATTTTCTCTAGTAATATTGTGATTAATTTGAATGTATACAGCAATTGCCATGAATTGCCAAACTGTTCAGTAGTCTCTACCAGGTCTCCCAGTTCACTGTACTAATTTTACATACACCACAAAGTAGGTATCTCTCATGAACATTTATTTGTCACTGATGAGAAACATCTTCACCCAGTGTCCACTGTTCTCTGGAAAGGTATGACTCTGCCCAATAGGGTATATGTCACTACACACTCCAGAGCCATTTTCTGTATTCAACTTGTGGTCACATTAAAATGAGTTGTTTACACTACTCCTTCCAACCCTGATATTGTCATGATCACTGACCTTTTGTTTGTAGAGAAACTTAAGAGTCAAACTTTACCTTGATACAGTATTCTGAACATGCAGCAATAGCAAACTCTTTGCAAGCCACATTAAGATCCATGCTTGCGGCACACAGAGAATACACTTAAAGAAGACTGTTGCACACAGACACCACAGTAATACATGTTCTTCCATCTTGAAGTTTGAAGCTGATTTTTTGAATCATATTTACATACATGGGGGTTTTTTGGAGAATTTCACATCAGCAAAAGTGACCCACTGCTGCTGAGCTGCAATGGGAACGAGGCACCTATCTCACTTGTGTGATGGAAAATTTCAAACATAAGTAATGACAGACATAGCTTGGTTTCTTTCAATAAGCACCAACTGCTTAATAATTCACAGCTGATAGTAATTTAAATACTGACAGTCCAAACCTATTGGTACATAACTCTGTAAAATATGCACCTTTTTAACTGCATAGAACAGATTTCAGTAGTATGCTCCTCAAATGCTGAATTCTTGCTTAATTATTTACTTTCTAATAATTATTTTAGGATGTTTATGTAAGAACTAAAATTTCTTTCAAATTACAGGCAAATGAAAGGTGTAAACACGGAAAATTACAAAATTTTCACTTTGAAGTTACGAGTACCATCTGACTGCAGCCACTAAAACTACTCAGCTTAGTTTTAATCACCAAGATTTTTCTAAATTCCATGCATCCCTGCAAAGAGGCATATAAAAATAAATGCTTCTGAAGCTCACATATATTGGCAAGATGATGGTATATGCTATTCCTTCACAGCAGCTGCTGAGAATGCTCATCTCTATCTTGTTCTGTCACCCTTTTCACTAACAAGGTGTAGGTATTTTACTGGACCAGTGCAATAGGTCTTTAAGTCACTACACAATTGATTTTAAAAGCTCTTAAGTTCCTTCCATCATTAGTGGAAAAATAACAATACTATTTCATATACAGGCACTGAAGAATTTTCACTTCATTCACCTTGTATGACTATTCCAGATATCCCATCACATACACTTAGAATCTTTTTCTACATCATAATGACAAGCAACTTGACACCAAGGGCGATGGAAGAAACTCAAATTTCTTATGAGAGTTGAATTATTTTCTTCCAATATCTGTCTACTAATTCAGAAAACTACCTATTCTCAATTTCACCTTAGTCCTACTGAATTGCATTGCATTGTCTGTCCACATACGGAGCGCTGTCCACATTAATATTCTGGTTAATATTCATACCTGTCCTCTCATTCAAAACAGTAAAAATGGATATTTGCTGATTTAAAATAAAATCTTATCACAAATCTCAAACCAACACTTTGTGGTCCACTAAATCAGAGACAATCACTTCATCTTATTACTGGTTTTTTCAGTGTTACTTCTGCCAACCCAAACTATCAAGTCCAAAGATTTCTAAGAGAGGCCAGAGAGATTTTTCAAAAATTAGAGATTTGAAACTCACAGTGTAAGGTTAAGCAAGCATGAGGATATAATTACAGGTCTCATATCATGCCTTTGATGAGACATTCTTGATCTTTACATCCTGATCACAGACTTTCAGGAAAGCGCTGACCATCAGCAGGTAAGTAGAAACAAAAGCAAGAAAAAGAGGAACAAGAACTCCCACAGCCTTAAGAAAGATCAGGAAGAGGATGGACTAAATTTCAGCCTTATATTCTAAGTACTAGCCAACACAGTCTCCCTAGTTAGGATAAGCGACATTAATTATTTCCAATAACCCCAAAACTCTGGCACTTTTAATGCTGTTTTGATTCTTCAGTTCCCAAATAAAAACTGCTCTGCAGCCTCACTGAAGCAGCAGAGAATTCCTTCACTTCCCCAGTCCCTCAGCCCTGCTGCTGTGTTTCATCTCATGATGAGCATTTCCACGTCAAGGTGAGTTTGCAAGTTAGAGATGCCCACTGCTAATTTGTTAAAACTGTGAACCTCATGTACCACCAAGCTCCTTCACTGATTCATTCCTGTACTCCATTCACAGGGAGAATGCACTTTACAAGCAAATTACCACCACCTAGTGAAAATAAAGGTCCTGTTTTGTTGACAGAGTAAGAACGCTTGAACTTTCTGTTTTGAAGTAAGATTCCTGAGGACTGAATCTCATTAATTTGCCAAAATTATTCAGGAGTCCAAGAAACACAAAAGTGGGTTTTTGAAATTTTGGCCTAACTTGCTTAAGATCTGAATGCATGCAACTAGCAAAATCAGTTTATTACCTTTATTTTCCTTCAGACCTCAGCTCTAGTACAGAACAGTTAGCTCCTGCCACCTTGTGGGACTCCATGGATTTCCCTGAAAGCTTGTATCAGCAGTAAGCGAGTGAGTTAGAACAAATAAACATTCAGGATTTACTTTCTTCATGATTCACCCTGGTGAATGTTAAAATAAGAGAGAAATATTTATGGAGAAGGTATGCCATTTTGAATATTTTCTAGTTCATTATCCCTAGCACTGTTTATATAGTTGAATTGCTAGATTTCATAGTCTTATGGAGAGTGTTTTAAATATTTAAATATCTGTCAAGAATCCTAAGTTTTGGAAGCTGATGCATCTAAGTTTAAAATAACACTATGATCAAATACGTGTCACCACTACTAAATTTCACATATTTGACACAGATTCCGCACAAAAATAATACAAATTTAGGCTGAAAATCTTTGCAGTCAGATGCAAGTTTGAAAACCAATAATAACCTCAGTCTCGAAAAGAATTACACATGCATAACTTTAAACACAGTGATAACATACCCAGTACTCCCAAAAGATCTGATTCCATGTATTCACTTTTAACTGTAATTTGACTTTCTATTTTATGTTTTTCCTCTCCTCATTCCCCTCCACTTCCATCATACATGGCAAACTTAATGGATGAGTGCAGTTCTCCAAAGAAGAATAAGACAATTGGAATAGAAGAACTTTTTAACCACAGTAACAAGAAGGTGAAGATGCATGGATCTTCATCCTCATTGTCCTACATATTGTCTCCTGCCCCTCAGACAGGTAACTCATCACACCTACGTCACGAAGGTGCCAAAGACAAGAGAAGCAGCAATCAATGAGAAGGCACGAATTTCTCTTTTTATTTAAGCTGCTCTAAATCTCAAATGAAAAGGCACAGAGGTTGCAGATGATGTGACTCCATGAACCTGGTAACGGCCGCAATGAACCTGCTCCTTTCTATTCGTGGTGCAAGAATAGTTAGGGATCGCTTCTTCCCCACAGCCTGCAACTGCTTCAGTGAACTTGTTGGAGATCTACTGTGCTGCATACTTGATACCAACTCCAGCAAACTTAACTCCTTGGAACTTCCTTCTGCTAAAGAAAAAACTGTCAAACAGATTCAAAACAGGAACAGCTCTTTCTGATGTCACACGCAAATGATCTCTAGTAAAGGCCTTAGTAGCTCCTAAATAAACTCATGAACAACAATTACAGATCCACAGCCAAAGGAAATACATCAGGAATGTCTTTTTTAATCCATAAACAGATTGAATTTTTGCTCAAGGCTGAAACAATGACAAAATGTCAGGCTATGAATCAAGTTGGCACAGTGTATCTGAGGGACAGAAATTGTATATTCTTAAATAAAATGTTTCATGATCTCACAAGCTTCTCTGGTAACTTCACAAATGGGGTTCTCTCTGACAGCCATCATATTACCACACACACAACCCACTACCTCCTCTTATATAAAAGTCATAGTAGCCACACAATTAACTTACAAAGCAAAGTTCAGAGGTGTATCTGACAATCTCTGACCACACCTCAGCTCTAATACTGAGAATCTCTTCCAGACTGAGGTGTGTCTGTGTCCTGACTGTCTGAAAGATACCAAAATCCTCCTCACAGCTGTGCCTACCCAGTCTCCACAACAGGAAACCCAGACAGACAAACTGGCAGGGAGCTCTAGAAGACACTCATCAATCTGGAAGTTCAGGGAATCAGAACTGTAGGTATACTCTGGCAACTCCAACACAGCCAGCACCTTGCAAGGACCAGACATGCCAGGCACCACTATTCTCTTACTTCACTCTGGGTATTAGGAATAGAGACATCTCCTTATCCAGAGCCGTTTGGTTCAGAGTTTTCCCTGCTCCAGAGCACTGTGATGTTTAGTCAGTCTCACTGTAACTGCAGACCTTCAGTCCTTGGCTACAGGGAAAACGCAATAGCATGCTCTAGCAACAGAATGGATAAGATCCAACATACACTGCAGGTCTCAGTAACACCATAAAGCATAAGAAGAAAATACTGGAACCCTACAAGAAATTCCCCTTTGATGCAAGTGAATCATATCCAGCCATATCCTCTTATTTTTGTTTTATTTCTCTACTAACCCTATCTTATGCAGTGTTACCAATCCAGCAGGAAGATCCCTGAGCTTTCTGCTTTCCTACATGCCGATGGTAGTGTAAGTGCAGTACCAGGAAGCCAAGCTAGTCCCTTATTCTTCGGGAGTCTTTGAAACCAGTGGAAGCAAAGACACACTTCTCATACCCTGACTAGACATCCCCTCCTTGGTAAGTGTAACTTAGTTGGACCTGAAGAAACAGAACTCCCAAGCAGCAGCAGAATGAAAAGTACCTGATGATTTTCAATTCTCACCATTGTCCACAACATTCTGAACTCCAGCAGTGAAAACTGACCAGCATTAACTTTGCTTAAAGTTGTGAGTTCTCCAAGGAGACAGAAGCATCTGGTCCAGGTCAAGGAAGTGTCACAACATGGCTTGAGCCTGTTTCCCATCTGAAACCTACTCCCTAGCTGTCAGGGTAAGATTTGTTTTACTTTTTTTCAGAATATTTGTTCTCCTACAAAAACATTATTTGACTTTTGCAAACTTTTACTGAGGGAACTTTACAAGAAGTTACATAAATTGATTATTGTAGTCATGGATTAACTGGATTTAAAAAAAAAAACAAAAATCTCCAAACCAGAACAAACATTATTGGGTCACTTTCTCCTGTTTTTTATTTCATCGATATCCTTACCGATCTCCTTTCACTGTCAACAGTTAAGCCTTGTATCTTAAGGAGAAAAGAAGAAAGTTCTGAATATAATTGTCTTATTTCTTGAGAAACACCTCTAAAAATCACTCAGGTTACAGAATTTACAAACTTCAGTATGTAACCAACCGTATCAGATTTCCAAGAGGAACCTCACTGCTTCATAAACTGGAATACACAAGCAGATCCATCTTCACCATTGTTTCATTGATGCCAAGCCACAACAGCTTATCCAGAACTGTGCACGTGCACAGGGATCTGTGCCAAAATGTCTCAGAGCAGGATCAGGTCCCTGTAAGATTAGCTGCATGTAGGGCTTCAATCCTGCAACTCTGCTGTGACAGAGGCATTGCAGGACTGGGCACTAAAATAATCAAGTATATAAAGATCTTTGTCCTCTCCACAACTGAAGCACAATTCTTAAAAATGAACTGAACAAAAAACTTTTGTACTTGTGAAATAAAAATCAATTCTTTGGATAACAAGCAGGACCAGCATTCTTCAGGCCAAGCTTCTTAAAATCTATAGGCTGTTTCCCCATTTTTTGTTTTGTTGAGGCTTTTTTAGAATTTGCTTTTTGGTTTTGTTTCTTTTTTCTTGAAGATGCATATTTTTATTCTAGTAATTCTTTCTCATCTCCCTCAGATGAAAATCCCACAAGGCCCCTGTCTTAAAGGTAAGCCCAAAACAGAAAAAACTCAGTTCAAAAGATGCAAATTTGTCAGCAATTACAAAAGGGTCAGCAGTTAAAACATCTAATAGCGCTGACTGGACCTGAAGAGCAAAGATGGGAGATAACTCCCTTGGGATCCACAGACTTTTACCGATTATCTTCTTAGCTTTCTATAATTTTATTTCACAGTATAGTACACAGATGGCTGGATTTGAAATTGGAAGGTGAACAAGATAGTAAGAATTTTCTGTGAAATCAAGTTCTGGTATGGTCAAGACTGTACCAACTGAGAAAGCAGCACATGTTTAAAACCCTAGGTTGGCACAGAAATCCACAGCACTCAACTGTACTAGCCTAAGAAACGAAAGTAAAAGATCCATGAGTTCTCAGCCTTATCTGCTTTGAAAGACAGTCATTAGGCTTCCATGTTACTGACCTAATATAAAAGTACAAGGTCAGACTTGGGACCTGAATAACAAAGTACCCCACAAACCCCCACACTAACAAAATGCCAACCTCCTTCCAGGCCAGTTATGCCAACCCTTAGAGTAGGAAGCTCTGGCTAGAGAGCTGAACACACCGAAATATGTAGGTAAAGACCACGCCTGGCTTACAAAGTCCTTCTGAGCAGCAGGACATTTTAGCTTTTCTTGGAACCAGCATAAAGATGTTCCTATTACCTTCACACATACTGGACCACAAACAAAACATGCCCATGCATCCTTGCAAAAGTCTCTTTCAGAGAATTAGGAAGAACACAGGGCAATATTCACAGAGAATTAAGAAGAGACTGTGTTGGAAGAAAAAAGCACCAAAAGCTCTGCAACATTGTTTTTCTATCATGCAGCACAAGTTCTTAAATGTAGACAAAGAATTCTGAATTGAATTTGGATGCTAACAAACTTCACAAGTATGTAAGTTCACAATGACTTTACCAGTAAGCCTGAAATCAATAGATAACAATTCATCATTCTTTTTCACCTACCAATATGGGAAAGTAATGTGCACATATAGAGGGCAGGTAGCAGCAAAGAGGCAGCTGGTATAGTAAGTTTAACAGTCACATAGAAACTTCCAGGAAGTTCAGGAATTCTGTACTTGATTCTGCCACCAGTCATCTGGTCTTACCTGAACATCCCTGGGTCCACTCTGCAATCTGCAAAACAGGGGTGGGTAGCACTGGTTCTGAAATGTTTGTAAAATGTGGTTAGTTGATGCCTGTAAAAGTACACAACAGAAGAGCAAAGTGTTATTACACCCTAACAATATGCTATTTAACAAAATATGTAATATATAAATGACAACACCACCTGTGTTCTACAGTACACGCTTAAAGACTTTGTTTATGTAACTGTTTAGAAAGTTAATTGTTTTGGCTCTCTGGTAGAACTACATTCTAACAGTCAACCTGAAGTCCCTCTCTCCTGAGAAAACAGCAGGAATCTTTTTCTAGATCTTCATAAACAAACAAAACAGTGTAAATTTTCCCCCAACTATTATAACACCACCACAATTAATGAAACTGCCATTTCACCCTACGATAGGGACAACACATTATGATTCAAAAAAAAATAATAATAATCTGGACAACTCTACTCAACTTTCTGCCTTGCTACTCACTACCAAGTTTTTCTTTCAGAGACTGCATAACATTCTACAAAGGAAGAAGCCACCGCTAACCCAAGTTCGTAAATTAAGAAACAGAGAGAGAAAAAGAGGCAGCAATCCACCAGAAATCATGAAGCAAGTTAATGGTAAAAACTGCAGCACTAGCCAGCAGGCTTTTTTTCCCCTTGTTCCAGATGTCACAATTTTCACCCTTTGCCAAAATCCTTGGAGGACGCACTTACCTTTCATTTGCTTGTTAAAATATACGTGTAGAGTTGGAATGCATTTTCCCTCATTCCTCTGAATATGTTTGAGTCTAAAAAGCAAACTGTACTAGATAAGAGTATTGTGCATGCCCTAGGTTGTATTTCAAGAAGTTCATCCAGTGCCTGGGACATATGTTACTAGAAACTCACTCCTGGATCACTTTTCTTCACTCCTTGCACCATCAAAGTACAATTTATGCATTATTGTATGAATTTGTCTACCTTAAAAAACAGTCTTGCTCCAGCTATACCAGAACACAACTGGACCAAGTACTACAGCACCGGGATACAAGTCTACACCCAGTAAGTGGTTTTCTGTGTGTGTGCACTTCACTTCTACTCCAACTATATCAGCATACATCAAAAGACTAAAAAGGAAACTTACATAAATGCATGCACATATTTGTGAAAGGGATTTTACGGCTTTATTTGGTCTCCATAGCTGAAAAGGTGGTAGTGGCATACCGTATCTTTATTCTAAGACTACTGCACACTTTCAGCCACATTCATAAAACAGGAACATTCACACCAATCCCCAGTATCATTATACTGGTAAAGTACAGATGATACTTCAAGAAACCTCGATGACATTCATGAAGGCTTTCTTAGAAGTCAGAATTTATTTTCACAGAAGTCTATAGCAAAGTTTCCACTGAATTCAGCATGCCCGTGAGCAGACCTAATGGGGCACAGCTCCTGGGCAACAGAGTAACTCTTTTTTTGGAGAAGAGGTGGGGGAAATGACAGAGATGGTTACCTGCCCCCCTCACTTTTGGGGGTATGGGAGAACATGCACTTGGATAAGTGACAGAATCTGTTTTGCAGACAGTGCATAAATATCTATGATACTTTACAAAGGACATTCCCCTGCAGTTTATCTTACATACAAACTCAGAGTGCTCAGGCTAAGAGAGTGCACCTGCCTTTACCCTCCCTCTGTGCTTGGCTAGAGCCGACACGAAACCAGACTGCTTAGCAGAGACACTAGTTTGGTTCAGCACTACCAGAAATGCCTCTGACTGTGAAGATCCAATTTTCTAAGTTCATGAATATAAAACTGTTCCAAAAAAGAGACTGTCCTATCATTTAAATATGGACTGTTGGTGGGTTATTTCACTGAATTCACTATGTGACTAACTCTCCAAAAAAAGGGGAAAGAATGAGTTTTAACTGAAGTGATGGGACACCAGCACCACCTCCCCTCACCAGTAAAAGCCAAAAAGGAGTGAGGGTGTCTCATTCTTCCCATCAAGTGTTACTGATGTAGTTACAGCAATGTCTTAAACACGCACTGCTTCTAGATGGTTTTGCCACAATCCCCATGATTAACACCGCCAAGTGCTGTTCAGCAGCCTTGGTGAAATTGCACAAGCTCATTCGTATCACCTGATTTCAGACCAAAGTGAATTCTGCATCCAGATTTTTCAGACTGACCAGTACCCATTTCAACATAACCTAGCAGGGCAAGGCTGCTAAGCACATGCTAAGTAACAGGTTTCTCTGAGACATCTCAGCAGAACACCATCAAAGATACCAATTCTCCAGTGAAAATTTTGGCTCAAATACTTATTTTCTAAAAGGAAAGAAAGCCTCAGCATTTCACATGTCTGTCTAAGGGGGAGTGCGGGGAGGGAAGAAGCAAGTTAGAACAAGAATAATTCAATTATATAGAAATGCATTAACTATAAAATCTGCCGCATTATAAAATCATAGAACCATTTGAGTTGGAAGGGACCTTAAAAATCCTCTAGTTCCAGCCTCCCGGTGTCCTTGCCATGGGCTGAGACACCTTTCACTAGACCAGGTTGCTCAAAGCCCCTGGCCCTGAGCACTTTCAAGGATGGGACAATCACAATGCTCAGTCACCATCACACCAAAGATTTCTTCCCAATATCTAATCTAAACCTACTCTCTCTCAGTTTGAACCCACTCCCTCTTGTCCTATCACTGCATGTCCTTGTAAAAAGTTCCTCTCTGGCTCTCCTGTAGGCCCCTTGAGATGCTGGAAGGCTGCTGTAAGGTCCTCCTGGAGCTGTCACTTCTCCAGGCTGAACAATCCCAACTCTCTCCATCTCTCCTCATAGGAGAGGTGCTCCAGCCCTCTGTTCAACTTCCTGTCCCTTGTCTGGACTTGCTGCAACAGCTCCACATACTTCTTATGTTGGGGACCATGGAGCTGGATGCAGTACTCCAGGTGGGATGCCACAAAAGCACAGCAAAAGGGGAGAAGTAAAACATTCTGTTTAAACACTTAGGTTAAACGAGCTAATTGCTCTGGGGCAGCAAAAACATGAATACTTCAGCAATAAACAGCTTCTATCAAAAACATTGCTTAATACTATATTTTCTTACTGATCTTGTACCAACTACATGAAAATGACAACTCTTTCAAGGGTGATTCATTTTCCTTTGGCTTGTTCTCTTAAGAGTAGGTAGTACTCGGTGGTTTTCCCGTTTCAATTTTTTAAGGAAGGTTTTATTTCTTTATAAAAATCGACTGTTTTAAACATTTGGGACCTGCAACAGCATTTCAACCTTTGCTTCAATTTTCTTCTAATTTCTATTTAGCTTTCTAATCTTACCTTTATATATTTAGTTATACAAGACCTCAGTAACTGCTGAAAGTTTGAATACCCTATACATTGATACAAAAGAATACGGCAAAACAAGACAAAGACAGGATCATGAAACCTATGTTTGTGCCAGGGAGAGGCTGCCATAAAACCACTTCTTGAAGTCTGTAACTCCTCCTCTGGGAGGGGCAGGCAAAACAGCAATATATGAGTAGTTCGTGTAACTGTGCCACCAGGCCTCAGACACACTGCGCATTTCTGAGCACAACCCTTCTGCTACCTGAAGTCTAACTCTGCATTCCTTAATGGTCACAGATACTGCTACACAGTTCACCTGCTGCAGAAAAACCATGTAGAGCTGCAGAGTCGATACGTGTTATCAAGCTCTTTGATGGCTCAGATGCTACTAATATTTTGGTAGGGTGGGGGTTAGAATTCTATACCCATGTCAGCCCACAGAGTTGCTACAGTATATTTACCAATTTTTTCTTTTTTTTTTTCCCCCCATCTAGTACCTCAATAACACATGCATCATCTAGTAACAACTTGGTTTCACTTTTTGGTTTCTGGACATCAGTACTGCTAAATTCCTGGATGTTGTAAAGTACACTTTTGTGTTCTGAGAGCGTAAATTAAAGTCACAATCACATGCCACACAGTCTAAAGGAAAGCTTGCAACACCAATTTTAAGATCATGACTTCAATTCTTTTATGTTAAGTACATACCTGTGTAAACAGACAGGTACCTGTTGATCTTACCATCCTTTATAAATACATCTTTTTGAAGCTCCAGAGGGGTCTAGCACCCACAAAAAAGGTTAATATGGCCACGGTGTTACCTAGTGAGCTACTCTGAATTCCTTAATGGCGGAAGATACAGCCCGAGACGTCTGCTATCACAAACAGAAACTCTGGATAATAGATAATTAAGTCATCTAAAAATATATATTCAGCATCACAATGCCAGATACAGTTACAAACAAACTCCTTCTGAACAAAGAAATCATATCCAAATTTCAGATGTTATTGTTACTAAATGTATTTAAAGAAAAATACCTAACTCCAATTTGCCTTTAAATTACTACAAACCAATGTTAAATTCTACTGCAATATTATGTAACTCGATTTATATTAAATTAGAACTTCATGAAAATATTTGATGTCAAAACTGTAAACAAAGCTCAAATACTCAACAGGTAAGTCTTCAATGAAGTACCAAAAACCAGTGTTAGCTTTAGAACTAAGCTACCTGAAAGTAGTGCCTTCCGCTGTCCTTGCAGAGTCTTTGCTCCTTAGTGGCATTTGCTGTAAAGCTGAGAAACTAACTGGGAATTGAAAAAGCAAGATAATTTGTTTTACTTCTCATCTGAGAAAACACAGCAGAGAAGTTTGAGTTCTACTAGCTCTAAAAGCCTGCATTTGGTTAAAAAGAATAGATTAAAATATAAGGAGAGTATTATCCCTAATTAAGGTAAGTGCAAAGGCTATTTACACTTACTTATGTGTATGTGTGTGTTTGTGCATGAATGTGGCTTTATTAAATATGACATTTTTAAAGGCCACAATTAAAAACCAGCATTTTTTGTTGTGTCCTAAATAAAACCTTTCTTCACAGTTGCAATCTAAATAAATGCGCATAAGTCACTTAAAAGTGTGCAGGCATACAGTGCATCCTTTGAACTAACAAAAAAGTTGTGCCAAATTTGGTGTAAAGGCTATATTTAGTAACGTATTTTAATGGTTGTCTACCAACAAAGATTGCTTCTGAAAAAACAAACACAAAAATACCAAAGCAAAATGAGATTACAAGCACCAATTTAAATCATGCGTTTATTGACCAAAATCATGACTTAAATCAATTCACTTGGTATAACTGGAATGTCAAGGCAGCTGACACATAAGCATGTGTACGGAGGGGGTCACAAGGGCCAGGAATACAAGACATAAAACCCTCCCTCCCTTCAATGTGCCTGCCCCCACACTCCCCTTCAGCCCTGCTCAATCTCTGCAAAGCCTGCTAGTGCTTCACAAAACACCATCCCCCACTCAGAAAGATTTTTTTTTTCCCCCTCTAGGATCCTTGAACAAGAGAAGACATACCTGTCCTCACTGGAGGACCTGAACTGTTGCCTTTTCTCTTGCAACCTACTGCAAGGGGATGTCTGTGATGACAGACTCACCTCTCATTTTGATTTCACTCTTTCTGCAAAGAATAACATTAAACTTCAAATGCAGCCTTGTGGGTCCATCCAGGAAAGCCGAGACAGCACACAGAAACCAGATCACTTATGGCAGAGAAACAGCACGACAATTCTTAGACTAAACACAGTATCTGGCCAGTTTTCTCAGGTGCTTCCCTCCCCACACTCCAGAATCCTCTCACTCACTTCGGCCTCATCACCACACGGTGTAGCAAAACAGACAGTTCGACAGGAACATCCTTGAAAGTCCACTTCACTATATAAATAAATAATCAGCCTCCTCTAGACATGTCTCTCAGGAGGGCAGGATATTCCTCTGTTGATTAAAAACCAGGAAGACTTTGCAGGCACACAGGTCCAAAGCTTTGTTTGGAGGTCCCACCTGAACAACAGGTCAACTTCAAGTAACAGTGAACTATGCAGAGATTTCAAAACCTGTGACTGAGTACCCAGATCCATTCAACTGCTTCCTCCATAGGAAACTGAGGGACCCAAACTGTGGCGAGGCTCCTCAGTGCAAGATTTTGCCTGGGTCACTTTTAACCACAGACTTTATGCTGCTTTGGTACACAGAGCTGAGGTGAGGCAGATGAGCACGAGCAAGCACACACGAGATGAAAGGAAAATGCTGATTTATTACCAAGGGAAACACTTACAAGATTACTTTACACACACACAGAGAGGGAATTCTCTCTCCGAGTGATGGGAATATCTTTCTCATAGGAATGGGAAATGGACACATTCAACTGTTACACTTAGCTATCTGTAATTTACTTCACTTATTTAAGGTTTTCTTTACTAAGAACTGAAGTTAAAAACTTCCTTCGCATGCTGTACTTCTGACCCTTGTGCTTTTTATTTAGTCCAACAGTTTTAAAAGAATGGCACTGGAGCTTCCGCTTACTCTTTCAGCACTGGAACACAATTTTAATCAATACAACAGAGGAAGTAAATTGTGAATAATTGTATTAATACATTTGCTACCATTTTTCTCATTCTTCATTTTGCAGACACCAAATTTCTCCCTAGAAACACCTCTGTTTCTCCAAAAGCAGCTGGAAATTGATTATGCTATTTTTATTTACTTATTAATTCATATGCTATAGTTCTGTAATCAGTGCTGGCTCATGCTGCAATTTTGTGTACTTGTTTCAAAATACATTATGAGTACTTGATGAGTGATGTTGAACACAGTGTATGAAACAGGATCTCAAACAAATTAGAGGGAAGAAAGACAAGTAAAGACACTTTACTTAAATAAGAAAAATAACTACATATTCAAACAAGAGGTAAACCCTACAACTCACAAGTTTGTGGCACAGAGCACTCACTGATTAGAACTGAGCCAGGCAAGAAGTTTACACTATTCAACATGAAATCTGGATACAAAGAAACCTTTTGCAAAGAGGAAGTACATCTGAAGCCAGACTTACCAATGAAGTGGAGGTGAAAATGCTGCTTCTTTCCAAATCTATCTTCTCTGACCACCTATTTGCAGTACATGAGAATGCTTTCTTTCCATACCCAGATAACCAAATTGGGAAGCAAACATACTCAAACAAAATGGCTTATCATCTACCAAATGGCATTCTGACACTTCATACTCTTCCACCCTCTTCACAATTACGTGAACTCTGCATGTTTCAGCAATGTCTCTCTCTACTCCCAGCTCTTTCTACATTGCTCACCGTCAGGTTGGGGACAGCCTATAAGCTTGTGGGTTGATCACTTAGTACAACAAGTGCATGATCCTGGCAGGACTATCTGCACACCAATAATTAAGAATTACGTGAAATCTACAGCTTTCCTGTGGAATTACAGGCCAGAAGGAACTTCAGGCAGCAGACCTGCAAAGGAGTGTACATTGCTGATGCAGTTCTGGTTCTGTTTTTTTGTTCAGGAATCCAGTTGCACAGCTGTAACTGCAGGATTGAGCTCTTCAGCCATTAGGACAAGACAAATTGATGTTCCTGTACTTCACCCCATGTAGCTTAAAAAAAAAAATTCAGCATGATGTTGCTAACTGTAGTCATGATGTGGCTCAAAGACCACTTGTGGAAAGCAAATCAAAACATGGCCAACCACAAAAATGCCTTTTTCATCAACCTGACAAAAAAGAGAAAAAGAGCAACTTCCTTCCAACTTCCATAAACAAATTTTAATGCAGAACTTCCCAGTGTTTCAGCTCCAATGACTTTCATGGAGTTACTTCACACTGAAGAGGACGAAATGATGTAAGAATTCAAGTTCTTCTTCACACCTCCCATCCTTGCCCCATGTTTTCTTTATCTAGCTTCATGTCCAAATTTCTCATGATGTCTTCCTTAAATACTGTTTTGACAACCACAGAAAAATGCATTCTCTCAGATACAGAAACAAAAAACTAGGATTATTTGCTTCATAAAAGAACACCCAGGCTGCAGAGGGAAGACATATTATTCTACTGCAAGAGATATAATCCTAACTTATCATGTGACATGCCTTCCCCACTGCCATTACAGGATAACTCTTGATTGTGCAGGACAGGGACACAAACGAAAAACAAAAACTCAAAACAAAAAGAGACAACTTCTGACATGGCATAAGCTTAATAGTCTTCATGTAGCCAGCAGAAAAAACATACAGGGGAAAGAACTGAAAGGTATTGGTTGAAAGCCACTGACCCAACAGCACTGAAGTACTGACTGACACTCAGGGACACGGTGTAGTCACCAATCCTTGACCCAGCTCACCAGAGAACCAGGACCAGGCTTAAGCCTTCCTCACTTGAATTCTACAATGGAGCAGCTCAGTTCTCATCAACAGTACCAAGGAGCAGGCCTTTAATGTGTGCACCCAACTCTGCCATGGGGAACTCTGCATTTCAGAAGTGCAGGACAACATCCCTCCTGAGAGCACCGATGGCAGAAATCTTCCTGTTGCTACACCTGCGTAAGAGGAGCGTGACCCCACAGCCAGGAACACAGTTAGTGTGGTTTCACAATGTCTCAAAGCAGACTTCTCAACCATTTGCTACATGTATAATGCCTTTCAGAAAGAAAAAATAATAAATAAATACAAAAAAAAACTCAACTAGAACACACCAATAAGGCAGAGGGAAGACACCTTCCAACTTCCCTCAGAAAGGGAAGGTATAGGCAGGACTTGATAAGCTTCTTGTCAAGAGAGCTTCCACTTGCATTAAGTTCCATAGATCCCATGTTGTGCAAGTCCACTGAATTATTTTTATCTTTGCTGAATGAGGCTTTGTAACATTAAGGGTCAATAAAATGCTGCTTCTTATTTTCAGCATTACATAGAAACACCCACGTGGAAGATTTCTGACAATAAAAATTCCATGCTTCCTAAGCAACTGATTTTCTTACAGTAGTCTCAGAAAATCCTGTTAACTTTCCTTCCCCTCACTAAAAATCGAAATTTTGTTGTACTAGCTTTCTTTGTACTCAGATATGCCTGAAGCTAGCTTATTTTCACATGCTGAATTGGCCATGCTCATAAGGACTTGCTATTACATTATGCATTTGTGTGCTATAAAGGAAAAAAGGCATGAACATTGGAAAGCTTCAAAACCATGCTTTTCCTCTTTGTCAATTCATCTTTTAGGTAATCAAATTTATAAATATTAAAATAATATAATGCTGCTATCATTGTGAGAATACTAGAATTCGGTCTGCACTCAGACATTAAGTAAAGTATGTTTTACTCCTCAAATACAACTCTGATTTTCACATCAATTTTTTATTTTCAGTAACAAAACACCAGTAAACAGCAAATCTGAAAATCTTACATATGTTTACTGGGTCTAGAAACAAAAGTTCAACCCTACTTAGCACAATACTGCCAGAGCGCCTAAAGTAGCTGCTTCGGTCAATTCCATGTTTCATAAGAAAATTAGTTGCGATCTTGCATTAAATTAAGAATATGAAAAATAATTTAATTGTGAAGAACTATTTCACAGAATCATACTTTAAAAACTTTGCTATGAAAAACTATTCCCTTCCTTGTATCTACTTTATGAAGTAAGTTAGTATTAAATAAACTTACTCCTTGACTGTAAAATAAGTTACTATTAAATAAACGTAAGGGTAATAAATAGTGCAATAAACACAGCAGCTTAAATACCATGTTTACTCGCAAAAACTCTTAAGCAAGCTCTCCTCCTGCTTTAGACTCTCCTGTCAATAAATACAATGAAACTGCAAGTCAGTAACTTCATACTATTCCGAAGGTGGGATATTTTTTTTAAAGCAGCATTATGAATCAAAGTTGAATATTAGCAAAAGATGCCCAACTGGCACAAAATTCAGCAAGACTATTCACATCTCAAGACAGGCATTTACCAGGAAAGCTTCAGAGCAGTAGCACACACAAAGGGAAAGGACACAAAACTGAGAAGTCAGATGTGGATTTTATTCCACTCCCTGCTAATGCTAACCTGCTAAGTGACTGCAGGCAAGCCTATGCTCTTTCACAGCTTTGTACCTCAAATGCCTAAAACAGGGATAAAAATGATTGTTCCTGGTTTTGAGGTTTGTGATTACAGTATGGCTTATGTACTTCACTAGACAAGACAGAAAGCACATGAATAAGACAATGCCTACAATTGCCAATTTTTAATAATATCGTTGTTATTGAAAGAATAGCATGAGCTTTTTTCTTTTCCAAGCAATGCAATTTAACAGCAGCCCACCAAGCCATTCTTAAAGTTGGAGTAATCCTTACGCTGGTTCAGGTCTTATCTCTTCTGAAAGTGTGAAGAAGGGTGACAGCAAAAGGAGTCTTTTGTGAAATTCACATGTACACTAATACCACCCTCACCCCACTGCTCTCAGACAGAAACACTGTATCATTACCGATCTTGAAAAAGTAAAAACAAAATAAAAAAAAGGAAGTAAGTCCTAAAATCTTTTGACATAAAACAGAATAAAAAAGCTGCTGACAATGATACCCTAGGAATGGGGGAAACATGGTACAAGGAAAAGAAATAATACAACTGAAGACAGAAGGTCGACTTTTTCCTATTTCTTCTCAAGAATATTTTGAAATACATGTATGATTTCAGTACAGCTTTATAGACCCCTAAGTAATAAAGCAAACATAAATTAAATTTATAAGGTAAAACAGTAACTATACTGCTTTAAAACACACTTAATTCACTGAAGAAAACTGTCCCAACATATAGGTACCATATGACTTAATGACACAGGGAAGTACCGTCAGTCTCCATCTGCAGGTGACAAAGGGACATCTGGCTGTGCTTCTAAGAGTAAGGACCTTGGAAGCCACTAGCAGGCCACAGCAGTGCTGCTGACTCCACCAGCAGCTGCCACAGGCCACCCCTGTGACGGGGCACAGGAAGTCCAAAATTTGGAAAGTGGCCTCTGGTTTCAACTACATCACTTGCCAGAGCTCACAGAGACAGCCTGCGACACACTTAAAAATTAAAACCAAGGTTTCTGTTCAGCTCCAATTTTTAGCAACTTCCTCCACCAAGGAATCCCCTTCAGATAAAAGAGACTGAATGCCACACAAGCCATGTACTGTCAGAAGAAAGCCAGTGTTTCACCTCTCACATGTCCAAATTTCATTGCAGGTGCACTTTACAACCTTCACACCAGAGGAGGGCCTTGCACACCCAGGTCTCATCTACCTTACGGGCACCTTTCCCACCTATACACGCAATGGAAGAATAACTCTCCCCAGCTCACTTGGTCAAAATTTCCTCCCTTCATACCACTTCTTCCCCAGCTTGACACCCTGCCTAAAGCCATGCTGACTGAGCTTCAGAGACACTGCGCATCCTCAGCCCATGGACCACGAACTGCAGCACCCTGGAAAAACTTTTAGCTCTGAATGTGAGGAATCGTATCAGTCAATTTAACAAGACTTGTCATCTGCTTAAAGATATTCACATGCTTACAGGATCACAAGCTATGGAACCACTAATTCACGAACAAAGTGTATTAAGATCATTCTGGATGAACAGGAAAAACGTTAGCCAGAAAATAATTGCACGATTAACTCTGATATTTTATGTGGAAAACTGACATTTAATATCTTTAATTATTCACACAACAGCTATGAAAGAGAAAGGTTTTCTTCCTTGAATGGGAAAATAAACATGGTCAAATTCCTCTCACCATCACTCCTACACTCCATTCCTAAATAAACCTCCTTCTGAAACCAGTGGACATTTTGCAGGCAATGAGCTTACAGCAAGCGGTGCCCAAAAATTCAGAAGCATCAACGGCAAGCTCCTTAAATATTCTGAGTTTACCTCAACATGGAAACCAGTCACATTTCTGACAAATTATGTGTCTGCTTGACATGGTTTATCAGCTTGCTGCGCCAAGAAGGACTGTAGTATGCAACGAACTTTTCGAGACCATGGGCCAATTTTTGAAGGCCCCTTGCTAAGCAGCTTCACCTTCTAGCTTGTGACACACCGCTACTGCACTGGCACTTGTCTCTCTTGTACGCCAAGGCCAAATTACTAAATTCCATTCATGAACAGCTACTTTACTGAGAACTCTATAATAAAAGAAATCTTCCCTTACACCAAAATAAAAGCTCCCTAAAGTAAATGGAGGTTTCTAGTCATGGACAAATCTAATGAAATCTCTATTCTCACCTTCAGTGGGCACATTATTTTTATTGCCATTTTTTAAGCTATTACGAAATGTGTTTCTGTTCTTCCTCTAAAGCTTCTATTATGCCTTTTTTATCAAAACGATACCCTATCCTCCTTTTCTTTTTTCAAGCCAGTTCAACATGAGGCAAGAACTACATTTAGCATTATGCACAAATTCAAGGTCCACTCCTCCTAAAGCATGGGAAGATTATGATCACCACTTCACTTCCAGGATCAACATTCCATGCATCCAAATGACTTCATCACATAAAACTAAAACCAGATAATAACTGAAGACACTACCTGAAGCAAGGTCCCTGAGCTAGTCTTGTTCAGTACCCTTTTACTATTACTCCAAATACAGAAAAAGTCCTTAGCACTCACAGCACTCTAATTTGACTCTTACCTGAAAACACAGAAAATTAAGTTCAGAAATCAGTATGTTTGTATTCAGCCCAGAACAACATTTTGGAGCCCATCTGCCAGTTTTTGAATTTCCAAATGCATTTTTACTTGGAAAAAATTGTTGCACCAATTACCACCCTACACAGAACATGATCCTTGTCTGTAATGCTATAAACCCAAAAGCAATATTCTCCTATGCAACTAGTCTGTCATAAAGAATTTCAGTAATTGAACTCGGTGTTTATACTCTTAGACCTACACATACCAACCTCACTGCACACAAAATCTGTATACCCAAAATTTGGGTGTAAATCTGCAGGAACTGGAGAACAGTAGAATGCTCCCTTCAAACCAACTCCCCACAGTGGTTATCCCAGCCTTAGGACTGACTAGCTTTGTGGTCGAAGTATCACACCAGAACAGCTGCTCCCAACAGTTCCCTTCAAGTCAGCATGTTTGGCACCATCACTTATCCTATGTCTGCTATACACTGCCTGGAAAAGGTCAAAAGCATGTTATTAATCACTTGCATTTATGAGTACTAAGCTTACTCCAAATACACGTCTTGTTTTTAACTATGTACAGAACAGCACCAAAAAGAAATGCCAACTCCCACTTTCCAATTTTGGGCCAAATGCAGTTCAGTGCCACCATGGGGGATTGTATGAGAAATGCTCCAAATGTCACTCATTTTATGTCATCTATGAATGCGATTTCAAAAATTTAGAACCTCGTACTTAAACTTCCACTTCAGCTTAAAAGGTGACAAACCCCTCAAATGGTGTTGAAACTTTTCCCACCATACAGATTAAAAAAAAAATGCTGTATACCTGAAAGCTTA
Organism: Anabacerthia variegaticeps; assembly: GCA_035583185.1. Lineage (NCBI taxonomy): Eukaryota > Metazoa > Chordata > Aves > Passeriformes > Furnariidae > Anabacerthia > Anabacerthia variegaticeps. The sequence goes on along the minus strand of JAWWEW010000001.1, from coordinate 19,068,977 downwards.
GGAATACTAGTAAATTAGTCACTAAGATTCATCTTTCAAATTGATTGATACCTGCATTAATCAATGCCTAAAGAAAAAAACAGTAACACAGAAAGAGAATGGAAGGAATTCTAATTAGCTCTCAGTTGATGTGTTAAAACTGAACCAACTCCTGCTGCAGTAGCATTAGAGTTCTGCTAAACTTCTCACTGATTCCTGACCTCCAGAGTTTTCTAATTACCTATTCTGTTTATATTTTCATACTTTTCTACCACTGAATTTTAAGAGGACTTTACAGGCTCAATAAATTTTCAACCAGTGTGTTGCACTTTGCATACTCTAATGTTACTCTGGTTTAAAACTTTTGCCCTAAGTCAATCAGCTGACTATCTTTACAGAACAAAGTTTAGTAACAAAAAAAAAAAAAGAAATAAAGATTGCTCTGAACATACACAACCTTTTAATTCCCAGGTAATATGGACATATCCCTACACAGAAACTTTGTAATCTAGCAGTTGTTATAAGCACTCAGAGAAGATGTGTTTTCAGAGACACTAAAACCCAAAAAAGTACCTTACACTCAAAAAGTGGCAGCATGAGAACCTCTAACTTGTCACCAACAACAGAGTTCTTTTTCCATGTGTACGGTTTACATACTTACCAGAGAAGGCAAATGGAAATTACAGACAGACGAAGATGAAGCTGTCTCAAAGCCTTTGTCATGTGATAGTGACCTATAAAGTATCAAATAAAGGCACATCATCAGCACACCATGATTTTACAATATTGTAACTCACCACAACGCCAATAAGAGGAGAGATCCCAAAACTTGAAACTTGCTTCCTCCTCACCCCCACCCCAGCTAAGTTGTCATTAAAACAAAATGACAGTAGCAGGAATCGGCAAGAAGCAAACAAAAGATGCACCGTGTCTTTAAAGGGCATTAGGAGTGGGCAAATGGAGCAAATCATCTGAGTGTGCATCAGCAGGGTGGGTTATTTTTCCTCTGTCTCTCACACACACGGATGCATGTTTATGCACACACAGAGACATATATACGTCCGCACAGGGATGCATCACGCAATTATTTACAAGCACACACAGAGATACTCGCACGTATTATCAAAATAAAAGGCAGAAAGTTGACCACCATCTGCAAGGGGGCATACATAACAATGACCCCGGGGAACTTACACAAGTGAGGCATCAATCCCCGCGCGCGGATAAGCCAAACAACGCAAAAATTAACAGCGAGCCGCCAGAACAGCAGGTAGGAGATCCACCCGGGCAGACGGACAGACAGGCAGACACACGGACGAGAGGGACGGACGGCAGGCTGGCACACCGCTTCAGGTAATGCCCGCTGCCCCCGGCGGAGCCGCCCGGCCGGCCCTCGGGGACAGACCGGGGGGGACACGGACCCTCGGGGGGGACACACACCCTCGGGACCGACCGGAGGGGGACACGGAGCCCCGGGGGGAGCAGCGCTCGCCGCCGCCGCCGCCCACCCCCGCCCGTGCAAAGTGTAGGGCCACCGGAATCCGGGCTCCGGGGTGGGGTGGAAAGAAAAGGTATTAAATATGGAGAAAGACCGCCGGGACCCAGGGTTTTTCCGTCTCCCCCCCGCGTCCCCCGCCCCCGGTCACCATCAAGTTTGCATCCTAGTTACAAAATGTCGATCTTGAAGGCTGACAAGACACAGGGAGAGGGGGAGAGAGCGAGAGTGAGTGCGAGAGAGAGAGAGAGAGAGAGAGAGAGAGAGAGAGAAGAGAGTCCATCTTGCTTTGAGGGGGGAGGAGAGGAGCAATAATGCAGCGCATAAATCTCACCCTCCCGGGGGAAAAGTCTCCACAACACCTTTGGGGGCGGGCGGGCGCGCAGGGCGGGGGCGCGGGGGGCTCCCCGGCCCTCCCCGCTGCCCTCCCCGGCGGGCTCCGGCGAGGCAGGCTGCCAGCAAACACCTCCCTGCTACTCCCCTCCTCCTCCCCGCGGGCCCGGGCGATGATCCCGCTGCCGCCGCCGCTGCCACCGGGGAGGAGGTGCCGCCGCCGGCAGAGCCACATGGAGACCGGCACCCCGTGCCCGCCCCGGCGGCCGAGCCGGCCCCCCCGGCCGCCCCGCGGGGCTGCGGGACTTGGACGTGTCACCGGCAGGATGGGCAATGGTTTCAGCGCCCCAGGCCCGAGTGACCACCGCCGGCCTGGCGGCGCCCCGGCCTCCCCGCACGCACTCACCTCCGCAGAAAACTTTTAACCGCGGGCCTCCCCCGGAAAAAGTGGCGAATCCGCCCCGCACACGGGCGAAGCCCCGCGGCCCCCCGGCTCGGCTGGCGGCGAGCGGGGGAGACCCGGGCACGGTCCTTCCCCGCCCCGGCGGGGAGGGAGGGAGGAGGCAGCAGGCAGGCAGGCAGGGAGGGGGCGGGCAGCCGCCTGCCGATGCCTCTCGCCCCGCCGCCGTGCATGTCGCCTCGGCGGCTCTCGCATCGCTTCGTTTTACCTTCCTCGTTCAGCGGCGGCAGGGGCTGCCACCGATGGGTATTCCCAGCGCAAACCTGCTGCCGTGCGGCGCCCGGGATTAACGCGGCTGCCTCCTCTCCCTTGCCTCCAACCCTCCCTTCCCCGTCCTCCTCCTCCTCTTCGCAAACCCACACTGGATCGGCTCTCCTCACAGCCATGCAAGTTTCATACATTGCAAATAAACCCGAGAGGAGGAAGAGCGAAGCGGCTGGCGGGGAGCGGGGAGGGGGGGAGAAGGAGAAGGAGGAGAAGGAGGAGGAGGAGGAGGAGGGCTGCTTTCTGTAATTTACCAGCGACCCGATCCCGCAGCAGCAAATAACAACCGAGCACCCATCCGGCTCCCGGCGGCCGCCCGGGCCCCCACCGAGCTGGCCGCCCCCTCCCCGTGCCGCCCCTCGCCAAGTTTTCTGTCATCGCGACCACCCAATGTCACAACTTACCTTCAGAAACAGGACTTCGCGCGGCCGAGGCCTGCCGCCGCCTCTCCCCGGCCCCCGCCCGCGTCCCTCCCTCCCTCTCCACCTTAAACTTATTGACACAACATAATCCCGCATGCACGCGAAACTCCGGCAGGGCCACCGCCCCCCGCCGCCCCCCGGGGCCGCCGCCGCCCCGGCTGCATCGCCGATGACTACCGGAAAACGCACAGCACAACTCTCCGCCCGAGCGCGGCCGCCGCTGTTGTTGTCGGGGTCGGCGCCGGGGTTTCTCCTCCCGCTGCCCGAGCGGCCGCCCGGGCAGCGCCTTCCCCGGCTCCAGGTTTATCTCCCCCACCGCCTCTTCCCCGCCGCCGCCGCCGCCGCGGAGCCCCCCCAGGCCGGCGGCAGCGATCCCGATCCGCGCACTCTCCCCGCGCCTCGCCGCCCCTCGGGATGAAGTTTCGTTTCTGCCTGCCACGATTTCCCTGTCAAGTGCCCCCGGGGACACGCACCGAGCGGCGGCCGCTGGCCATCCCTCCTCCTCCACCTCCTTCCCCTTCCTCCCTCCGCCGCTGCTCTTGCCTCTCTCTGTGGCGGCGAGAGGTGCCTGGTTTCAAACGCAGCCTGGCACTGGCTGGCCTACCCCCGCCGCCGCTCGGGCTCGGCTCGCCGGGGTTTTAAATGCCCTGCGCTGTACCGCGACCCGCTTCGCCCCCTCCCCGTCAGACACCCCGGCCACCCCTGCCCTGCCGGCCGGGCGGAGGGCTGCCGGCACCAGCCCACCCGTGCTCCGCTGCCCAAACTTTCCAAGCGAAGGCAGGGCTGGCGAGAGGAAGGAAAAGTGCCTGGGAGCCGCTGCAGCCGCCGCGCCGGGCAGGACAAGCTGCGCGCCGCCCTCCCGGGCCCGGCACCGCTGGGGGGCGCGGGGGGTGCCCCGCCAAGGGGCGCGGAGGACAGAGTGTGGGGCGAGAGCACCCCCAGCCCTGCCTGCCTGCGTGCCTGCCCGGCGCTGCCCGTCCCCTTCCGCCCGGTGCGGGGCGGCGGGCGGTCGCTCTCACTCACCTCTGCGGGGCGCGCCCCGCGCCGCTGGGCCGGCCGCGGCTCGCAGCGCAGCCCCTCCGCCCCGGCGCCCGCGGAACGCGGCTCCACACAGAGCCATGCAACCCGGGCAGCGCCACAACACTCCCCGCGATATAAGCCGGCCCGCCATTGGCCGGCGCGCTGAGCGACGGGCCCGCCGGCCACTCAGTGCGGCCGTTACACCCGCGGCCCGCGAGGGAGCCGCCGGCGCACACACTGCCCGCAGCGCACACACTCACACTCACACAAAGATCGCCGCGTTGCCCCGGCGGGGCTCGCACGGCCCCCGGCGGCGCTGCCCGAGCGGGGCACGGGCTGGGGGCCGCCCGGCCGGGGCAGCGCAGAGCCGGGCACGGCGCGGCCAGGGCAGCCGCTGTCCATTGGCCGCCCGGGCAGCGCTGCCAGAGTGAAGTACGCGTGCCCTGGGCAGCGCCGCGGGGTAGCGGGGTGCGGGCTCGGCCCGGCGCGGCGCCCCGCCTGCAGCCCCCGCCGTAACTTACTCGGCCGAGTTGGGCGGGCTTCGTTCCGAGGCCGGAGCGCGACGAGCCAGAAGTTGCGGGAGGCGGCAGCGCATCCGCGCAGCCCCCGCCCGGCGGTAAACACGGGGAGCCGCCCCCGCGACCCCGGGCAGGGCGGGCCGGGCCGGGGCGCCCCCTGACCCGGCGCGGGGCTCCGGGCGGCGGCGTCCGCCGGGATGCGGCGGAGCCCCGGGCGGTGCCACCGCCGGAGCAATCCTCGCCCAGGCGTGGCGGAGAGGCCCTCACCGGGCCGGCACCGACAGCGCGGGCGGCTGTAGAGCGGCTCCCGCAGGGACAGCTGGGGTGGCGGGACCGGCCGAGCACCGCGCTGCGGTCCGCGCCTCGCCCGGCCCCGGCCCCTGCCCCTGTCCCGCACCGCGTCCCGCTCGGCCCCGGCCCCTGTCCCGCACCGCGTCCCGCCCGGCCCCTGCCCCTGTCCCGCACCGCGTCCCGCCCGGCTCCGCACCGCACCGCACCGGCCTCGAGGATGGGGCTCCATCCCTGAATGCCCGTGACTCGCGGGCCGGCACGCACAAAGCGACAGTGTGAGGCCAACAGCTTTTGGGTGTCTGCATAGCGATTGTGCTGACGGGTGTTGGAAAAGCCCTGCGGAAACGTAGTCTAACTTTTTTGGAGGAGCTCCCTTCTACTGGAGAAATCAAACACATGAGAGTGCACTGTGCACGCTGACCCTGTGTATTAACGCTCACGAGGCTTCCAATATTTGCAACATGAGACCTTTATGATTTTTAAGGAGAAAACACGTGGCGTTTTTTCTTAGGGTTAGGAAGCAATAATTTTTTGTGTGGCACTGTCTGCAGGTGGGATACTGACAAGTGGCATATTAAAAAGAAGGGTCAGAAATAATAATAGTTATAATAACAGTGGAAACTGAAGTGTACTTGTTTTTTTTTCCAATAAAAGAGCAATGATTGTGCTTCACAATGGCTTTACATATCCAACACGCCAAGAACCTTAAATACTTTATTCCATACAGTCCTGAGCTTTTTTCATTGTGATATGGTTGATTTCAGCATCTTCCCATGTCTTGTCTGCTCTTTCATTGCCCCCTACCTTTTTCAGTATGTCGGAATTCTGCTAAGTAACTGTGAAATAATATTTCTTATGTCTGAATAATATAGTGGGGTATAGTACAAGCTGATATTAAAAAACTAAATTGCATCCTTGTTTCTGAGAAAGCATTTTTAATTAGCTTGCATGTTTTTTCTTAAGATAAGAGAAAAGTATTGTAAATGCCCCACCCTCTTGTTTGTTGTAAGCAGGCATGGATTTGTCAGTGCCTGAATAATATAAAAATAACAGGATAAACATATTCTCGTAATTAATTCATTCTATTTCATTGTTTCATTTTCAGTTCTAAGAAGGCAGAGCTGACCATCCATCTACTGGAAGTCAGGTGCATATTGAGTGTCGCAGTTTGGGACACTGGCAAGTGAAGGCACACAAATTTCATTAGCCACATAGGAAAAGGTTGGCCTAATTTTTAGGCAGAGCTTCCTCCTACCGTTTCTAGATTGTGAAGAGCTTTGCAGTAGTGGGTACGCAGCATCCTTTCAGTATGCATAAACAGTTGCTGGTAAGAGTAAGAGGCCTAATCCAGACAGTTAAAACTTACATGGTATAGTTTCTTACATGTCAGTGTTACTGCCTTGTTTCCTGGATTCTTTTACCCATATTAATAATATCACACCATGGAGCCTCTCATGCCTCTTCATTGCTAAAGTCCTCCCAAAGTAGTTATGTAAGTGATGTTAGACACTTCATAGTATACATGAACATCATTTTAAAAGATGCTTTATTTTGTTGTTAACAGAACTCTCTATTGCACTTGGTGCTTTTACTGGCCATTTCAGAAAAGAGGCCAAGATAAGGACACTTTGCATGTAATGTAGTTTTTTACAGCTGTACAAAATGGATATACAGTGCTCCTAAGTAGAACAATCGTGTTTTGTGTCTGCTTTGTACAGTTGCAAATGGCTTGTGAGTTAGTTGCAAGGCAGGCCACCTGTTAGGCCTATAGAAGCAGAAATGTTTTGTCACCCTTGAAGAGAGATGAGTAAGCTGAGGTATGCTGGTATGGTCAGAAAACAAAATGCTTGCATTTCTACTGCCTTTGATTCATTTTGTCTGTAGTGAGAAAGAGAACTGTATTTTCTCGGACTATCAATCCAAGGCCTTCTTCAAACACTGTGGTCATGAAAGCGAGAGGGAGAGGTTAGTAAATATTTCTGGGTTTCCATTTTTCTGTATATGATTTTAAGCAAATGAATCTCTTTGCATGCTCACTTGGAGATATCTCTGGCTTTAGTCAGTCACTGTTATCAAGAGTTATAAGGTGTTAGCAAGTGTCTGTAAGGAATTTTTCAAGGGACAGAAAGTGCTGCAATTTTTAAAATTGCTTGCTATTTATTCGTTATTTTAAAACTTGTGTGAAGTTGCATTTCTAGACTTTTCTGCAAAAACTTGTGTCATCAGATGGCACTTTTCTGTCACTCCTGTGTAATTGGTATTAGTTTTTAAAAGAGTGATGCCCCAACCTTACCCTGTAGCACATTCACATGTGCTCCTGTGTACAGCCAGAGCTCCGCTGGAGTTGATGCAGCTCAGTACAGATACAGTGGTTCACTCAAATGCGTGCGCAGTGGGATTCGGGGCTTCAAGGTTGCACATCAGTGGCATTTGTTTGAGTTCATCTGGGTTTGTTTTGCACTCAAATGATGGCAGAGTATCTCCCTCCCAACCGCATGCCCCCTCCTAATTAATCTGTGGAACATAAAAGATGTAAGCAGCCACATGTCTATGCTCTGTCAAGAGGGGAAAAAATATTTCACTTTGTTGTTATTTAATAATAACAACAGGGAAAATAGTAGCATTGATATAAACAGTAGTCATTGGGATTTGTTCTATTCCCTTCCTTTGGGGCCTCCCATGGAGCCCATAATGTTGGGGAGGGGGCTGAGTTTGATCCTTGATTGCCATTTTCTCTGCTCCTCCTGCCCAGGGTGGAAGCTACCTGCTGTCTGCGGAACCAAGTTGCCCACTGGTAGCTCTTCTGGGCCATGGTAGTCGTGTGCTTCCATGGCCATTGTAAATGTATTCAGATAATAAAAAGGAAGCTTGGACTAGCCAGCTGCAGTCTGAGCCTGCAGGCCCTGGATCCCTTTGAGCTGCTACCATGGCTGACTACCAGTGACGGTTGTCATGTGAGCAGAGAAGGAAGGCCATAAGGCAACTCTGGGAGCATATGCTTTATCTGCATTAAGCTTTGCACACAGCCTAGGGAGAAGCACAGGTAAGAAAGGGTGAGGCAGATGCAGCCTTATGGAGCATGTCCCACCTCTCTTGCTTTTTTCCTGTGGCTTGTGCCCACCCACAGTCCATGGAATAGTGTGGCATCCTCCAGGTTAAAAAACACTGGAGCAGGACAATGCATTAGTGGGCCTATTTTCCTCCCCAATGCACTTGTATAACATGGTAACATTAATAGCAATTTATGTGCAAGCAGTGAAGGGAGGAGGCATTTTAGCTGAACTAAAGCTGCAGAATATCCACTGCAGAGTAGGAACAGTCACAGGATCATTGCAGGACAGCCATTCTTCAAGAACCACACTTCTAGGAAGTTATTGTTCCCACCTTAGCCCCACTTTCAGTTTCTTGAGAACTCCACAGAAGTTTGTAGAAGTCAAAGAAAGGGCCAATTTGTTCTGTTGGTTTCTCTGTAGGAGGGCACAGTTAAACTGACTATATTTCTTTGTTCCTATTCCTTACTCCTTTCGCAACATTAAAATAATTGGTATTTTCTTCATAATTTTGAGATGCTGCTTCTGAGTGTTCTCTTTCTATACCTGTGCATCTAATTCTGTCTTCTATTAACTTATTTTTGTTCTTTTTTTTTTCTCATGCTTCTTTTTACTAGTTAGTAAAAAACAACTGCAGCCCTCTAACAGAACCAGACACTAAGAGCATTAGATCCTACAAGCAACCTCTGGCCTAAGCTACCAGCAGGTTCATTTGACAAGTTAGACAATGGAGTCGAAAGGGGAACAGACAGGTGAAATGGCTTGCCAGGAGTCTCACAGTATGGAAGCAGGAAAGTCAAAAATCAAATCTGATCTTCTAACTGGCAGTGCATTGCTCCATACATTTCTTTCTCTGTTGCTCTGAGATTTGTCTTTCATACTGCCTCCCTTTTCCAGATATATATTACTACACCTTGAGGAGCTATTTACCATTTTTTCGTGTTTCAGAAGAATTGAGTAACAGGTTAGCCAGAACATCCACATCCATGTGCATCTATCATCTCTGTAAAATCTGCTGCTGATTCTGCAAAACATTTAGGTATATGTTAGATTAATATATATTAACTAAACCTATTAATGTGAGTGAAATATACAGTGTTTACAGTAATGAAGCAATTGTCTAAACTGAGTAGATTTTCCTTTTGTTTGTACAAGTATACTGCATTACAGAAAATATCTAAATCAGGTCAGACCTGCTCACCTGAGCTTATGTAGCCCTTTGAATTTGTCTAGCACAAGCAAATCAGTTTCCATAGCCAGCAAGACATGAGAGCAGTGGGTCTGTCATTCACATCCAGTAACTTGGGATTCCTTCAGACTCACTGACAAAGTCCTCATTAAAAGCTGGGCCAAAGGACAGCAGCTTTCCCTCAATGCCACCCTTCCAATTTTTACAGTTACTGCTTTAACTCTCATGTAAACTGCAATAATATTTAACGGCTTTAAGCATAAAATGTAATTGGAACTCATTTTTCAATTTTAGATTGTTTGGCCCTTATTACATTTTAGTGCTATCAAGTAGTTTTATGCCTCCTTCACCCAAGGGTCTATTTTCCTATCTCTGTTTCTGTTATTATTCAAACATTTATTTGATTGTTTGCTTGTTTTCCCTTTCCTGTAAATGTTCATGATGTTGTGAGAAAACTACAACAGTGTTCTAATGTCCTCCTCCAACCTCCAGTATACCACTAAAGTCTTCAGAGCTACCTCACAAGTATGTATTTACTTCTGTCTAGAAGTACGAGCACAATCAAGGAGCAAAAAGTTCTTAGCCTGCTAAATCCACTGTTTAGCTGAGGAGGATGTCATTGAGCCTGTGCTTGACAAGTGGCAAGTCCTTGCAGTGACTCAAGTGAGAGCAGCACCCATTAGGTCTGAGCATGAATTCTTACAGCTTGGTGAGCTTCCCAGATGCATGTCTCATTGCCCCAGTGCCATGCCTGTAGTTATGTTCATTTGGAGACCGCAGCACACTCCTTTGGCTGCACAGTGCTGCTACCATTTGTAAAGTAAACAAAGCAAGTGACCATTTGACCCTAAATAACAAGAGCATGCATTAGTCACTGAACTACTCAAATACATGATATTTGACTCTTAACTTGTTATATCTAGGGAAATACAGAGCACTTCAAATGTAATATTAGGGATCTTGTTCATCTCTGCAAAGAAGAGGCTTCAAAGACACAGAGATCAGAATTTTATTCCTGGATGTTGTGGCCATGTGACATAGTGAAGAAAGTGGACACAGTGAAGAAGTCCTGGCTCAGGTCCTGTCAAAGAGTGAAGAAGTATCCAATCCAGTGGAACACAAATACAGCAGCCTGTAATGGAGCACAAATACATCTAGCCTTTCCTTTTGGAGGCATTACATTTGGAATTAAAATTATCAGCTTTAAAGAAAGATGTTAGGATGGGGAGCAAAATGAGATGGATCTTGAGGCCTTGGTGGGGTGGGAGGCAGAAAGAAAGAAAGGAAGGAATAAAAATTCATGTATTGGACTAGTGCAACCCGTTATAATTCTTCTTACAGAAGCAAGGCTGTGCACTGCTTCAGTACATCCAGGTGAGAGGTCTCATGAGAGGAAATTAAATCAGAACATTGCATTGTTTCTGTCCCACCAGGGTCAAATGGAGAAGAAGGTGAAATTTAAGAAGGGCACTTCTTTCTGCTCCTCCCTGCTCCAAAATTGTTGGCATGCCAGCCTGTAAGAACTAGCTCTTTTTAAAATATATGGCATGCCTTCCTGCATGTCCTCTTAATGGGGATTTTCCCTGAAGTCAGCAGGTTCTTGTGACTTTCCCCACTGCCAGTGCTGTAGCAAGGAAGATACTTTACTCTCTAAAGCAGACAAATTCCACACTGGAGTCTGTCTGCCAACCCTCTTTGGTTTAGTCCTCAAACACCCACAGTGGGTGTGCATTTCTCTTGTTTTGACTGTCTGCAGCTCTAGCATAAGCATTTGTTTGTGTTGAGATCTCTGCATCAGTGGATGTTGCAGCCTTCACTGATTGTAATGCTGTCCTTGTAAGTTTTTAAAGGTAAGTGATTCTGATCCACATTTTACATTTTAACCCTATCAGCAAAAATTGGTTTGATAATACTAGGCCATTTCTTTTCAAAGGATGAGTTTTATCAGTTGCTGGTTTGGTGGTTTACATTTATGTATGTAAAGGGAAGGGGAGGTATAAGTACCTCTATTTGAATGCAAAAGTTTAAATTTTCAAATGCTTTCCAAATTAAACATTTTCATCTTTCAATTAGAAAAAAAAATCCTTAAAATGCTCAAACCTGAAACATAGCATTTGTAGTGCACTTTCCTGGCTTTCAATGTCAATTTGCTTCAACATAAGTTTTTGAAAAATAATCAATCCAGGTTAGCACAAGTGATCTGTTGTCCCTTTCTTTTCTTTCTTTTTTTTTTCCTTTTTCAACCTCCAGCAATTTGAAAAATTGGTGGTTTGCAGAGCCCTGTCTGCATTTTTTTCAAATTGAACTTGCAGAAGGCGTGCAGAGATCTATGGTGAGATTTATGGTCTGTGATGAACTGGGTGTTCATAAAGAAGCTTTAAATCTGTGACACTGTTGAAGTCCTGCTGAGAAGAACTCAAGTCATGCATGCTCAGCAGTGCTCAGATTAAGTTAATTATTATTTCCCCTTCATTCTTAAATTTTCAAGCAGACTGCTGCTTCCACTCCTTTCTGCATGTATTAAAACCTTATTTTGAAAAGTACTAGAGTGCCTTATATCCAAGCCTAGGTCCCAGTCAAAGGGTGGTTTATATACTCATCCATTAACCTTTAGGGAACTGTTCATGCCCATAAGCTTAAGCCTCTGCATGACCTTGGTTCTTCCAAAAGACGTGCCCAGATACAAGTGACTTTGGCTTCAAAGGTCTGTAATTTCTCTGTCTTCCTTCTGAAGCTGGAGCTTTATGTTGAGATGCATTTCTTGCTTCAAAACTTTACAATCAATGAGCAAAATCCTGACAGCATGTAAAGCAGTGGAGCTTGTTGACTACAGCAGGATATTCTTCTGCTATTATCATTTATAGATACTTTTCAGGATCTCTTATTTTTGCAATACAGATGGCAACAGCTAGACTGAAGACCTGGTCTGAGATTTCTCCGTCAGGCAGTGTTAGATCCCAAATTTTTGTTAGTGGAAAAAATTGAAGGAGTTGGTTTGTGTAACCACATTTGCTTATATAGTTTTATATGGATTATATAGATTATTTTTATTTATATTTTTTTCATTGTGCTTCTGAGTGGGTATGTGAAGCACTGAAAGACAAACAAAAATTGCTCCTCACAGGCACATCTCTGCCAAAACTTGTTTCCACATACTTCAGTAACAAGAAAATTCTCCTGGTATTCATATTTTCGGAGTCCAAAGCCATTTTTAGCTGAGGATGAAATCTTACATATGACTTTTGCTAATGGGGGCAGAGATGATGTTTCCTTAAGGGCAAGGCCATCACAGAAAATTCATTACAAGGGGGAATTAATAGCACTGGCCACCAAGCAGGGTGGCATGTGGAGATTCACACATCAAGACATCAACTCTAGAGCCACTGTGCTCCCTCATCTCTTCTCTGCCTGCTGCTGCACCAAAGGCCTATTGCATTAAATATGGGTCATAAAAGCATGTGAGGAAACTGGCAAATTATCCTGGGCCGTTACCCTCCAAGGACATGCAGACAGCAGAATGTGACCCTAAGGATGTAAAGGAAAATCTGACAGATGCCATGGTGGAGCAGGGGACAGGTTAAGGCTCTCAAGCAGCTGAAGTGGCAGGTAACAGTAATATCTTTGTGTGCAAGCAGTAACAACAGTGTGCACATGTGTATACTGGGCTTTCTACAGAAAACTGCTGGCACAAAGAGCTTGTAGCAGCCTTGCAGAAGGGTTTGGCATTAGCTTTAGTGGACTGTGAGGGAACATAAGGGTCTCAAAAACTTCTTGCAGGCTTCAGTCTCTGAAAAGATAAAAGTGTGTGCCTGTATCTAAGCTGCATTGTGGTTCAGTAGAAACCAGAGTCCAGTCTTATATCCATTCTTTTACCCATTGTGCTTACATGTAGATTTCTACTGGGTCCAAATTGTAGGCACTGTATGTTCACCTCGTTTCCAAATGGTAAGAAAGTAGGTTTTATTAAGTCTGCTTTACAGGTAGAAAGCTGAGGCACAAAGGGGAGCAGTGGCTCTTCCTAAGCGGTGGTGGAAGATGGTGGCCAAAGAGGAGATTAAACTGAGTTTTCTCCACCCTGAAGTTACAGACATGCACCTAGAACCATCCTTATGCCTGTGGGCACCCCATGAACCAGCTCAGGGAACCCTAAAACCAGTCATCATGACTGTTTTTTAATGTTCACATGACTTTCAATTTTCTGGCCTTTTCTCACTATTGTGAACTTGAATCTGTGCCCAATCTGGCATTCAGTCTTGTATGTTCACACTCATGGTTCACTTGTGCATCAATGCAACTCCTCAGTCAGCTGGAAGCAGTTGAAAACAATTTTTTAAGACATTCTGTGCATACACTATTTCATGAATAAGCCTGAAATAAGATGCTGAATTGTCAAAAAAAGCGAAGCCACTCTCTGACTGCCCTCACAAACTGATACACAAAGTAGCGATGCTGTGTGAACCCATTCTGAGAAGGTTGCTATACCAAACCCTCGCAAAATTATTGGAAAGGATCACATTCATGTCAATCAGTGTGGGGCAGTTCTCAAAGCTCTGCCATCCTCCTGACATTGGTATGATTTAGAACTCAGTATCTTTGCATCCACACATGCAGGTGTAACAGGTGTGTGTGGATGAGTGGAGCAGAAGCTGTGACTATGCACCCTCTTCTGTTCCCTTTCCTTACCACACAGAGTGTTAACTGATGTGGGAAGTGTTATTTCCTTAAGGACAAATCCTCCTAGTATTTCACATTATACTTGACAGGAACCCCTTCACCTTCCAATTTCAAATGAATGCATTTCAGTAGAAATGTTTCATATTTCTTGTGCCACATACACCAAACAGAATGTTTGTGTTCATTGAATTGCTTGCGTTTACTATTTTAAAAAAAATTATTAAAATAAAATAAAATAAAATAAAATGTAAATGGCATTTCCCCATGGACAGTTTCATAAAAACAAACAAACATGCAAATATGCAAACAAACAAAAAGTAAATAAAATCCGGCCAGCTTTCTGGCAAGAGGAAAATCGTATGGGTAAAAATACCTGCTTGCTTGATTCTACATGCAGTGCTTTTTCAGGGAACGGAAATGCTTCATTGTGGAGCATGCAGGCAGAACCTGATTATGTGAAGCTAGATTGTGGAGCTGTAATACATGTTGGCAAGCCCTTTCTCAGCAGGGACAATGACCTAAGTAAAGCCCACCAACACGAATAAGGTCTTCACAGTTCCACCTGCTTGTTAGTACACTTATAGAGTGAATACTGGGCTGAGCTCTATTGTACACACAAGTCTACAAGCAGAAAGAGCTAAATACATGGAAATGGGGTAAGCATGCAAGTCTGAATACTGGTTATTGCTAGGGGTAATTTCACTTCCATAAAACTTTCATTCACCTAGTATGTTTGTGAGGTTTATCCCCTCATGCATGGATGAACATAGCCAAAATACAATAGTTTTTCTTAAATCTGTGCCTTTCAGCACATAGGAAAGATCATGGGTAATACAACATATATCCCTAAGGATTCAAACAATTAATTGTCAAGCCCATTTCCAGAATGTTTTATCCTTTTTCTGAAATGAGGAAGGTAAAGCAGAGACACCATTAAGATGCAGTGCACACAAACATGAAACTATTTGATATCCATTGTGATTGGAAAAAACTTACTTGGACCTAGGACAAGAATCACTTTAGCTATCTGCTAGTTCAATAATTTGAGATGTTTTACAATAATGAATTCTCTGAATGAACTGTTGGCAATCCAACTGAACTATCAGCAATGGCCTCAAAACAGTGCTAGATAGAAGAGCCTGGTTCCACAGATGCCTCACTGAGCTGCTTTGAATGTCAGTGCCTGTAAATGGTTCAGCTGTCGGGACACTGCATGTGGCTGGGACCTATGAATTGGCATGGCTCTTGCTAGCAGGATGGCTAGGGAATAAGCACCTCTCCTTCAACTTTCAGGTTAGGCCTAATCTGTCTGTAGTTCTCTAGGAAAGTATCTTCTAGGAAAATGAGAGTGCAAGGGCCACCCTACATCGAAACTCTATTACTGGAGTAGGTGGTTCTATGCTAGGGTCTTTTTGTTGTTCTTTTGTCAGTGTTGCCTCTGTTTTAACTTGGTTTGATTTCTGATCGTAAGCACTGCCCCCCAAGGGAAAAGGTCTTGCTGACTATTTATATGTTGTGTTTTCTGCTGAGTTTTTCCATCGTGGTAGGAAAGGCTGGAATGCTCCTTGTCCTCCAAGACACATTCAGGTAGGAATATGGGGCACACTCTTTCGTATATTTGCTTCACCATCTTCACTTCTCATTTTATCTTTTCTCTGTGTTGGTTTTTCACCCTGCTCACATTTGGATGGAAATTGCCCCCATTGTTGTTGCCACTAGTTTATTTTATTGCTTTTCGTATTTCAGAATCTCTTCTTATGCTGAACACAATTCAGTAGCACTTTTAATCAAGGAAAAATGAGTTTGCTCACATCTGTACTCCTTTATGGGTTAGGGCAAGTAACAGATTGCTCTTCAAAACTAGTTTTTATGTAATCAACTGCAATGATGTAATGAAAGGGCCAAAATATTTTTTAAGCATTTTCCTGTTACCATTAATAATAATGTACTTTCTCCAAGGGTATTATTTGGTTTTGGCTACAAAATTGTGTGGTTGCTACCTTACCTGTTGCATTTCAGTGTCTTCCCAAGAAAAGACCCAGCTGGTGAAATCTTGTTGCTGTTTTTGTTAGAATGCAAACTCTCTTTGAAAATATTGTTTTGACCTGCTTTGTGCTCCAGCTGTATTCAGAGCTTTTACAATGACACTGAAGTCCACGGCATGATTTTGCCAGGTTGTCGTCCCTGGACTGAGGTCTGTAGGGGTAGCCTGCTTTCTTGTGGCAGTAACCAAACACACACATTGCCAATAGAACTAATTCCTTTCTTTTGCAAAATTTCTGTGTCCTTTGAAAAATTTTGTGGATTCCTGGATAGTCAACTTTCATGCTGAACAGCCATGTGTGCATGTGTGAAATGATGAGGGGAATAATATACTACAAAATTCAAAAATTTCAATATGGCAACTGCCCTGGTCCACTTTAAGATTCCTTTATGTATGATATAATATTTTAACATAATAATAAGATATAAGTCAATTTCTTTAGGTGTTCTTTTAGAAGTCCTCATTTTCTCGCTATCCATGGCTGCAGAGATAATACAAGAAGGATGCTAGCACAAACTGTTTCAGCATTTACCCTTTCCCAGCACATGGTGCTTGATAACAGCATCCTGTTGATCTTCATCCTCTGTATTAGGCTCTGTAAAAATCTGTTAAGAAACAGCTGTAGTTCTGGGGACAGATGAAACCATAGGATGCTACTGTATCTTTGTTTCAACCAGAGATTTTATGGAAGTATTAAAGGGTTATTTCTTATCTCTGATTAAATCTAAGGTTTCATTCCCCAGTGCCATTGAAATAACACCTTTCTTTGGTATAACACATACATGCCTTCGCAAATATTTTTAAAACAGTCATCCATCATGTGTTGTAACAAAAAACTAATCATCAAGAAGTATACTTCCTTGCTTGTTCTCCAGGGGTGGAATTCACTTATGCAGAGGAACAAAACAAGGTTTATATACTATCCAAGTCCCTTGTAGTCCTGTTTGTGCTGACTCTTTACATGGGGGCAAATTCTACCACAAAGAAACAATTTCTGTGTGATGTCCAAATGCCACAATGAATTAAATTTTGTCTGTAGGACCCCTGTCAGTATTGTGTGTGGAAGATGGAAGAGGTGCCAAGAAGAGTTTTATGCCCAGCAGGCCTGGCTCATGCCCAGCTGAAGTCAGTGGAACTTTTGCCACTCCTTCCAATATCAACAGAATGGCTCCTCCACTCATTCCATATTTCTCTTGCTAAGCCACAGTTTTCTGGTATTTTCAGGTACTTGCGCTCTTCAGCTGGGAATCCCCACAAGGTTGGGTTTCATAACAAAAGGCAGCCCTCCCTCTCTTAAATTCGAGTAGACAGAGAGCAAGGTGAGTCATTTTTTCCCCTTGCTAATCTCGATAGGATGCTGCAGGTTTGACAAAGATTACTTGACGTTTCCATGGATAAAGGTGTGAGTGAAAACTGCAGCAATTTGAAGCAAACTGGGATGTTGTTTTTGTAGGTTTTCTTAATTCACTGGAAAGGACAAAATGCACATGCAGCACTATCCTAGTGCCGCTCCCTCAGCAGCTTGCATTTTAGAAGTGAGTGTTACCTCCTTAAAAATGCCTGATTTTATCCTCAGTAAATGAATTCTCTTAGTCTGAAGCAATCTGTTGTTCCAGAAAGGTTCCCATCTCCTCACAGAGAGCTTACAGCCCCTTGCAGACCTGACACAGAGCCTTTGAAGTAAACAGAAAGCCTCAGTGACCTCAAGGGTTTAGATAGAGACCCTGTGGACTGCACAAAACAGGTAACACCATCAAAAGCGCCTAATAACTACTGACAGTCAGTAGGTCTTAGTCTCCAAATCACTTGGAAGACTTTGAAAATATTTATCCCAAGGCTGGCTATACATTCTCAGCAGTACAGGGCACATAAATGCTACTCAATGAATAATATAAAAGTTCTTCTAGGTACAAAAATATCTCTCTTTGGGAAAATTATAATTTTATGCTTTGCTATTTCTTTTTTGTCAATATCTTGGTAAACATCCCTTTGACTACAATATTTGCTTAAAGTACAAATATGTAGTATGTGTCAAAATATTTATTGAATATATTTACTTTGTGTCTGTTGAATTATGAGTGGATTCTGAAGTGCTTCTTTTCTGCACCTGTTGAAGCCATTTTATATTCTCTCTTGGTTAGAGACAATGAAAACTTGAAGCCTCACATGTCTGCAAAAAGAAATGGTTGAAGAGAGTTTGAATTGAAATTTAGCGCAAACATTCACTTTTGCTGGCACTCCAGGACCAACCACAGGGTCACTTCAAAACAAAGGTTTTTAAGGGTAGGGATAGTCATATCTACCAAAGCCATTTCTGATTTGGAGATGGACTGATATGAAATGGTAATAAAGAGTGCGGGGTGCAACTTGTCCAAGGATGCTGGGGGGGAACTATGGTTTTCCTGATGTCCCCAGAGGGGTTTCTTTTCTTTTCTTCTCTCTGTCTTGCAGTAATCCGAGATGGACAGTGCAGGACTGAGTATTGCACACCATCGCCTGCATCACCCAGACGCAAAAATGGGCTTTGTAGATGACTGTGACATTACTGAAAGAATGACCTCTGAGAAGAAAAGGGAGTGTAACTTTCCCAACCTCCAGAAGTCCACATGGTAGCTAAGGAATTTCTGGCAATGGCAGGAGTTCAAAAAAACAGCCTTGCATCCTGACAAGTGGTCCTTCTTGTCAGAGAAATTTACTCCTAGACAGAAGAGCAAGGTGGTATTCAGACACTGACAGCAGCAGATGCTTGTATTTGGTTTACCTGATGGAAAGTGATGTGGTTGATGACACCTCATCAGGAAGCAGGAGGCCACCTTCCCAGAGCCTCATTGTCTATGTAAACACCAACAAAGTGAAGGTGGGCATTGGAAACTCAGACCTTGGCTTTGTGTAAGACTCTCTCGGGAGACACCAGGGCATGCCGCTATTGCCATCTCTGTGGTTGCTTCACAAGGTGTCCTGCAGTCCTTACTCCATGTTTTTTCCTGAGCATCTTAAGCCTCTTGCAAAAGGTGAAGGGCAAACAAAGGCATTGTTATCCACTGACGTGCTTTAATTCAGATGGACAATGTAGAACTTTGGGCATACTTTTTCAAGGAGAATCTATAAATGACTAACTGGGCCTGTGCACAGACTCATAACCAAAGGGTTTGTGAATGCAGAGATTAAGTTCAATTGTAGCTTTATCTTTGTTATGTGATTGGGTCTTTTGAATAGGTAAGCATTAGTTTATGAGGACTAGAACAAGTAAAATTAGGTGAGTGTTCAGTTTAGGCAGAATCTCCTTCTGCTCCTTCTGTAAGTGATGAAGAGACATACAGGCTCCCCATGGATCTGGACCCACTCCAGATTTCTTTTGGTGGTTGTTCAGCTCCCCTCACTGTCTATAGACAGAATCTGAGGAGACTGTCTTTTGTCAGAGTTACATATGTGCCTGAAGGTATGTGGTGTCACAGTTCCATTTAGCTTTCCTGTATGAAGATTTAGATGAACAGAGAACATAAAAAGTGATAATTTCCTACCTACCAGATTTAAATTAAGCATACAGGGATCCCTGCCTCAAATAATCTGGTTTGTGAAGTTCAAACACATTCTTCAACATGAAGGAAAAAAAGACCCAATTCAACAACGATTTTATTTCCTCATCCTGTTACAATCATTGCAATGCAATTATGTTTAATCCAACACAGAAAACCAATTATTTTTACTGATACAGTGGGATATTGACTGCTAGAGAATCTATCGTCTATCAAACCAAAGAGAGCAAATGATGACCAGTCCTTCAAATGATAACTGTAATTTCTGAAGAAGCAAAGAAATACCAAGCCTTTCTTTTATCTTTGTGTATCATATCATACAGAAAGAGGTCTTGACATTCTTTGAAAGCTACTCAAAAGCTTCCACATGAGCTGTGCATAAAGAGCTGCAGCTGACACATGAAAAGTCTTTAAAAACAATTCTGCAACAGTGGCTAGATCCACTGGGATCAAATAAGGTAGTCTTTAATTATATCCCCCCTGAAAAACTATGCATATGCAGAATGTTTCCAGAGTTTGACAATACCTTGAGAGCTGTTTGTGAAGACAACCCTTTCACATGTTTTAAATGGGATTTAGCCAAGTCACAGGGATGAGATTACACAGTTGCCTGTATGATCAGAACCAAAGATCCTGTATGATTGATTTTAAAAAAAAGATTAACATACATGCACACTTTGTAGGCAGAGACTTATCCTATTGAAATAAATACACCTCTGTGAAAAGTTAGACATGTCCATAAGCTTTTGCAAGATGGGACTGATTTTGTGAAAATGTGCTGAAAATCTGTGTAGCACCTCCTCGCTTCACTTCTATCTGAAAGCATGTTAGAAAGCCTATCTGTATTACTCTAGGATTACACTATTAGCTGTATAAAAAATAGCATTTTCTTGCAAAAAAAGTTTTAGCAGATTTTTTTTCTTTGACAGAAAATGCATTGATCTGATCCTGGGAAAGTGACGGTAGTGCTCAACAGAACACTTCCTGCCATGTAATTTTGATGTTCTTAAGGTTGTGTAATATTTCATATGAAAAGCCTCTGTCAACTTCCACTGACTGTTGAATCTTAAAATGATTCATCCACACAAATATATTTTTCAGGAAACCTTCTGAAATAGGAGACATCATTGAAAAATACAATTTAATTAAACATATGTTGATTATGAAAGTATGTTTCTTTTTTCTTTTCTGCTTTATTTTATTATTCACATGGAAATACAATGTTTAAAATTATGTGAAAAAGGAAATTCATGAGAAAGAATACATTTTGAAGAATAAACTTGCAAAAGTATGTATTTCTGTATTGTAATCTTTAATGTTTACATATAACTATAAAATAATAAAAGTTAATGTGTGAAATTGTTAAAATTGTCAACACTTCTCAGTTCCAAATTAAACTTTATATTTCCAATAATCTCATTCTAAATGTGTATCTTCAGATTTCCATCTCAGTAATTCTGAACATTTTTACCAGTCAGCTTTCTCAGGTATTAATGGAAAATTTGATTTCTATTCCTGCCTTTTACAATTTTTCTTTCTCTTCATGGGAAGAGCCATCCATAATAAACTAGGAGTGGAGGGACTGGTTCCACTGGCAGCAAATTAAGGTTTTCCAAGTAGTTCCCTGAAGTTAGGGGTTTCAGTCTCAAGACATAATTACAGGTAAGGATGGACATGTTGAGTTTGGTGTTTAGCCATTGGCTTCATAGGGCACATATTTCATCCTCAAATGTTTTCTTTCAGTAGCGTTTTAAAATATCTTTGTGACTAGGTGTATAGAAACATACACACACACACCCAGAGGTTCCTCTCACTCATGTTTCATATGGGCGAACATATGGTAGGCTCAAAGTGAAAGTGCATGGAGTTGTGGTGTTCTCTGGCTGTGGGTTTTTTTAAGCACAGATATAACTTGCACTGAAGCTTTCTTTTTTTTTTTTTGGTCTTACACAGATGAAAAAACTCATTTTCATAAAGAAAAAGAGTTTTTCCAGCTGGTCTCTGACTGTGTTGTCAGGACCACTGTCTCACTCATGTGTGATGTTATGTTTTCCCATAAAGCTTTGATAGGAACTAAACATAGAAACTTTGTTTCTTAGTCCTACACTAGTCAGTATTTTACAAACTTATGGCCGAATTTACTAGTAAGTGTTACAAGGTAATTGTGTTGCATAAAGCCACAATTTGTCAGAAAGAGATATATTACTATTTTAAAACCTTTCAGCCTTTAAGCTAAACTTACAATTTTGTGACCTGTTGCATGTTCACATGTAGAATTCAACTTGAAAGCTGAACAAATTGGAAGTGAGTGCAATCCAAACATGCCAACCCCAGTGAAAAAAATTTGGAAAATTTTATCTAGAAAAATTCAAGATCATAGAATCACAGAATAACCTGGGTTGGAAGGGAACTCAGAAATGCAGCCTTTTTTTTATATATATATATTTGCTTTTAAAGAACTAAGGAAGGCTCAGCACAAGTATTGTACAGCACTAAATTATCTTGACATGATTAAATTATATTTAAAGTGGTATAAAGGCCTTGAAATTGTCTGACTGACTTCTTTACTGACAATGGGAATTGAGATATGGATCTTCAAAACAAAACACCATAAACCTCTACAAACTATGAAGACCTGAGAATTCGAGCAGACATTCTCCATGAAATGGCTATGGATAAAGACAATAAAAACATCCTGTAGGTGTTGGTACACAGACATATGACACTGCTGCAGTAGCTGGATGAAACCAAACCCACCACAACATTGGTATGGATTCTGATCAGTAATAAGACGGAGCAGAGAAACATATCCCAGTACTGACCGAGCCCTTCACTGTATAATTTTCATCGCCATTTAGAGTCCATGGTAAAAAATTTTAGCTCACAGATGCAAAAGCCTTTCAAGAGTGATGCTACAAATTAGAGAGAGACCTCAGAAGCACTGACCTAAATAAAATCTACTCCTCCCCTAAAAATAAGTTTTGAGATTTCTTCCTAGTTGAAGGGCTATTTCCCCCATTCTCATTCTAATTAGTGCCATGGAAAAGTGCTGTGCTGCCCAAGAAGAAGCCTGTGGATTTTTACTGAGTCTAGTTGTTCCAACCAGCAGTCTTTGGACATCTCCCTGTCCTGTTAAGAAGTTCTATGTTTTTTACATAGATCTCTTGGGCCATTGATGCTCTTTGCCTGTTTTCTTTGATTTTCAGTTGCTAAATCAGTTAAAAGAAGAAACGATGTAACACTCTCCTAAGATGACTATTTGAAATGAGCAATTGCTGCTGTAGTTGCCATAGGGATACTGAATGAATGCAGATGAGGTAGGAGATATCCAGAAGGCTCTGTGAACATTAGTTTCTCTTCAGCAGCCCAGTGTGACCAAAAGATGGCAGATTTCTGCACTTCCATAGTGCTGGGTGGCAGATACTTCATGGCCTATGTCAAAAGGGCTGGATGTCTGCATGCTGCACCTTCCATAACTTGGCCTCTTAGGTGATTTTGACAACATTACCACAAGTTCCCTAGGAACAATACCTAGAAACAGCTACTTGCTGCAAAGATTAAAATACCACCAATAATGGATTCATAATAAATCCACCAAGGAAAACTGTGGAAGCTCCATAAATAAGAGTCTAATTAAAATAAACTAATATTTTGAGAGGAATAGCTCTTTCACAGACGAAGGAATTATCACATAGAAGGTGTTCAACACTATAACAAACACTCTTTCCATAGAAAAGGTGAGCTGCCTCCCCAGAACTTTGGTTCTAGAATTATTTATCTTAATTATGACATGTGGTGGAAGTGGTCAACCGCATAGAGAATGGTGATAATTTTTAGTTTAATTGCATATTGGCTTCTATTCCAAACAGTACTAAATCAAGGCTCTAGTCATTATGAATATAACCTATACATGCAATGACTTAATAATGTCTAATCCTCATAAAATACTGACTAACTTAAATGATAACTTGGTGACACACACCAACACTCACAAAAACTACCTTTGGAGCATGATTTGCTTCCAACCTTCTCATGGAGAGCGACAGCTATTATAGCCTAAGGGTCCTCAGATTTATTCTTTCCATTGAAAGGTATAGAGAAAGACCGATGACATTTATGACAAGAATCAACTGTGCCCTCGGGTGGTTTTTCACAGTTGTACATGAGGACTGACTTTCGCACTAAATTATTTGGTTAAAAATACACAAATAAGTACATTTTCACACTATACTTTTTTTTTACACAGAAAAACTCTTAATTCTTAAGGCAGGATAGAGCCTTGACTATTGTGAATGGAAGCATTTCAATTGTCTTCAGAGAAATTGTAGTGATTTGCTTAAGGTCACTTAGACTATCAGCTCTGACTTTCAGCTCCCAAAATGCAAATTTGTGCTGGAAAAAAAACAA
Organism: Anabacerthia variegaticeps; assembly: GCA_035583185.1. Lineage (NCBI taxonomy): Eukaryota > Metazoa > Chordata > Aves > Passeriformes > Furnariidae > Anabacerthia > Anabacerthia variegaticeps. Next base: position 19,045,295 of record JAWWEW010000001.1, on the reverse strand, counting down.
ACATGCTGGCCAGAAGTAGGCTGCAAATCAACTCTTTCATGGTGGTATTATCCCAAGCACTGTGCATTGGATGTATTAACAGTGTGAGATAATCTTGAAAAGATTAACTCTAGGTAGTATACCCAAGTTTGAGCCAGTATAAATAATTTCCAATAATGAAAGGGTATGAATAGGATTTTATGAGAACAGTTGTAAACATTTCCCAACAAGATGGAAGACATTAGGAGCCACAGAGTAATCAGAACACACATGATTCACTCATAGATAAATAAATACACAAAATCTAACTTATTTTGCTCAGGAGTGGACTAGATGACAGTAGCTTCTCTATTCCCACTCGTCAAAATACTGTCTGCCCTTCCTATTTACAGCACCTCTAAGCTTAAAGCTGTGCAACTTCTTCTAAAATGTTCTCCCCCTCCTCATTTTTATGGTTATTATAGTATTATTAACACTATGCATTAGTACCTTTCAAAGTTGTCTGATGGAAGTTAATTAATCCCTTTTAAACCACTCAAGACTTAATTGAAATAAACAAATATTATCATATCCATCTTCTAGCTGAAGGAGATGAATCACAGAAAAGTTAAGTTGCTTCTAAAGTCACAAAACAAGTCAGTAGGCAAATCAGGGGGAGAGGTAAGCAGCCTTGGACTTCTAGACTCCCACTGTAATGATTGCATTAGCCTGACTTCCTAGAACCAGTATGTCTGAACGAGATAATTTTATTCAAAAGAGTTCTCAATTATATTCACATTTAGGCTTGATTCCAGTATTACTGTAGCCAGTGGGAAAAGTGCAGCAGAAGATTTTGGTGCTAATGTACCCTTTTCAGTGAAAGGAAGGACAATTGTGAGACAGTATGGGTGAAACCATTTTCCTAATAGGGTAGTTTTTTTAATGTTAGCAGGTATCAGTATTATAAACTTGAAAGAAAGGCCAGGTGCTGTGTTAGGATATGATCTCACCTTCCTTGTAAATGAGCCTTTAATATGTCTCTAATTTCCGTGGTCAAGCACACCTCCCTCCACCTACTCTCCTGGACTATTCAGCCTTACCATATCCACAGATGCTGAAAACGATAGGTAATATCGGATGCAAGAAGGGTCATTTGAGCAGCCCTTACTATTGCTGTGGACCCTTTCCTGCTTTGCAAGGCTTGATGAGTGTAGGGAGTGTAGGGAAGACAGGAGGGTGGACAAGCGCGGAGAAGGGCTGCTGTTACACATAGGTGGTGATGCAACTCATGCCTTGGGTCTGATTTCAGGGAGAAGACCTCCAAGATCTCGTGGTTGATCCAAGTGGCTCCAACCACTGGGAAGCAGGGTGTGCTGCAGGTCCTTTGGGGACAGTGGCCTCTGCAGAATTTATGCAGAGTGCCTAGCCTCAAACCAAGTCCTTGGGGTTCCACAATATCCCAAAATAATATGGGCAACAGCTTTTTGAGTGGTGCTGAACCTCCACCACCATGAGGAGCATAACCATAGAGGGCAGGTCTACCAGGCCTTCCTCCTGCTCCCTCCCTGAGGCAATAGGATAACAATCTATACCACTCTGATATGTCAGCACTAAACACCCAGCTTGTACCTGACATGCTTTATCTCCCATTCTGTACGCAGCCTATTGACACATGACAGAGGTAGCAGGACCTCAGCGATTTTCCTGATTTCTCCAGTTTATTCCTTATTTCCACTGGTGCAAGAGAAATGGATCATTGCTAGGCAGCTTTTTAGAGTAACTGGACCAACAGTGGAAGGACACTGAGCTTGCATTTAATTTCTGCTTGAAAAATATCGATGATGAAAAGGCCTTGTGCTACACTTCTATGATGGCAGACTTTCACCCAGCTGGGAGTAGTTTGACCAGACAACTGAATAGCCCTTACTATTAAGAGCAGATTTAAAATATCTTAATCAATGCAATCATACACACAAAAATTTGTGTAGCTGTAATCCTCATTAGCATATGACACCATGCTCAATTTCACATGCAATTACCTGGATAGACAGTGTAATTATGCCACATAATTACTCATGCATTTTACGAATGAAGTTGCATCTCTGCAGCTCAAGATGATGTAGCTCTTTCATGTCAACTGGAGTCCTCTGGCACATTTTCCGCCGTATATATTTTCTCTTTTCTAAAAGCAAGGGCCAGAAGTTGAAAAAAGTCATCCAAGACTACAAAAAAAAATTAAATGTTGTGTTTTAGGCATGGAATTTTGGTTGAGGACATTAGGACTGGTTGATGGAATTTATTGGCAGAAGCTTGTTTAGAACATGTAAACTTTTACAAATACCACTTGTTACTGCTGTTATCTATTCAACCTCTTAATATACTCTAGGCTCTCTCTGAGGGCATGAAGAGATGAACAAATAGGATATGGCCAGGCAGAAAATAGTGCCAAGCCATGTTCTCGACTCTATCTAAATCTACTCAGTACAGCAAATAGCACGAACTATGCTGATGTTGGCTATAATTCCCAAATACACTGCGATAATCTGTTTCAGTCTCCACACAGGTTTACAATATAGACCTTATCACAGTTTACACTACGGAAAAGCAAGACTACCTCTAGAGGCCAGCTGTGTCAACTCTGGCTGCTGGAATCCTGCCCAAATTGTATAGGCAGTGCACAAATATCACCCAAAAAGACAAAAGCCCTGATACCCCATTGCCCTGTATCTTACTTTGCCTTTTAATTGCATTTGTTCAAACAGAAGTGGGTAAAAAATGCTCCAGGTCCAGTTGCATTGATCTGCCGTCCCATGCAGGGAGTGGGAGAAGAGTCTTACAACTGACTGAGGCTGGATTAATTTTTCATTCAAAAAAAAAAAACTCAAAGAGAAGGATATTAAAAATATATTTCATATGACCTCACTGCAACATTTTATTCTGGGTTAGAGAGTTTCTTTAAATCGTTGTCCTAGTTCAGTAGGTGGGACCAGTTATCACTGTGTGGGAGTGATTAAAGCTGTGTATTCTACCCCCATCTAT
>JAWWEW010000001.1:18989314-19035105 GCA_035583185.1 Anabacerthia variegaticeps | reverse complement strand
TGTGATTTTCTCCATCCGATGTAGGTCTAAAGTAGGTCATACAATTCACATCCTGTAAGTGCCTGATTCTTTCCACCGACTTTAAAAACAACTAGCCTAGATGTAGGTATCGCCACCTTGTAGGCCTCTCAGGATGCACAAAATGGGTGTCATGTAGGGTGAGTTCAGACTTGCAGTCTGTTTAAACACAAGGAGTTTCAGAGACAAAAATCTAGGGGCAAGAAAAGCCATCAAATATAGGCAAGAGGTGTTAGGATGGGTAACTGAAGACATTATTGGGTTGATCATTAATTAATCAGAAAAAACACAGGAGTTGCAAGGCATTACAGCTTGTACCATCTGACCATACTAAATGAATGTGATGGACATATTAAAGAGAGAGAAGAACAGTGTTAGTATAAGACTACAAAGCAGGCATCTCCCTGATTTAATCCATGCCCATACATTCCTTTATAGCTGAAGGCATGCTTCTACCTTGTGGGTTTGGCAAGAATTAATTGAAGTCTGAATTTGATATTTTAGAACAAAATTTTGCTGCTCCACTGAATCCACACCGTGTTTTCAGCTGACCCAATGCAAGTTAAACCACTCCAGACCTACATGAATTTAAAATGTACTGATGTCAGGGGAAGAACACTTTTTGACCTGCGTAAATCCCCCATGGTCACTTGTCGCATGGTCATTGGTCTTCCTGCCATTTATACTAAAAAAGTGCTTATGTTTCTCTGAAGATGGTGACAACAGAGAGGTACCTCTGTAAGGGAGACCAGAGTGCCTCTTGTGTATGTGTTATATGACCATAGAGTTCACCACTGAATTTGGACCAGAGTCTGCAAAAAGAAATGAGTTATTTATTAGGGAACTATCCTGTAATTTACTATCTCACAGATAATAACCTTACCAAGATTCTGAAGATATTAATGCAACACTGATGGATTCTTTTCAAATGCCTTTGGACAGTCTGCACAGATGTCATGTAATATACAAGTACAGGGGAGTTTGAATTTATCTTAAAAGGCTTAACTTGTTTTTCCCCAAAAAGCAGAAGTACTCACAATACGTGTTCTTCCAGAAAATAATTAACTCAGTGTTTCATCCTGGACTGATGGCTGTTTAGTGTGAGTTCTTTTCTACAAAACCACTCAAGGAATTTAATAATTTCCAGAACAGCCCTTTTTATTAAGACCCATTTGCCCATAGTCCTCTTTACTTTATGATTTAGGTACTGGTTTAAATAATTTATTTTTATTGACAGAAAAACTGTTCCTTTTATTGACTTTTTCAAACATTTATAATTTTCACTTAGACTGCCAAGGTTTCCCATTTACACGTGAAACCATCCCATTCACCTTTCTGGGAGAAGACAAGTCAGGCCTGGCATTTATTGCTCTCAAAGAGAAAAAGAGGAGAAACAGCAGCACCATTTCACTGGAATTGCTCTTTCTGATTTACAGCTGTCCCCACTGAGGACTCAGGGAAGATGGGCATGGGCAGCCACCCTCAGTGTTATCGTCCCAAAGCTTCTTACAAAAAATGGTGCTGTAACCTTCAATCAGAAAATTATTCTTACCAGTCTTTTCCATCATTCATCACTGAATTATAGCAGAATGTCAAGCTTTGGATGAATCAAAGATTTTCATTGGGTAAGATGGAAAAGCAAGGTGTACCGAGGATGTGGGATAAGCAGCCAGTGAGACAGCTTGTGATTTCCATGGACGGGATTTGGTGTCCACAGTTGTTCACTCTTCTGTTTCTCAGCCTCAAATCTTTAGCTGAAATCCAGAAAATTGGGTCTGATTCTTCAGGAAAAGAGGACAAATAGCTTTAGAAAAGAGATTAAGTCTATCAGCTGTAGATAAGAGTGATTTTTTTTTATATTTTTCAACGTCATAGTTCATGAAGCCACTGCAAACTCTTATTAGCCACAGACTAATGGGCATGGGACAATTAATTAAGAATGTCAGAAAGTTCACCTCAACTAATTTGATGACAACTATGATCACTGCACATAGCCATCTCTAGGGGAAAGGCTGTAAATTATGAAAACTGAAAAAACAGTTGAGTTATGACGTTTTATCACTAGGAATTAGGTTCCTATTTTTCAAGGATGCACTTTTCTTTAGTTAAAAGTTACTGGAAACAATAATTGGTTTTGTGTTGCTCAGGGACTTTTATCCAGAGAACTGTTTCTTGCACATAAGGCATCAGTTACTTGAAGACTTCTGCCCCTTTTAAATTAGCAGCTGATATGGACTATTAGATGTTGAGGCAGAGGAGTCCTTAAAGATATGATCTAGATCTTATATACCTGTACCTAACCCAAATGGAGAAAATAAAAAATAATCCTAAGAAAAGAGTATACACCGTTAGATATAAAATCAGGATTTTACTCTCTGTGTCTCTGTAATCTGGATTAATACTCAGTTTGAGGCTCTAGACCTACAGTGTTACCTCTTCTTATATTTTCTATGGGTTTTTTTCTGTCCCCTGTCTGAGAAGGATGCACCGGAAATGCAAGGGTGGACCTACATTTCATGTAAATGAATGTAGCTTACTGAAATCAACAGAGCTACAATGCTCTAAGATGCTAAGGTTCTTTTCTTACATCTTATTTATATGGTTTCTGAATGGACATAGCATCTTAGTTCATATTGAAGTGTAGAGTTCATAATAGCAGTAATCTTTTATGATAAAGGACTTATATTCCTTCTGTTGTAATGATAAAAATCTACTGTTCCAGGGAAGGTGATTTGCTGGAACCCAAATAAATTGAGATTACCTTACTCTACGATAGGAACAGAAAAGTTGTGACTGCTGACCTAACCAGTGAAGGAGGTCTCTGATATTAATGCAGTTAGGATAGCAAGACTGTGTTGGTGTCACTCAGGAGTGGATAGAGTTGGTTTTTGTTATGTGTAAGGTAGGTTGACCCTGGCTATATGTCAGGTGCTCCCTTCTTCCCAGTCTCAACTTCACACTAAATTTTCTCCACGTCTTCCATCTCAGAGGCAGAAAGAGATGGGAAATGGGGGCTGTCGTCTGTTCATCCCATGTTGTCTCTGCTGCTCCTTCCTCCCTGCTCAAGTGTGGGGTCTCTCTCACAGGAGACTATCTTCTACAAACTTTTCCAGTGTGAATCCTGTGGGCTGCAGTTCTTCAGTGTGGGTCTCTTCCATGGTGGATAGTCCTTTGAGAACAGGCTGCTCTGGTTTGGGTTCCCCAGAGAGTCACAGGTCCTGCCAAAAAACCTGCTCTATCATGAGCTTCTCTCTCCATGGATCCATAGGTCTTACCTGGAGCCTGCTCCAGTGTGGGCTTCCCAAAGGGTCACAGCCTTTTTTGGGCATTCACCTGCTCTGGTGTGGGTTCCTCCATGAGCTGCAGGAGTATCTCTGCTCCCCCATGGACCTCCATGAGCTGCAGGGGCACAGCTGCCTCACCAAGGTCTTCACCATGGGCTGCAGAGGAATCTCTGCTCTGGTGCCTGGAGTACCTCCTCCCCCTCCTTCTTTACTGATCTTGGTGTCTGTCACATATTCTTACTCTTCTCTTTGGCTACTGTTACCCTGGGTTTTTTCTCTCCCTTCTTAAATACATTATCCCAGACGTTTTAACACCATGACTGATGAGCTCACTCCTGGCTAGTGGTAGGTCTGTCCTGTAGCTGTCTGGCATTTCCACTTACCAGACCTGGGGGAAGCTTCTGGGGTCTTCTCACACAAGCCACCCCTGTGCCCCCCACCACTACCAAAATGTTGCCATGCAAACCCAATACAATGTGCTGAAAAAAAAAAAATTACAGGTTTGTTACATGTTTTGTGGTCATGAGAAATGAATGGATCCAGTATGGGGTACCAAAAATTTGCTACAGTATATATTGCAAAAAAAATGTAATAATTTCCAGTAGGCAATGTTCAGCCCTGTCACAAGATTCAATCCAGTCTACAGTTTTCTCCTTGTTATTCCTGGATCCAGTCAAACATGCAGAGGGAACAAATAATCTTCCGGGCTCAGAGATTGGGTATCTCTCAGCTTGCTTCCTGGTATCCTCTTTCTCAGGGACCTCAAACTGTCTGATTGCACTAATAACACACAGATATGTTAAGTGATCAAAATGGAGGTGTTCCCTCATTCATGTGGTTGACTGTGGACCTGTGCCAAGTTGTTTGTCAGGTTTGTATGATATGGTCCTCAAGTGTTGGGAAAGCACAGGATCAGGACCACTGGACAGAAATTTCTGCTTATTTGATGGAAGAGGGAGGTACAGTCTGTTGGGGTCAAAAAGCTGGATAATGTTGGTGCAAAGAAATAGTTCTCAGGCACTGGCTTGCAGGAAACATCATGCGTTAAAACTGGGAATAAAAGTAAAGTATAAATTGCCTGCAGCACATCACCTACTCAGTACCTTTGCCCATGGCCAAGTCAGAGGTCTTTGGCTTAACTAGTAATTATTCAGCATCTTTTGAAGAGACTGTTAATATAATTTATTAAATTAGAAAATTTCAAATTAATATTTATTTATTTTTAGGCTTCTGAGTGCACTTTCTCTTTTTATTGATATTCCTTCACACTACTAAATGACTGAAATATTTCCAGTTGCAATTATGCAGTGGAATATTTCTTTGTTGTTTCTCTTTGAATTTTATGGTCTGGATAACATTTAGTCGTAGTGAATGTCTGCCATTTATATTCATTATTTACTGTTTATATTACAACAGGAGGGTAGAGAATTAGACAGCTAATACATCAGATGAATTTGCCAGAAGTGCGAGTACAAAGCCTCCAGGTGATTGTTGAGGACTTCTCCAAGTCAACACTGCCAGGAGTGAAGACAGGATCCCTGAGCGCATGAAGTGAGTTGCCATGGGTGGGGCCACACCACTGAGCAAGGAGGTGAAAGCCACTGGCAAGGTGAGGGAAAAGTGAGTCTAGAACAATTTGGGGCTTTGTAGCTAAACCATACTTTGAGAAAAAGAGTCAGAAATGTTGCTTTGCCCTACAGGGCAATCTTAAGTGACAGCCATGGAAAAGGGACTTGGAGAACACAGCGTAGGTAAAATGGTTTGCCTGGCATGAACCTCTATTTGGCACTAAAAGTGGGAATAAAATGCAGCTCCTCATATTCCCAGCTCAACACCATGATTACTCAGTGACACTCTGTCCTATCTGCTTAGCTTTCCAAAAGGGCTATGCACACCCTGCCATCCCCAGCCCCCAATGAAGTAGCAAGCCACCTACGATATTTTTTCTGCCCTAGTTTCTTTAAAAAAAAACAAATCACAACACCACCAACCACTTTGCACAGCAGACTCAGTCGTCTTTCACTACGCTGGTCCATCCATCCTGTTATTTAAGTTATCCTGAAAAAAAAAACCCCACCACTTTCTTCCACAGTGCCCACACAAAGTGAGTCAATGTTCTTTTCCATTCATCTCAGAGATCAGGATTGTATCCAACATATTTTCTCATAAAAAAAAGACAAGAAGGAAGAAGCATGCATAAAACCATCAGGACATTCATACAAATCAGCTGAATAGTTGCACGACTGTGTTTCTACAACCCTTAATCTTCCTCATTCACACCCTCCCTACTATCAAACATATCATGTGGACCTAGGTGGGCAACTATTAACTTTGGGCATAACAGAATATTAAAAAAATAAATTAGCAACCTTTTTCCCCCATGTGATTGTGCTTTTCTTCCCGAGATGGATTACTCACCTTGATATTTTGTGTTAAAATATTCCTTTCTCCACACCTAGAGAAGTCTATGTCCTGAGCGGTGGTTCCATCTCTGCACAGCTGTCTGAGTGCACGCCTTGTGGTATCTGAAAGCAATGTAAAGGCTTAAATTCTGTGATACAGATCTTGTTTCTTTTTGTATTGGGCTTAGATTCACCCTTGTTATCTCTAAGGCTTTTTTATCTTGGTCATAGTAAGTGATCAAGTGTTCAGGCAGAAGAACACTGCAGTTCCCTGCTGTAGCCGTTGGCATTTGGAGCCATTAACTGGTTTGGGACAAGGTCTAGTGGATGAGTGGCAGGTTGCAGCAGGTTTGAAAGGTAGTATCAGATATGCTTGAGTTTATCTGGATTTTTTCTGTATTTCACTTGGAATTAGCATGGAGCACTTTATTTCCTCTTCTGAGGTCAGTGATGGCAGGTTAGCTTGCCAAGACAGTGACACTGCTTTGGATTTTGTTTGATGCTGGCATGCTCATTCAATCAGCTACAGGCTACCTGAACATGTCAGGCCCTCAGCCAAGTGGCCTGGGGTAGCAGCTTTGGGCAGGGTGAACAGCTTCGATGCTGACAGCACCTCACAGCATTAGGGTAACAAGTGTAGAGCAAAAGGACTTCTGCTGACTCTGGAAAAGCCCCATTGCTTGGTGAAAGCACTGATTAGTATTGACAAAATAGTCAAGTATCTAGATGTGAAGAAGGATTCTCCATGGACATGTTTACCATGCTTTAAACTAGTGCATGACTGAGGCCCAAGTACTGCCCTCAGATGTAGATTTTTGAGTGGTTTTACAGGTAACAGACCAGGTGGGACAGTAGAGACAGGGTTTTATGATGCAGGTCTTTCATTTTCTCTAAGGAATCAGCTTTAAACACGATTAAGCCAAGCAAAGGTTATGGAGCTACTTTACTTTAAACACAACAGTTATTGAGACAGTATAACTGAGCAAATGATACAGAAAAGGCTTTCACACATATCACCTGCAGTCTCTTTTCCTAAACTATCAAACAGTAGTAATAAAAAGGAACAGACAGGGTTTTTTCTACATGAAGCATACAAAAAAGTGTGGGATACTCATGGTCCTGCTTACCATCTTCTCTTGTCAGGAGTTGCATATAGATAGGGAGGAGAACAAACCAGGCATTTCTGGATGTTGCACGTCAGCGAGTTTCAGACCTCAGCCAGACTTTAACAGCCCTGGTGCATCCTCATGGGGTTTCTGAAAGGTAGAAGAAATGTGTTATCCCTGCTTTTGCAGCTAAGACATCAGGATGCTAAGCATCAGTGTTCCTTGCACTTCTTTCTTCAGGAAAGCAGCAGAAGCAGGACTTGCACTCCCAACTTTGAAGCAAAGGACAGGAAGACTGAAGGGAAGTTTCTGTGAGACCCTGGGGTGCTGCTCCATGGTTGGCAGCAGACTGCTGGCTGTGGGGGAGCATCTCTGTGGGGCACGACCCAGCTAGTGCCATGGCTTTATTGTGGCAGCATCCACTGGCGGGGCAGCCTGCACAGGACATTGGGCATGAAGAGAGCTTAACCTGGGCTGCTCTGGGTCCTGGTGGGGGAAAGGCATTTGTGCTGTGTCTGGCACAAGCAGGGAGCATGGCGGGCACAGTTTGGCATGCTGCAGCCCTCTTATCCCTTCTGAACAAAGATGCCAGCTGAGCAGCATTTCTGAAAAAAAGTCCCACCAAAACAAAACAAAAACCCCACATCTAAAGACCCAACAAACTGTTTATACTGTCTAAAATTTATGAATTTTAGGTACCCAACTTTTTTCATAAAATATATTCTGATAAATGAGAAAGGCAATGTAAACACGGAGATGTCAAAGCAGGCTGTTTCCCATCAAAATTGTTCAGAAACCTTACATTCAGTTAAATTCTGGAAAACCCTGACATGAAGATCTGTAGAAAGCCCGTGTGAAGGTATTACATCCAGTTTTTGAATAATTATGGTTGGTCATAAATTTCTGACTTCCCTGAACTCAAGTTACATTGTACCTCTGATTTCAATGTGACAAGGTTTTGATTCATGATGTGTATCTCTAGGACAGCGTTGGTTTTTACAGATATACTTTCTCTGGTATTCCAAGAACAGTGTTATTGTTGAGAGTTTTCACATTTCAGAATAACATAATGCCAATTGCATTCCAAAATCAAAAGGAAAGTTTAAAGCTGAAAAGAATTTGCTATTTTTAAAACAAGTACACTTACCACTTCCCTCTGTACTAAGTCACAAAGATGAAATAAATGTGAACCATTCTTCTGCTGTCAACAATTAGAACAACTGTATCTGAATATGCTTAAAGTTATACCAGGGCAAAAGATATGTTCATAAAAACAGAATCAGGGCCACTGAATGCAAGTATGTTATGCTAACTGATCATTTTTAAAGTAAGAACATCCTGCTGGATTTTCAGATACAACACACACATGCTAAAGGAATCGATGTGCCACAGCTCTGTAATACTCACCCCTGTGTAGAGGCCCTTGTGTGACATTTCTGAAGTGTGTTTTAAGGACGAAGTTTTCAGATATATTTAACTGAGATGGAAGGAAGATTTCAACCTCTCCAGGAAGAGACTTCCGGAGTGATCACCAATGAAATGGTGAAAAAGCTCCATTTACATTGTCTCCAGCCCTTCAACAAGCCAGGGAAGAAAAGGTTTGATTTTACTATTAAACAGATCAGAGTTTTTGCTCCTCTGAACTGCCAGCTGCTTTCACTGGGTAACCCACTGGAGCCTTCTGACTGTCTAAACTTTGCACTGGATCTGTGCATTGTTTTAGCACTGAAGTGTGAGTGAATCACAGGGAAATGATAGGCCACAACTTGAAAACAGAAGGAAGGAGTCCTGCCAAACAGGAATAATTGGCTGCAGACATGAGCTTTCTCCAGTCTCCAGCCCATTCATTTCTGCAGAATAACTGTACGAAAGCATCAACATAAATTTGACATCCTTATGGAAAACCACTTCTAGCTGGAAGTGTTTACCCTGCATACAAAGAGGAGATCATCAATATCCATGAGGCAGAAGTGATGGCAATGTTCTACTGTTCTAAAACGACTTCCTCTGATATTTTGATCTTGAAACTGCAATTAGATGAGGTGCCTTGAGATTTATATACCCGAGGGCAGGTTGCTAATCTCACTGGAGCCAGGAATTTGTTTCTCTCTTGGCTCAGATCCCCTGATTATGGTTCAAAGAAGCGCTTCAAAGGTGCTGGACATTGGCCTTTGGTGAATGCAGCAACAGAGAGTGCACGCTTTTTTTCAAACATGTGCTTACAGGTAGTGTCCAGACTCTGTTCTTGCCATCTTGACCAAATTTTGATTGACATTGTGGCCTATACCTATGGTCCTCAGCTTATGCATTGTAACAGAAAGTTTTCGTTTTTATTGGACAAAACAGGAACACGGCTGCTACTTCCGTTTACCTCTTTTGAGAATAAATTATAAACTCTCTACTTGAAGAGGTCATTCCAACGATAAATCCCATACTTCAAGTGCTATCGATTGCAAGTTATATGTTAGACTATGTACTGTCTCTATTCTTGCCCTGTAGAGTGAAGATGTTATTCAGAAGGGATCAGAAACCATCACTCTCAGAATAATTTTTGCAGAGATGTGGGAGTACGATGGACTGTTTAGTTCACTTTTCCAGGTGATCATGAAACTTCCTCCTTTCTCATTGTCTAAGCTCTTCATTAGATATTATGAGGGAAATTTTCTAAAGGCACCAAAAGGATGACTTCACTGAAGAGTGACGAGTCAAAAGCCCCACCTGTCCCCACCACACTCTTAGTGCTTTAATAACGATTTATCATTATACTTTCAGAAAGGTTTCATCTTCTTTGTTTACCTTTCTCTTTCTGTTTTATACTGCAATTTGATGAGGGCTTCTGTTGAGTTCGGCCATTATTTTCATAAACAGCTAAAAGAACAGGAGTCTAGCTGAGCTCTTTTTTTCTGCAAGTATGTTTTATTTGCTGTTAAAATCATTGTTTATACTGCACATCTTTTAGGGACCACTTGTCATGCAGGAGAGAGTCTGGAAGAGAGGTGAGTACATCTCCTGTACAACCTGGGGCTCTGTGGTCACAGCTACAGGGACAGTGGTTCAACTGTATATTCCACCTTAGTGAAGTCTCCAGTGTCTCACACCAATCTGATGAATGCCATAAATGCTGTACTACTATAAATGCACGTATCCTAGATCCAGCCTTACTGATAACAACTGGTAGCTCTGTTCCTCTCTGCCTGCAGCAACCCTTTGAATCTGAGAGCAAGGTTGAGCAGAATGCAAGATACCAATAAAATAACTTTGGATCTGAATTAATGGCCGGATAGAAAAGCTTGTGTATAATGCTTTGACTATCACCTGAGTCTCTAAGAAGGGCTCTGCCATTTGTGCAGCACTTAGACAGTGTTTCCACCACCATTCCACTACTCGATAGTGTCCACTGAGGGGCTGTTTATTTTTCTCATCATCACCATCAGGTCATGCCTTAATACAAATTTTCCGGGTGCCATGGGATTGTATCCTGTAAAGGTTTTTGTGTGGGTGTGAACAACTAAGTCAATCAGAGAATTTATTTCCATCCACACTGGAATGAGGCATTAATTAATTCAGGCATTTTTATAGTTTTAAAACTCAGAATTCCTTCCAAACGCTTGGAGCTAATGCCTTGGTACTGATAAAGAGGTTTAACAAAGGACACAATGAATATGCATGTTCTGATGTTGATAGCTTTTGCCAGAGCTTTGTTCAGAACTCTCCCTGAGCCTGAGGGGGAAGGGGGTCAACATTCCCGGGCTTTTCTGCTCAGGACAGGACCTCACTGGCTCAGCGCGGAGGAGGGAGAACAGACACACACACACACCTGGTCCAACATCGCTGTGGGGCCAGAACTGTGTACTCTTCTCTCTCTGTTTTTTTTTGGCAATCACTCCCAGACACTGCAAAAGCATCTGTGAAGGAGAGAAACCTGCCTGTCTCCTACCTTGCGGAGGCTGCGTTGCTGCTGTTTTCCTTTGTCACCGACGACACAGGAACTGACTACGACTGCTGCCACCATTCCCGAAAGACAGAGGCCAGCCAGCCAGGCACGACATCGCCACCTGCTGTCCCTAGATAAAATTGCATCTTCTCCCCCTTTTGGGCACAGCCAAAAAAGACACTTAAATCTTTGCTTTTGCTGTCGGGGGGGAAGGGTTATTACAAATTGTTGTTGTTTGGTTCTTTCTGGATATAGATATATAGAGAGATATATACATATATATCTGTGTATTGTGGTTAAGAACGGTTATCCTTTCATATATATATTTCCCTAATTAAAGTTCTGGTTTTTTCTAAATTTAAGGAGAGGTGTTATTTCTTGGCTAACACAGATATCGTAATTCTCCCCTCGAACTAAGACAGGCATGAAGCAGTATAAGGCATTTGTTTTTCAGAGGGCGGCGTCCAAAAGAGGCATACAGACAGCTAACCTGGCAAGCAGATGCTGTCAGAGGCTGAATGCCTTTCCAAGGGAGACAGGAATTGCTGGAAACAAAGTAAATATTTTGTAGCCCATTTGTAGGGAAGGATAAATCAAATGTTTATGTATTTTATATCTTTATATCTATCCTTATGTATACATAACTAAGTGTATATCTTTCACTATGTATGTCTCTCTCTCTAGATTTACACAAGCATAAAGCTAATTTCCTTATTCAAGATGAGCTCAGATCCATGACAAAGGCTCTGTCATTTCAAAAAACACCTTTAGAATTTTTATGATGATGCACCCAGCTGTGATGGTTTGTGGGGCAGGGAAATTGTATTACTTGACTGGGCTCAACTCGCTTTACCAGATGACACCTGGAAGGTTGACTTAGTGGACTCCATATGCCAGCTTGTACTAGTGAACTTCTCACTGTGATTGATCACTGCTCTGTTAGAGCCAAATGTGAGCACCTTATGCGAGACTGGAAATGGGAAATGGTTTTTATCACCCCCACCATACAGAAAACTGATAATTTTACTAGATATTATCATTTTGAAGTAAAGAAATAGAAGACAAGCAAAGAAATAAAATTCTTCTTAATAATGGGTTGTGACTGTAAACTTTCTTTCAAGTTGCAGTGGCACAAGTCTTTTCACAATGTTTTAGAAAAAAATGTATAATTTTCTCATAATCTCCTCAAGTATCAAGTAAAAGGAAATGGCTTTTTTTTCACAGAATAGCTCACTGATTGATTATGTGTTCATACAGGGTCAAAGATTCATCTTATTTATATCACTGTAAACTGCATAATTTGCCACAATATCTATAGAGATATAACTTTACTGTTAATCTTTGTTACCATTTAAATATTAGGACTAGTTTCTTGGAGTTAGCCTGGACAGTCAAACCTTGCATTTTGCCTTTATTTACCTGGTTGTCTAAATGATAAAGAAAGAAGCTCAAAGGCTTGTTCTTTGATTTCCAGCACCTTTTTGAACACTTTCATTATTAGAAAAAAAAATCTAAATGGCAGAGCTTTGTATCCTTCATGCATTTCATTCCACCCACACAGATCTTTTTCTTTAAAACAGTGACTTTTTCCCAATTGGAAACGCAGCAGTCTAGCTAGAAGACAGGTTATGTTCAAGAGAGAAAGGAAGGAGGTTAACTGAATCATAGCGATTTAACTCCGGCTGTATGGATGTAAATCCAGCCACTGGTTTCTGCTATCGCAAGCATAGTATGATTTTGAATATAGGGAATGGCATGTTGTTCTGGGTAATGAAAGCTAGAGGTCAGAGTAAGCTATGCATTTGCCTTTATTGCTTGAGCTCCAGCAGGTGCAAAATTCATTGCCTCTGTTACATGCACAGCCATCTTTAGCATTACTAATGAAATGTCAAATCTTATTTTGATTTACTTCCTTTCTTCATCACCTGCAAATAGCCAAATTGACAACACCCAAACAGATAATTTTTGGGTTTCTAAGAATGCCATCAGTAAAAGTCAGTCATGAGTAAAGAGCACTGCTTTCTGGAAATAAACTAAACTGTTTCATTTAAGGCTTTTCATAAAACAAAAGTTGCAACAAAATTAATTTGTCCGGCAGTAGTCATCACCCTGTCTACATGTTAATACCTTTTCTTCTCAGACAAACCGGATTTCTGGAGGGTTGAACATATCCTTTGCTGCACTTGGCACTCACAAAGGACTGAAAAGGCACACATCTGAGTGTCCATGTCATGCAGGCTGATTTTGGTCACAGATCAGTTGTTATTGTTTTCCCATGAGTAGGTACTTATATGTGCTCTCTTGTGAAGATCCTTGCCGCGGCAAGAAGGATGATGGCTCTTTTTATTTGGTGTTGATTTACTTCAGAACAAGTCAGCTTCTAAGGAACATAAATATTTAAGAGGAATGATCTTTTCAAGAATGTGATAGAGGCCCCATAATTGGAGGTTTTCAAAATACATTAGCACAAGGTACTAAATAATCCTGTATAGGCTTCCTTTCCTTCAAAAGTTGGACTAGATTATTTTCAAGATGATATGTTCTGTAATTTTGTGATTCTGTGATTTGATCTCAGTGTATTTTAATAACCTTAACAGATAAGCAGTATTTGGTTAGTTTCATACCCAGAGGAAGTTTCTCCTTTGATGCATGCTGTGATGCATGCTGTGCTAACACAGCTGTGGAAATGGGTGGATGGAGAAGTCTCTTTTAGGCTCATCCCCTCTGTGTCCTTCCTTTTGTTCCTTTCTTCTGGAGTTCGGCTTTTGCTTTTCATATTGAGAGGTTTTTAAGGAAGAGGCTGTTTTGATTGCAGAGAATTGCTGAAGAGGAAGAAATTGCTGTTGAAGGGCTCTTGGTTACTCAGGAGGAGTGCTAGGTTTGTGCTCCTTACGGGCAGCAGGGAGCTCACCAGGGTTTATATCCAGTAGCTGAGGCATGGATATCTTCTGGACATGTGAATGGCCTCATGTCTGCTCATGAGAATGGCAGTTTATTCAGAGTTCTTGGATAGGACATGTTGTTGCCTTTCCCATCACTCAACCACCTGGTGTAAATTTTACAGCAGCCTGATGATAAGAGGTGATGTTTGGGCTCTTGTTTCCTTTGCAGATATAGGACATGAGAAAGGCAATATTTTCTCCAAGGAGGAAAGCAATCTGTCTGTGCGTACAGGTCCCTCTTTGATTACAATTAATTAACCACACGTACATGTTAGAACTGTGCCAAGCACTCCCTGATCAGAGAAGCTCCCAGTCATAAGATAGACACATAGAAAAAATTAGAGGATAAGCCAGGCATTATATCACCCTTGGTGGAGTAGCTGCTGCAAGAGCAAATGCATAATATTTTTATCATAAAGGGGACTATTTTAGGGGGCCAATGGAGAATGTCCACCAAGATAAAAAAAGTGCACCGTAGTCTCTGATGAAGAGGATGTTTAACCTCCCATCTTTTTCTTTATAATCTGTTGTTTTTCCAAACTATGCCAATCCAACTCCTGCTCAGAACTAATGTGGTAGGTAGAAAAGAAGGTGTGCTGAAGATAGTTCACCTGAGTTATATTTCAAAGTGTTTCAGGCTTCTGAATCAAGTGCCAGTTCCTTAAAGGGGCTTAAATATATCTGTGATTTCATTTTGATTTTTTTTTTAATTTCTTCCCAAGAACTTGTAGAACATAAGAGGTACTGGCTGTTTCTATTCCTCTGGTCTTCCAGTTTCTGTCCTGGAAATAGAGTTTTATTAGTTGGACAGTTGAGGAAAGGTAAATAAAACTTTGATTAGCGACGCACTCTGTTGTGACTGAATGGAAAAAGATGGTTCAACGCTTTCCTGCAGCAACTTTTCAGAAGCAGTGTGTTCTCTTCTTCAAGAGAAAAGCAGTAGTCTGATAGTTGATCACTTAAAATTTAATCCTCTGAGGGCTTTAATTATTTATAGAATTATCTGTATGTCCTTTTGGGTGCAGAATTTCATAACCATTGACCTAAACTGCCTTCACAATCACTGCACTGTTCCTCAGCATTGCAGAGATATTTGATATGCTCTGAGTTTTCCTCTGATTGGCATATCACAGATTTACTTAGGAAGAGATATAACTACAATAGAATCTTATGTACTTATGTCTATAACTGCCTGCAATAGGCTACGAGCACCTCTCCTGGACAGTTACTAGCCATAGCAAAATTCCTCCTAATTTCCTTGAGATTGGTGCTTCTGAACATGAAAACAATTAATAAGAACGATTCGAAAAGATCATGGTGTGCTTTTCAGAGAGGAAGCTGTGTCAGTAAAACAATATTAGACAAGTTGAAATTTCTCCGGGAACGTGACATATTCCACCATGATCTAAGACAGTTTTCTTCCAATAATTTTACTCTTTGTTAGACAGCTAAATAAATTTCAGGCTCTGGATCCTACCATGATGTTTAATTAGTTGTTATTAAGGAGAAACACTATATGAAGCATTAACACAACTGTCAAAATGTTATTAACTGTGGAAGTTCCTGTGTGTGTGTGCTCAGACTAATCCAAAACCAGGATCCTCTTCGTACGGACCTTAAGAATTTATTAATGGACCACAGCTGACCTCTTAGCTTACAGTGACAATGCACTTGCTCCCCTTTCAGAGGTGCCTTGCCTGAAGCTTAAAAACTGAACTAGTAACCTAAAATGACGTTACTTTCCCCAAGTCAGAAGTCTCATGTCCTACATATTCCACAGACAGGAAATGAAATATAATGATAAAATATTAGTGATGAACTTTTTGTGACAGAAATTCTAAACTTTGAAGTTGGTCTTCTCTTTTTCCATAATCAGAGAACTAGAAAGAATTTCAGAATCCAGTTTAAAGGGAATATCAGTGTTTGACATGATATTTAACCAAAAAAGCTGAACTGGTAATTTCAAATATAGAAAAAATTAAATTTGCTTCTTCAACAAAAGTTTGTACGCAGCACCAATCCTAATGTATGATTCTACAAAATTTCAAGAGTCTAGCGTTTTTGGAATGTGGAAATAAGTTGTATTAGTTATTCATGCTAATGAATATATTTGTATTATCTTAAACTACACTTCTCCAGTGATCAGAATCTGGTGGATCAAAGGATTGCTTGCTGAGTGTGAGATACAAAAATATTGCATTTAGAGTTCAAGACATTATTTGATATTAGGAACTCGGTTGCAGAGTATCTGTCTCCCAGGGGAGAAGGAAGCTTTTCTTTTGTACTTTCCCTCAGGAGAGTCAGTTGCTTTGGAATTTTTCCAAAATTGTTAATCTACCAAATGGCTAATCATATGATATACAGAAACCTAAAATTATTCATATGCAACGTGCCCTTAGTTTTTCTCCACTCTCTGTGTTATGCACATCTGACATTATTACTGCAGCTGTATTATATTGATTGCTTTTTTTTTCAAGGCCTTACTTCTAATTACTAATAAAAAAGAGATCTCTGTCACATATGTTGGAGAGGGAGAAAAGCTGAAGACACACATCAGCTCTGACAGAGATTTTACCTGTTGTTCAGGCTCCCCGTGCTCTGGTCAGCAGAGTGCTTACATGTTACATGCTGTATTTTGTTGCCTATCAAATGAGTTTAACTCTTTATTCCTAAACCCAAAGAATCTCAGGCCTTTCCACAGATTATTCGTCGCTGGACACATCCACTTTTTGGTTGCCTCTCTTGGATGGACCGGAGATGTTCATGTCTTCAATATATTTAGATTCTATAATGGTAAATTGCTGTGGATATGTGAAGCCTGGAAATTACTGTACTTCTTCCTCAAGGGTTATGCAATAGAGTAATGCTGGGTCTGATATGATCTTTGAAAGAGGCAAGACACTGGCATAATAGCCACCTTAACAGGAGGGACAAACAGCTTTCAAGAGCACTGAAGGGAGATAGGAACACGTTATGTTGATAATGCAATATTTGCAGGAGGATTTTCGTACTTTTGGTTAAGAATTCCAGGAAGTTTCAGAGTCAAATGTAGTCTGAGCTCAGGTAAAAATATGTATACTACAATAAGGAGAAAGACTGATATTTGCCAGTAGCATTTATATTCTGATCCTCATAGGGGTCACTAATCCTCTTTCTTGGCATGAGTGACAGAGGCATTCAGGAAAGAATGGCTTGTTTTTTAGTATGATACTGGCCACCTGACAGATTGAATTATACGGGAATGTTTGCCGTTTCGTCCAGAGCACACTGCAGGGAGATGCACTGGGCTGGATGCATCACTGGGCTGTTCTACACGGGCAGAGGTGGTGTCCCTTGGAAAGGCAGCATACCCTGCGCTCTGCCATTCAATATCTCTTCCTTCTCGCCTCTGGGAATATCTTCACTGCCTGTCACAAGGGTGACTGATGGAAAACCAGAAGAAACACTAAAGAGACCTCAGAGTTCTTGTAAAAGAAGTGGGTTTTAAAAATACAGGGATATTAAGCAACAGTACCCTATGCATTCAAAGCAGAATTCAGCTTTCAACCATTCAGGAAACTGCAACATAAGTGCAGCCATAGCTGAAGTTTCAAGCTAGATGAATATCGGGGAAAGGATTAGTATTTCTGCACCTTAAGTACTAAAACTAGTGTTTGCTCTTCAAGACAACAATACCTCCAAGGTATCGTCTTACAGATTAAAAAACTAATGCAACTTTAATAATGTGCATATATATTTTATGCCTGCACCATAAGGACATGAGTTACTTAGGCTGTGTGATTGTGACATGTAGTTGAAAGCGGTGCAGATTTAATTCAAAGAGATGGTCATGTCATAAATCCTGTAACAGAAGAGCTTTTCCCGCACTGTGCATCTGATTCCTTTTCTAGCATGAAGTCTCTGGTTTTGAGGGGGGAATGTGATGTTTCCATATTTACCTGGATCTGAGTTCCTTGATCTAAAAAAAATGTTGATTTTGCTGCCATGTTGATTTGTTCCCATTTTTGTATCAGACGTGCTCAGTGCTGAACAGATTACATTTTTTTGTCTGAGGAATATCAGTCCTTCCTTCTCTGTAACTGTAAGTAAATAATATATTTATATTATTTAGATTTACTATGGACTGTTTTGTTTGCCCTGGACTGCTTGAGGCAACTAAGAGGAACATACATATCTGATTTTTATCTTCAGGGAAAAATGTAAGTAGTTTTTCCTCTTCAACACAGTGAGAGAGTTAGAAATCTAAGAGTGTGTGTATATAAGAGGATGTACCCTCTTTTCTGTTGCCAGTGTCAGACCTGCTCAACACCGTGTAAATGTTTCTGTGCAAAGCTCGAGAAATATCAGCATGTGGGTGAAATAACTGCATGCTGTAAAAACAGGAGTGTTGCCTTTAAATTCAGGATCCGAGTATCCAAATACAATTTTCTGGAAAAAAACCAACAGATTTGGCACTGGCTCACCGGTGGAGAGTTGTACGTGAAATGGCATTTATAGTAGGGCTCGGAAGCCGTCTTTGCCTACCAAGATACAGAGGATGGGATTTCCAAAAGGGAGCCCTCAGCGATGCCACGGGTAGGGCAGCAAGGATTATATTTCTGTCAGCCTGCAGCGCCTGCCTGCCGGCAAGGGATGACTCTCTGGAGCAACATTACATGCGGGGAAGAAATCTTCTTTTCCCTGGCTCACGGGTAGACATGTGGGCCATCTAGTGGGGAGAGAAATTCATAGTTGAGGATATCTCCCATTTCAGATCCCCGGCTAGCTACCTCTCTAGTACAGCTTCTGCATATGACGACAAGTGAGAGTTGCAGGTAAATAATTCTCCTCTCTCTCAGGAAAGAAAAATAAAAGTCAAGTTGTTGTAAAACAAACAATGATGCTAACACTTACGGCATTCAGACTGCACTAGTATCAGGAGACTTTTACAGAATTAGCAAAATATTTTTCTTTCTTCGTTTCAAACGAAGTGCCCTGCTCAAAGTGGAAATGAAGCCAGAGTGTTATGTGCTCCCGAACTATTCACTTGCATTTAGCCCAGGCCCTGCACTGTCAGTTTAGCTTAAAAGAGATTTTTCAGAATTTCATACAGTGGGTTTATGCTGAATTATCTTTATGGGGTATGGAAATGGGCATATATCAAAAAAGATTTGCATTTGTTTTTATCGAAGCTTGAGTCATTACTTTTATTTATTTTTATCTTTAAGTCTAAAGGTGCCTTTAAGACTGCTGTGTGCTAAATATGAGTTCATTTTCAATTTCTAAAATATCTTGTCCCCCTTGCTCCCCCTTCCCATTTGATGAGTACTCTTATAACAAATTCATTGAAATGTTGTTCCAAAAGGCAGTATTTTCACAGGAACTCAGTCTCATGTAACAAAGATCTATAATAAGATCCATAGATTGAATCTAGATAAAATGCAGTCACTGTAAATGCTGACAGCAAGCAGATCCTCCATGCCTTGCTGTGCTGAGACACCCGTTGCAGATGAATCTGCATCCCAACTGCATTGCCTTGAATGCAACCACATGGAAGAAACAGTGCTGCTCTGAGAGAGGGAATGAAGACACTTCTGTTTTGGGTGCCACATAGATAAAAAATTCTACCAAAATTTATTTGCATGCATAATTGTTAGTTGCCATCTGGTTATTGTAATCATTAAGCTGCTTCGTCAACTTTCGTGACTGGGTCCTGCTGCTGGAGTACAGGCCTGACTTTGGCCACAGTCTGAGGTTATTGCCTTAAAAAGGGGCAGCTGTGTCTTTTCTGTCAGTGTCAAGGCAGACCCACAATGGGGATTCCTCCACATCCATACCCCTTCTTCTTCCCTGCTCCTGGGTAAGAGTCTGGGCAGCACACCTGGACTGACTCCTTTAAATACAGAAGGCGGGGGCCAAAAATGCTGTGTTGTCTGGAGCTGGAGAGAACTCATCATTCAGAAGAGAAAAAACACTGGCAGTCTGGATATTAGAGCTGTCTGGGCTATGGAGATTTACTTGTAAAGCTAGGAAAGTCATGCCACTCAAACGGTGTGGTGGGAGATATGAGAATCTGTTTTGTCAACCCTGTAATAAAAAAATAATTTTTGCTGGTGCTGCTGAGTCTGTAGTAAAAGGTGTGGGCTTCTCACATGATGGGACAGCCTTCCACGAGCAATTCTGACATTCCAGCTAGGAATGGCTGCAATCTGTGGCAAGATGTTCCACCTCAGAGAAACAGAAATAGTGGAAAAATGAAGATGTATACTGGCAACAGAATGCATGAATCCACTGGGTGATGATCCTATTCCTAAGAAAAAGCTCTTGCCTCCAACTGAACACTGAAAAAATATATTATTTAATTAGGGTCCTTGCGCATTTCCCCCCGGCATTGTCCCACCACTGCTCTGGGATGGGAGCAAAATCTACCTTGAGCCATTAGGTGATGACAAGACTTGACTACACTTACTACAATCCCACCAAGCAGTTATTTTACTGATATCAAAGTTTTCCTCCCACAATAGGTGATTCTTATGGCAATTAATGCCGGCAGTTATATGGCAATGTAAATATATACGGTTCCCTCATGGCATCTTTCACTTTTGTGGCTGACCTTGATCCTAGTAAATAGCAGCCCTGTCTAACAAGGTCAAATATTCAGAAACTTTCCAAGTGAATTCCTGAAAAGTAAGTAGTAGATATCTAATTCTTGTCTGTATCACAACCTTGAACTTATTGCTCCTTTGTTATTTCACAATACATGCAAGAAACCAAATTATGCAAAGTGCTAGAAATGAAAGCAAACTACAATCCTTAAGCATAAATTCCTTAAGCACCTGTGTAATACAAAATATATGTGGGAGTCATCCCATAAGCTACAATGTATTTGCCTCGATTAAGTACATTTTTTATATATTTCAGGAAGCTGAATATCGTTACAAGTATTCAAGGCAGTGATTTTCTGCTGCAGTGAGATCCCTGTAGTACTGACCACACAGTTTTAATCACATTACTTGCATCTCTGCTTCCACCCCAAGACTCACAACTCTGATGGATTAACTTCTCTTTTAGAAGCCAGACAACATGTCAGAGTTTACTCATGCTGGAGCTCCTTTTCCCCCTGACTGCATTCGCAGTGTTTTCAGTTTTGACAGATACATGTCATTTATTCTATATCTCTGAGAATCCCTCCCCTGCTGCTGCCCCTCAAGGGGGTTCTCTGCGACTGGGTCTTCCCTTCAGCGTGCAGTGGGTGGGTACAGATCTCATGTGGGCCAGCGATATCCTCTTTGCTCTCATCCTGGAGACATCTCACTGGAAAAAGAGCCAATCATCCTTCAGTGGAAATATCCATGGCCTGGCCCAAAGAAAGCCTCTACAAACTGCCCTCCAAGACAGGAATAGTGGCAGAAGATGCTCTTTCACCTTCAGCTGTTCCCAAAGCTGTGTGATACAGCTGCAGGCAGTGCAGCATGATTTTCAGGATGGAGAAAAACAGAGGGAGTCACAGCCACAGAGATAGTCACAACAGCTGAGGAAGCTTGTCCCTCTGGCTCCCCCTTGCTGCAGGATGGGTGCGGCTGAATTGTGTGTACAGGTGGCTCAGATTCTTTATGCAGTTCAATGGACATCCTGCCTCCTGTGAAGGGTTTGAAGCCCTATGGCAATGTCAGGGACCAGCATTGTCCAAGGGCTTTGTTCTGGGCGCACTATTTCATTTATCTTCCCTCTTTTTTCCCAAAGATCCATGCCACCCTCCACCAACCTCAGTTGCCTCTCACCCTGGGTCTTGAGTCATCAGTGGATCCAAGGCAGCCCGTGCCCCCCAAAACATACACCCATGGCCCAAGAAGCAAAATTCGTTACCTCACTGTGTTAGAGCACTTGGATGCTGCGATTTTTTTCCATCCAAAGAGGCAGGGTGGAAACAAAGAATTTAACAAGGAAGGCCTGGACTAAGTTTGGTTTTTATAACTCCAGTCAATTAATTTTTTTTTAATGGGTATTTATATAAATGATCAGAGGAACATGAAAACCATCCCTGGGCCTCACATAAAACCCTGAAGATATCCTTCCTCAGGGTTTTGTCAAGAAATCTCTTTGCTATTCTTTGTCTCCCCACCTGCATGCTTTAGCTGGTTCAAAAGTGAAATTGTCATTAGTTTTACCTAGCAGTTGGGATGACATATTAGAAAAAATAGCCCAATAAATTGATGGGTTGAATCCTAATTATTCTGGTACAAGCATAATTTAATTCAGATTGCTATAACAACAAGCAGTGTCCATGCTCTCTGTAATCACGTTAAGGCTTATACACAAAATAATTAGCATCTTTTTATTTGGTAAATAGGGGTCCACTCCAGGTCAACCTCAATGAGAACACGGCATTGTTAGAAGACAAGGACTTTTACAACTTCTGCAGAACACGCATTTGCAAATAAAACACTACTGGAAAGTAAGTAAGCAAGAGAGTGTTTTCCAAAGTGACCCAGTCATTTCTACATTTCTGTTGTTACTTGCTTGTGAATAAGAAAAATTGCAAAAGTTTGAAAATTGCAGAGATTTTTAGTTCAAAAAAGATGGTTCTGCTACCAAATAGTATAGAGAATCTGCATGAGTGTGGTGTGTATGTGCTTTCTACTTATTCAGAAATAATTGTTGCTTTCTAGTGAAAAATTACTCCATTTATAATTGAAGGACTTTTCACAAAAAGAAGTTACTGCATTTCACTTTTCCAGTATTTTGTAACAGTGCCACAAAAATCAGATATCATCTCAAATATTTTTACTTTACAGTTTTTATGAGCTGAAAATATTAGCTAATAATTTTAATCAAGGGTTATTGAATTGCTTGAAGATATCTGAAAGCTCTCACAGAAACATTTATGTCTACTAGACATATTATTGAAAATTCAGATCTCTTTAATCACTTTGCTCTTACTCTCTGTTCCATGCAAAAAAGTTGTTCTGCTCTGTCAAATTAAAAGACAGCTCAATCAGATGGAATCATATGTATCAACATCGACAATATGTAGAAGAGCCTGGCATATGGATATTTTTGCATTTACTTTGTATGCCTATAGCGTATGGAAAAAGGACTTTTCCTTTAGGCAGAACAAGTAGATTTCTCCCCAGAGAGGTCCTCTCTCTTTCCTGTTCCATATTCCTGGAGCAGCTAATCTTCTTAGGAATGTTCAAGCATATTCCTCTTATCCTTAGGTATCCATATGGTTATTTTTTAATTTTTTGTTTGCTTGTTTTTTATTTATTTGTGTTTTTGTTTTGTTTTGTTGCTATAGTTAATCTCTACTTCCATATGCTTTGTAATTTCACCCCAAATATAACACTGAGTGAAATCAGAGAAGGAAAATGAAAACCAGGGAAGACCTTAGTTCCTTTGGGGACTTTTTTTATAGAACAATCTTAAGAAACCACTCTGTGACACCCTGCCTGCCGAAAAAACACTTTGTGTATTTGCTGTATACTGATAGGTGGTTAAAGCCAAAATGTCGATTGAGGATATCCTCCACCTCTACTCAGCCCTAGTGAGGTAATATCTGGAGTGCTGTGTTCAGTTCTGGCTTCTTCAGCACAAGAAAGACAAGTAGCTACTGGAAAGGGTCCCCTGTCAGACACAGAGATGATGAGGGGTCTGGGGCATTTCTCTTATGAAAATAGGTTGCGAGACCTCGGTACGCTTAGTCTGCAGAAGACTAAGAAGGTATCTAATTAATGCATATAAAGACCTCAAAAGTGCCAAGAAGATGGTTTCAGATTGTTTTTGTTGGTGCCCAGCAACAGGATAAAAACAATGGACAAAATGTAAAACATAGGAAGTTTCACCTCACCATGAACAAGAACTTCTGTTTACTGAAGGAGCAGGGCGCTGGAACAGGCTGCCCAGGGAGGTTGTGTTGTCTCCCTCTCTGGAGAAATTCCAAATCCACCTGGAGGTGTTCCTGTAGTACTTCCTCTAGGTTACCCTCTGCTTGCAGGGGGGTTCAACAGGATGATGTCCAGAGGTCCAATCCAACCCAAACAATACTGTGCTTCTGTGAAAAATTTTGGAGAGAAGTGAATTTCTGTATATAACAGAATTATTTGGGACATTTCCAGCCAAGGCGGGAAAACAGTTCCTCAACAAAACCAGAAAAACCTCAAATTACGCTTTCAAATAATTCCCCATTAAAACAAAAAAAAAACCAAAAAATCTAACAAAACACAGACCCCGCCAAAAAAATATAATTGTGTTTTGCTCTTGTTTTTCTATTTCTCTTTTTAATTAAATTTTTTATGTCAATTTTTTCTGAAATCAAAAGGGTAGGAAAAGGCTTTCCTTTTGAGTTCACAAAAAAAAATATTTTCCTGATTTTTTTCTTTTGCTTTGTTATTAAAAAAAATGTATTCCGGCAGTTTTCCATCTACCTAAGAGATCGGAAGTGTTTCTATTTCCCCCATGCCAGTTGTGCCCTCTCGCACGGGAATGGACCCTTCTCTGTCCCCAATCCGAAGCCCCTGAACGTCCCTGAGGCCGCCACCAGGGGGCAGGGCGGCAGCGGCTCTCGCATGATGGTCCTTGCGACGCACCAGGGCATAAAAATCCCGCAGGGAATCATGTCAGTGTCCAAGTAGAAGTGACCGGCGCTTTCTCGAGTCCCGCTCGGTAGAGGGCATACTTGATCAATAGGCATATTTAGAGAATTCCAATAAAGCCCTCAGGCGAAGAGTGGGGTGGCAATGCCTCAGCTGCATTAGACAGGTTTTGAAATCTGGGCCTCGGGAATGGTTCTCTGCGAGTTCTTCTTCTTTGAAAGGATTAAGTCTCAACGTGTATATATGGTGGAATATATTTGTTAGTAGTAAATTTTACGACTCGTGCTATTTCCCATAAAAGTGTTTACAGGGATATTGTGTCATTTACACTACTAAACTAAAGTGGAGGTAGAAGCTTCCTTTTCTTTGAGTCTATCTCCGGCCTATATAATATTTTCAGAGTCCACTTCTTGACCTCCACCTTGCAAAGATGCCCTAACATCATTGGGCTTCCTGATAGAAAAGGTAAAATTCTATGCCGAGACCTTGGCGTTCTTCCAAAAGTGCTTTCACTCCTTTACGGTATTACAGATCAAACCATCTCAGAAGAATTCAGCAAGAATGAAATTCACGCCCACTCTAACCCATTGCTAACCGCTTGCCTCAAAAATACTGTTCTGCATATTTGGTGGTTTACACAATTCATTCAGACGTCAGGGATGAGCCAGATCTGAAAATCAGATGCTGTGGAAAAGATGGTATTCCAGGAGATTTACTATATTTCTTCCTATAGACATTGCAGATTTTCATGAATGCAGACAAATCTCAATTTTAAGCACAATGTGATGAGCTCAGATCTCACCTTATTAACTCATACAGTCTTGCTGTTCTCTCCTCACTGTCTTTTTTTTAATAGTCACACATGCTGTTGTTTTAATTTGTACTGTGCCTGAAGGTCACACCTAGGACTTTTTTGATGTTATGCAAATGTATAATAGTTTGCACATTTATTGAAGCCAGTCTTTTTTCAATACAGCATGTTGTAATGTCATACAGATTTCAGCAGGAAAGTGTCTAAAAAGTGTCGGGCTTCCCAGGCAGGATGATGATGGCATAAGAAATAGCATCTAACGTTTTAGTTGAAAAGCAGAGGTGTTCTGAAAACAACCTAATGAAAAAATATCCATTTCACACAGAAATGCTAGGTGACTTGGTATGGCTCCAAGTGAGAATGTGTCCAAGTCTGGTGAGTAGTCATGTCCTTATTCTGCCCCCATTGCTCTCTGGAGCCTGTTACACCGGGCAGGGTGCAGAGAAAGGACAGGACTGCCTTCCCGCGCAAGTGGAGGTCCGAGGCTGCACGAAAAAGGCTGGGAGAACAGCACTCTTATTCCCACTGAGCATGGCAGAGATACTCTCTCTACCTGGCAAAGAGGCATGATTTCTTCTGCTGCTCTGCTCTGTTCGTTACCACGAAAAATTATTTACATAAGGACTGGGAAGAAGCCTGTGGGAGGATCCCCTTCATCTTCCAACAAGATAAACACCCTTCACCCTTCCTGTAACCCACAAAACTGCCGGAAGCAATGGCTGAAGATGTTTACCACAATTCTCCTTCAAAAGGCAAGGAGGGGAAAATACACGTAAGCATCTTCTCAGAAAAGAGCCTGTCAGCCTGGCTTAGTCCACAGCGAACATGTTTTTTACCTTTTTCCAATGATCTGCTCTCAGAAATCTCTGGAATAGCGCTACTATCACAATGAGTCCTATTGTCCCTCTAATATTTTTCCCCTGAATGACTCCATTAAGAATTTCACAAAAAGGTATTAAAAAAATATATTGTGGAGAATTTTTCTTTTTTCTTCATTTGCCTTTTGAAGAAGATACTTTTCAAAGACCTTAGCAAAGATTTGCCTGTTTTATATATATTTTTGCTCTTCTTATTTAGCAAAAGTTTTATAAAACACCACTCATATACTTAATTTCATGCTATCTCCAGCTCTCATAATGTCCCATAGGTAACTCCAGAAAAATAAAGTAAGAAACCTTTTCCATTCTCATTTAACAGATGTTCTTTCTTTTTTTTTTGTTGCAAGAATTGTAGGTAAAACTGCTCTCTCATCCCTTAATCACTTACTCTGTTCAACAGCTCTCACACTGCCTGCATCTCAGCGGTCCTACTGCTTCCAAGATCCCCCTGCAGAAAATTCACGGCGATCCTCCGCTCATTCTCCCGCCTTGCCTTCATAATTCAGCCGCAGGAAGAGCAGGGGAAGGACGGCGCCCTCCTTACAGCGGCAGAACTCCATGCGGCACAGAATATTTTGCCCGGCGTAGGACTCGGCAGTGCCAGAGCCCCGGGCGATGCGGAGCACAATTTCCCCGTCTTGTCTCTCCCCTGCTCGCATAGGTGGAGCTCGTTCTTTTTTAAAGCAAGAGAGAATTTTTTTCTTTCTGTACAAATCGTGCCTGAGGACACATGAAGAAAGCATACGTTGTCCACCCTCCCCCACGTTCTTGGTCGCCTGTTTTGATGTGTCTTCCCTGTAATTAGATTAATCGCTCCTGCAGAATGAACTAAGAGGCGATACAGAGCTGGAGTATAGAGACACATAAGGTCGCTTAAAGTTATTAGGCTCCAGCGGCATATCTTCAAGAGGAAAGGTTCCCTCACTTTTTTCCTTTTTAGGAAATACTTGTGGATCGTCTTTAAAGAGAGAAAAAACTATGTTAGAAGAGAGAGAAAGCTGCTTTAAGCTATCAGCAGACTCTCTTCCTTACTCAAATGAGAGAGAGATATTTTCCTCTTGGTCTCTCTTCTGGTTATCCTGCCTAATATATCTCCTTTTTTTTAATTTATGTTTTGGCAAATGTGCCTTACTTCTGTAGCAGAACAGGATATCTTTACAATGCATATTATTCCTAGTGTATATTTATGGATAATAATAGTTCCAAAAGACAGGCATTCTCTTTAGAAAAGACCTATTGATAAGATTATTTTTGAGGGTCTAAATTTTTTAAGGTTGTGGAGCTATGAACAGAAATTGCTGCTAATGTGGCGCCCACTGTTGTACCAAGATTTAAATTCCTCAACATTGCAGCTGAAGAGGGAATCTCCAAAATGCAGCGATTGGTAAATCAGGGCTCTGGTTACTTCTTTTACTTGTAGTAGGACAAAAATTTACCTTTTTAGCAGTAACACTCTTCGGGTTTTTTCTCAGTTTTCTGACTTAGAAGGTCGTTCCCTGTGGCCGCAAGTGCTTTTTGCAAGAAGGCATTACAGAACTGCACACCCAGAATAAAACTATATCCAACAATTTCAATACCTTCTTCATCCCAAGCCAGTGTCCAAGCACAGACTTCACAAAGGGCTTTGCAGCTCTCTGAAGGGGAGCATACTTGCTTTGGGTCGAAATGTTTTTCCATGAAGCCATAGTATTTAAAGATGTTCCTGCTAGTTGTTAATATGGGATCTTCCCTCGGGTATTAATGATTATAACCAGCAAGGGGTCCAATAATGCTCATTAAAATATCTAGTCCCAACATTTTTACTGGCAGCAAAGACTTTCTTCTTAGTCAGTGCTAAATAGGCTGGTATGACTTAGGGGCACCTCATAAAATACCCTGGCATTTTCTACTTCTGAGCAATGAACTGCAATGACATTACACTAGGAATTGAGAATTTCTGTGCAGGCACCTCTGCCCTCCGATTTTGAAAACTAAAAGAGATAAAAATTTCTTTCTTGAGTTTCAATGATGAGGCCAACTACCTCATTTGGATGGGGTTGGAGTGAATTATATTAGCTAAGGGACAAGATAAGGAGCGGCATATAATATTAACTAAGTGAACAAGGAACATAAAAACAGTATGTTATAGAAGGTTAGTGTTTAAATCGAAATAGGCCATGATTATTACTACAATACCACACTTAACACTTTACGTTCAGGAGAGTAAACCTCAGCTGGCACTTTTTGCCACCCCACTGAGCATACCTCTTTGTCCAGAACTTGAAACTTGCCATGTTTAGGCATGCAATGGAGTGGACAAGAGGAATTATGAGCTGTGTGAATGAGAAGGCTTGGATAGTGGGTTTGGAAAGCCTGACATTGTTCAACATTATGGGTCTCTGTGTAGGTGTCTTTTCGACTGTGGACTCTTCATGCTGCTGCAGCTCAGTTTCTGAGCAATTAGATTTGTTAAATTCCTTTTTTCTGTAGAAATTTCCTTTTTTATGCAGGAAGAGAGAATGCAAAAAACAGGTTGGCCTATGGAAAATTACATACAGAATTTCATGGAAAGTCACACCCTGTAAGTGCATTTGTTGTTTTCTCATTAAAGGTGATTAAAAACTGTGTCCTTCAGCTTTCTGAATGTCTGAGAAATCAACGTAATATTAAAAATTCTACAGAGTTAAATTAATATTTTGAAAAGTTAAACTACATGGACACGGAAGAAGATAAACAGTGAGAAGTAGGCAATTAAAGTAAAAGAGTAAAGGTATGGAACAAAGTGTAGAAGACAGATAAAGTGTTAGAACTGTTTCCATAAAAAAATCCTCCAGTTTCTGGAACAATGAACTAATGCTGAAGTCTCTGTTTGTGATATTCAGTTTCTCTTTTTTGGAAACATGGCTGTGGCGTAGTTATGAAAATGTTTAAAAATTCACACTTTCATAAATCTGCAGGAGAGGTTAATAATTTGTCATCTGTTTTTTCTAATCTTTTATAAAGATGTCAATCATTCAGGCAGGGTTTAGCTAGGATAGCCAATTCCAAATAGAAAATAGTGAATAGTGACTAATTCAGGAACTTACAGCCAAGAAAATCTTTTTTAGTCGGACACATGCTTTTTCTTAAAAGAGGCTGGAGTGACCTGATTTCTAGGCATTATACAACTCAATGATATGGACGAGAGGGCTCCCTTACTTGGATGGTGTTTATCTCACTTTTTACTATGTCTGGAACTGATGCCTTGCCTTGTTGCTGCTGTCCTTTTCCTTGACCTGCATCTGTGTAATTCTTAAAATATTTTCATGGAGGAAAAGGCAAAAGAGCAGTTTCCTCAGGAATGATACAACATACTTTTCCCTCCTTCTGCCTTCATCTCTTATGTAATGAGGGGCATTTTCTTGCTTAACTATGTGTTTGAAACTAATGATTAGGCCTGTGTGCCCCTCTGCTTGGAGCACAATGAGTTTGGTTGGCCCTGTTCCATCATGGGGTAGAGGCAAAGGGTGCCAGCCGGGTACATCTGCTGGGACATGGTGATTGGGCAAACCGTATATTTGTGTTTTTGTTTGTCACCAGCCCACATCCGTAGGACTCACACACCTCACTGCAATGTGACAGATCTGGGCAGAGGGTGCTTTTTCATATCCCCTATCCCTTGGGGCTTGTGCAGTCCAAGGACAGTACTCAGGGAAGCCGTCATGATTGGAAAAAGAACATGGAATCTTGTTAGAAGAAATAGCACCAAATAGCATTTTTGGTCAAAATTGTGCTGCACTTTGTTAGTCTGCAAATACCCTAATGCAACAGGAGCTCAGCATTGCACTTGCTGAAGTCTAGTACTTCCTCTCTGCTTGATACATGAGATATTTTGACAAAAATGCAGGTGCTGTCTACAATAGTCCTGTCACTATTTTCCAAAAGGTATTCCATTTTTGACTGATTCAGTGACATGCTGTGACTTAATCATGTTTTACGAGGCTGGAGAGTAAAGGGTCTCCGGAGCCCTTCTGCTTTGTTATAGACAAAGTGTATGATCTTAATTTTGCAGCTCAATGTGGATTCCCACGGCAAAACTTTCAACAACACTTGCACATCCTTATATCCGCATGCAGTCAAGCTAAATTTACACTACAATATCATGCCATAAATATATTTCAAAAGTAATTTCTGTTAAATGAGGCAAGAATACTTTAAGATAATGGATTCTGTGGGGTGAAAAACCCAAGAAGAAAAAAATCCCAAAAAATATTTTGTGGCTTAAAACATTCACAGTATAGAGAAATGCTCTAAGTAATAATTTGACAGAAAAGTTCATGTATTCTCCCTAGCTGCAAATCCCTGTGTGGTTTTCATGCTTGAATCAGAGAAGTATGAGATACCAGTGCGTGCTTGATGTTCTCTGTGCATGAATAGAGCATTGAAAAACTTCCGTGAAGTACTGGGCTAAAAAATAATTAGGGCAAATAAATTACCGAACACTTCCTATAGTCCTGCCTTCTCCAACAGGTATTCTTGTGAATTTTTGCTGACTGTCGTAAAAATACAAACACAAGACTTTCTATTTCGTACTGATATTTTTTCACTGCTTATTTGGAAGAAGGCAGCAATCTTTTCTTCTTTCAAATCATTATTAATGTTGTAATATTAGCAGTTAATAACAACACACATTTCCACTTGTATACCAGGAATAGGGCACATTATGTCTGGAGTGATCTCATGCCAGTGTTGTGGTCTAAGTTACGAAGAGCAACAGACAGGCAGGCCACATGTTGTGTGACTTTTTGAGAAGCTGAATTTTCTCTCCTGTAATAGTTTGGGGAAATTACATAAATTCTGGCTGGACAATATGGGAAGAAAAATAACTAATATTCTTCTCTTGGATGACAGTTTACTACCTTTAGGAATGACCAGAGCAAGCAAAAAACTAAATAACAAAAATCGAATTTTTCCTGTCCTCAGTACCATAGGTAAACATTTGCCTGAATTCTTGCTGTTTGGGTAACTCTTCCTGGCACTACAGAAAGCGCTTGCCCGTGTGATGTCTGTATTGCTGCTCATGGGATGGAGAGACCAGGTGTGAGCCAATATTCACAAAAGATTAATTTGTTTCACTGGTCCTTAATACTGTGAAAAAAAGAATCTTTGTATTCTTCTCACATGAATCCTAATGAAATAAATGTGTCATTATTTGAAGACTAATTATTGAAGGAGTTTATTGATGCTTAGAAAAATTATACATTTTTGGGTGATCATAGACATAGAAGTGGAATTCCTTTAATTTGTCATTTTTGAAGGATCAGATCTATGGTAGGTGGAACATTAAAACATAAGTGATGTATAATCATAGGAAAAAGGATCACGTCCTCTAATCCCCTACCTCACGCTGTTTCAAAATCATTCGTAGCAGATAGTTCACTCACCAATCCTTAGAAACCTCATGGTTTGACTTCAGAGCTCTTTCATACAGCCTCTTCACATCCTTCACGATCCCCAACAATTACTCTACCCAGGATAAGAAATCGTTTTCCCACAACAAAAATATTTGGGAGATGGGGTGGGTTGACAGAAGCCAAACACATCGCCAGACATTTGCTCACCCTCCCGAGCAGGAAGAAGAGAGAAGAGGATGAAGAAGAGCGATAAAATATGTGGGTTGAGGTAAATTTGCTTGCAAATACTGGCAAAAGCAAAAAACGCAGGATTTAGGAAATTAATTTATTGCTAATTTTTTTCCAAAGCAAATTTTTTTCCAAACCATATGGCCCGTAAGTGAGAGCTCCCATAGTGAAATTAAAGATAAGATTATACGCTATCTGTATGTGTCAAAGTACCTGTGATCCCCAAAAGTTTTCCTGTTATAAGTGTTAAATTAATAAATCTCTACAAAATTTTATTTTATGTTTCATTAGATTTTTTCCACTGCTAGCAGCACCTTTACAGCAATAGTTTTTACATTTGTGCAAAATAAGCTTAGAGTTTTTAATGGTTTTTTTGTGAATTTAGTCCTTTTTTTCATGTTATCAGTAACATGTGCCGTTCAGCACAACTGAGTTTCTTTTTCCAGATATCAACACAGGAATTAAGTAAAATAACAAGTGATGTATATGATAATTTTTTCTGTCTTTGAAGTGAATAATTTGTAACTGTCTAATAAATGGGTAATTTTCTCTCTCCATCAATATCCAAGTCTAGAAATTTGTCTTTCCTCTTGCCCTTATTTTCCTAAATTTTCCCCTCAAATTCCCTGTATATTTATTGTCTAAAGGAATATGCATGAGAAAATTCCGCTTTAAAATCCCATAAAAGAGCAGGATTCTCCCTCATCTCCGTCAAAATATATGTTTTATTCTGTTTACTTTCCCAAATTTCCTCAATTGAAAAATATTCCAAATAAAGAAAGCAAAACCAAACAAAAAACACAAAAACAAAATCGAAAGAGAAGTTGCTGATGAAAAATCTTGCTAAAAAAATTAAAATTTTTCAAAACGAAACACAAAAAAGTTAGGAAAAAGAGAATGCAACATTCTAGTAATTTGCAGACTGAAAATAAATGTCTCACTAATTGAGAGACAGGATATGGTTTCATAGAGGGTAAACTGAAGTAATTAAAATTCCCCATGATATTTATTTTGCAGGTAATGGAGGTATGGAGAAATGTGGCCATTTTAGCAAAGTGATCTGTAACTACTAGTGGAAGAAAAACAGAAAAGAGCAGTTAAATTTGGAGAATATCATTAGAAGATTTTTATTAATATGATATCTACTGTCCAGATGATTGCACCAGCTAAAAACATGGGGATGGATACCTTAGTTAAAGGCTGAGTTTTCTGCCTTCGGAAGGGAAGGGGACCCCCTCGATTCTAAAATCACATACGGGAAGGATTTCCCTTAGGTGTCAGGGATGCAAGAGCTCAGGTCATATGAAATTTTAAACATTTCCAACAGCGATTCCCTTTTTCAACAATAGCTCCTGAGAGCCTGAACGACAGCACACACAGCATAGGTAGGCTGAGAGGAAAGGTGCGTAGAAGTAAGTAGTCACAAAATAGAAGAAGAAGACACCACTCCCCGCCGCTTCTCCAGCAGCCCTCCCACCGAGGTGGGGATGCCCAGGGATGGGGTGGGCGAAGGAGGGGTGGCATTTGTGGAGCTCTCTTGCCCCCTGCTGTCAACGCCGGGCCGAGTAGTTCCCGAACGCTCCCCGAGAGGCAGCGACCTCGGAGTCCCGAGCCGTGGGAGCCGGGAAAAGGCCTTGAAGAGCTCAATCAGCCGGCGACGAGCCACGGGTCTAAAGGATACAGCGTGCTGCTTCCTTCTGTGGATGATGTGTCCACCCCTTTACCAAGTTTGATATGTTCTTCTTAATGAGATGAAATTTTTATAGTAGAAATCTACCACATTTTAAGAAAAACATAGATAAACGATTCCCATAAAACGACAAAGACATAAACAAGGAAAAAAGGAAAAATAAAAAAAAACAACAAAAAACCCAAAAAAACCTACCCACCCAAAAAATAAATCTTTTCAAGATCTAATGACTTTTCAAGAAAACATCAGTATCATGACTGACTATTAAGAGGAAGGTAGGCAAATTTGCCATCACCTTTTAAATGACATAATTAGGCTCAATTATCTATTAAAAAAATGAAGTTAGGAAAAGTGACTCAAAGTCTGATAACATTTTCATTATTATTTTTTCATATAAACATATTTTTACACTGAATAAAAGATTACCAGGACTTAATTTACTGATTAATTCACCTTTGCCTTTCCTAAAAGAATGGCTTTGACTGTGTTTGCCAACGTTCTTCCTGTTAAGGTGGCACAGCCAGCAGGGGCACAAGGAGCTCACAATGGTACCAGCACCACTGTTGTTGCAAGATATCAAGAAAACATGAAGGTGTAATTTTCGAGGGATTTTCTTGGAAGAAAATGGGGACAAGCTATAAGAAGCTTGTTTTTCCAGCTGAATTTTATTTTTCTTTTGAAAGTGATGTGTTTAGCTGGTATGTATTTCCATTATGTCTTTACAAAAAGAAAACTGTTGTTTCTCAGATGGCTCACCTGATCATTTTCAAGCCTTGTATTTCTGCATGATTTTGATCGAAAAATTTTGTCCCTCACTTGTGGAAAAAATCATCAGCTCTTTAAGTGATTTAGGAAGACGCTTTTCTCTTTTACACTAATCTTGTTAGATATCAAAACTTTTAGAAAATTCTCTACCATTAGAATGTTTCATCCTACTCTTCAGATGTTTTGTGGTAATCCATTAAATCACCTTGTTCCTGCAAACTTCACCTCTTTTGCATTGGACCTTAGTTCTTTGTAAAACCTCACCTCATTAATGGGCCTTCCCTCTGAATGAGTTTGCCCCCTTACTAACAACATCACATCATTGAATTCGGCAGAGACTGATTCACAGGGAAATTATCATTTCCCTTCTAAAGCAAAGCATAATTTACACACTAATCACTTCGCATCAAACCAGCTCTTTCCAGGCAAGGAAATTCCGGAGACTGCTCTAGAAATTAGAAGGAAGAATGTCTATATGGTGGAGCGTCCCAGGTGGGTGACTGAACCTCCCACCTATCCTGCCTTCTGACCTTCCTGGACCTCTGACCCAAAAAGAATTAAATCTACAAATCTCCCCAAAATGCAGAAAGAGGTTTTGCTGATCAGGGTAACAGTGGGTGCCTAGACCTTTTGTGGTGATGGAGATGCTGAAAAAAAAAATGTAAAAACAAAGAGGTATAGAGTGATCCAAAAAAAGTAATGGGATCAGCATCACGTGTTGAACAACAACGAGATGATGGTCAGGATTGTATGTAGGATATATGAGGTGTAGGTGTGGCAGCAGTCTCCAGTTGGAGGCAAAAATGCTTTGCCATTTCAAACACATGATCCTGCGCAACTCACCTAATTACCCTGTGTTAATTATCCCCGACTTATAAAATGAGTATGGAGTTACTAGAAAGGAAAAAAAAATAGAAGATTTATAAATATAGTGTTTGCTTGACTTAGAGCAAGTGTAAGAGAAAAGAACTTTAGAGAAGTATGAGGGAGGGCTACGTAACTCTGTGGGATCTGGAATGGGGGCAGCAGCAAAGTGGTTAAGTACACTCCCTGGCATTCATGCTTTTGTCATTTAATTTCTGGGATGTGCAGATATTTTTAAAAGAACATCGAGAGCAGAAGAGAGAGCTTAGACTCCACTGAAATAGTCTTAAGATTTTTAGCTGTTTAGGAAGAATGAATTTAGTTTAAAAACAAATAAAATTAACTTTTTTTTAGACAGACTTTACGGCATCTGTACTGTAAGGCTGAAGAAAAGTTGTTCTAATCACTCTGGATTCAAGATTATTTTTTGATAACTGCAGACATTTTATAGAAACTGGGCAATTCCCATTTCATCTTTATGGACACTGCAAGATGAAGATGTTAAACATTTAGAAGAGTTTGGAGTCCAAATCTGGTTCAGAGACAACGGTATGAGCTTTCAAAAAATGAGTGTACAAGAACGAGGACAAGGAGTAAAAAATTGTACGGAATCACTAAAGAGCAAGCAAATATTTTTATGTTTCCCCAAAGCTGAGATCCTCATGCTGGATACATTGTATACCACTAGGCATAGATACACACCACCTCAATCCTGGAATCCTCAATTTTCTTGGGCAAGTGTGGGTGTCTGATAACTTTTATTGTAGGATAATATGCATGACGAAAGTATTGCAGAAAAAATCATAAAAAGGTAGATACAAATGTGAACATGGAGCATGGGAGTGGTCACCTACAAAGTGTGATTGGCTTCACAGGGATATATATGGGATGACAAGTTAGCCATAAAATTAACACTTTTTTTAAAAAAAAACCTATAATATTTTCACATGCACAGGAAAGGAAAATGGAAGCAACAGAAATGTTGGTGTCAGGAAATGAAGAGATATGTGAAATGCATATCCGATTGCAATAGCTTTTAATCCATATTATCCCCAAATGACAGCAAAGAAATTATTCAATTGAGAGGCCAATACGATTAGAGGGAATCTATCAAAGGGGAAATCTAACGGGAAAAATAATGCTCTGTTAATTCACTCTATCATTAGCTGAGGCAAACACCAAAAGAAGCCAAAAAAAATAATTTATTAAAAAAAAAGAGAAAATAAAGACGTCTGGCACAGAAAATGAAAAAGCAGAGGTATAACCAAATCAGCTGACAAGAAGCACTAAGAATGAAAATTGGTTGCTCTGGAAACAAACACAAAAAGGAAACATGGACAAAGGAACCCAAATGATGCTGAGACTGCCTGAGATGAACGACAGAGCAAAGGCTACATTTCATATTAATCAGATGTTTTCCCTTCAAAAGTATTGTCACCACTCACAGGAATAAACCACAGTGAGCAGGGCACACCATCTGAGCCTCCTCACAGTCTCAACAGTCAGTGTGCTTTAGAAAACATGGTTTTGGTTGTGCTGCATGGGACTAGGAGCTAAAGGCAAAGTTGAAAAGTGAAATGTAGTTCTCTCTTGTAATTGCAGGCATCATAAAATAAGTAGAATATTTTCGTGGAAAAATATTTTTGAGATATAGTTATTATTTTTTTGGATTTATTTTTCCTGCTTCAGTGTCACAATGTCTTCCACATTTTAAGGAAAATCCTTTTCATCTAGCATTCTGTTTCTGATGGTGGTCAACATCAGCTAACAGTGAGAGTAAAGCCTAAGAATCATATCTTCTGAGAAGATATGACTTTTAGTTCTAAGAAATGGTACCTGGCTACAGAAATTTTAATCATCTTACAGGAAAAATGCCCTGCAGCTTCAGAAACTACCATCAGCAAATAATTGCAGAGTCTGTTCTGGATCTTCAGTTCCACAGGCGGAGACAGAGTAGATGGTCTTCTTTTCCTGGTATATTAAATTCCTTATTTCCGCTGAGGAAGCTGAGTCAGCCGGTATATAAACATGACAGACTGATCCGAAAAGGCTACTCTTAGCAAAGCCAGACGGAAATAATTGACCTCAGTTCAAAATCAAAAGCTTTTCTAGAAGACTGATGGGCTTTATGCAAAATCCTTAATAAAAAACCCCAATTTATATTTCAACATGTTTGACCTGTAAAAAAAACCCAAAAGTATTCCTCTACAACATCATAAAATCATATAATGTTTTTTGTTGGAAATGGGCTCATTTAGCTCCAATGCCCCAGTCATGTTCAAAAACACCTTCGGCTTGACAAAGTTGCTCAAAGTCCTGTTCAATCTGACCTTGAGTAAGTGAAGTGATGGAGCATCCACAGCTTCTCTAGAGAGTATTTAGAAATTCTGCTGATGATTACTGAGCAAGGTCTCGGCAGACATTAACAAAAGAGAAACCACTGATTCATGGTCTAAGACCGTGTAAACTTACACTTCCCTTATGCCTGAATTTATCGCTTTTATCCCACCCTTCCAGAACACAATTTCACCTGAGATATCACACATGTTATTTCATG
The DNA here is from genome assembly GCA_035583185.1 of Anabacerthia variegaticeps. Classification (NCBI taxonomy): domain Eukaryota; kingdom Metazoa; phylum Chordata; class Aves; order Passeriformes; family Furnariidae; genus Anabacerthia; species Anabacerthia variegaticeps. The sequence continues at coordinate 18,997,683 of JAWWEW010000001.1, read as the reverse complement.
TTGCTATGTCTTCTTAAGGGAGAAAGGGGAAGCAGAAACCTATGATAGAAGAATGTTTTTTCTTGGAAACCTCTTCCCAGCTCCTCTGTGGCATAGTAAATAGCTATCTCTATGGCCATTGTTTGACAGCAGTATTGCTAATTCCTGCAACAATCTTCATTTGTATGATTCATAAAAGACATTTTATATTCTTCTTTGCTTTTTGATAGGAAACCTTTTCCTCTTCCATACTTTTCACATAAGTTCCTCAAATCTTCACATGAAAATCAGGCAGAAGTCTGCGAAGCAGAAAGAAGATATTTCATAACATCACGGTGAAAGACACAAAAATCCAACATCAGATTTTCAGTGTCTTGTCTCTTCACTCAGAAGATCTGTTCCTAGATTACAAATTACTCCTTTTAAAATATGCAATAGATAGTGGGAAAGAGGTCTGCAGCCATGGCCTCTCCAGAGCAGGAAAATGCAAGTGAGCATTTTATTCTTTTATTATATTTTGTATGCTTGCTTATCATTAAATTGAGTAATAGTTTTCTGATACTGAAATGTCTCCTATATCACATCTACTTTCATGCAAATACTTACATTTCTAAGAGTAAAATATAAACGTGTTCTCATAATTTCTGGAAGAAATCATTTATTCAGTGTTTTTTAATGAAACTCCTTTCTGAATGGAGATAGTACCAGTAAAAAGAAAACCCCTCTACTTTCCTGTGCCTTCAAACTTTTTTTTCACATTTAGTATCTAAATGCCTTCCTTTTCTGAGGGATTATTAAAAGAGCTAAAACTGTTACATTAGTTCAGCAGAGAGATGAGACTTTTTTAAAGAAATCAATGTCTGTAAACGCCCAGTAGATTGGTTTGGTACAGAAAAAGTCATTGATATAGGTAAGGAATTTCCTTTATATTCCTGTTCTTTTGTGAGAAGTCAGTGTCAAGTGTCTGGTATAATAACTAAAAGTTACTGTGGCCTGCTGAGACTGTGTTTTCCTCTCGTGATTTTAAATAACACCCTGCCTTTCAAAGGGAGAGCTCTCCTTCTATAGACGGGCGGCTGGATCTCTTGAAGGGAGGTACCTCTCCCATCTCCTGTGTAGTGTTAAGACCAGCCAGCAGATATGGTTGCTGATGGAACGGAAGAATATGGTATTTTCTTTCATTCCTGAATTTCAAATTAAAAGAACCATCTGTAGGCAGTTTTGTATTTCATAGAAAGAAGGCGGTGGGCGATGAGTTGGATGACCTGGAGAATTGAGTTTGACAAGTAGAGTGGCCAATTAAACTAAAGGAAGAGAAGAATTCTTTATTCTTAGTAATCCAGTGTTAATGCTCCTATGTGGCCCATGTTTGAAGCAGCAAATATGACCTCAAATCCAGAAGAGTGAGTTCAATCAGATGGCAACTTCTCAACCCAAAGCTAGTCGTGTGTGCTGCTATAATTTTTCTAATAACCTCAAACACCTTCTCTGTTTAAGATTCCTTTCCCATACTTTATTACTTCTGTTTTCCTGTTACATTCCTTAAACACTAACCTATTACACAATCTCTAGTTCCCTAAAACACATTACATTTACTACCTGAAAGCATTCAAGCAAGAGAAAGAAGAAACCTAAATTCTTTTTTAATGTGCCTATATTAAGATTTTACGAATCTGAAGAAGCACTCTTGACCATCATTTCTCAGTTCATAATTAAGTTCTCTTTTATCAAAATTACCTGGGGTAACTCAGTTTGTCTTCAGACTTGATTAGCTCTCTGACAGCATGTCAACCTAGCCTGGTAGACCAGACCTTCCCCTCGAGTCTCTTCCTCTATAAATCATATTGTGAAAATAAGTAAGTCTTCATCAAAATTCACCATGTGAGTTTGGGGCTATCAAGTCACAGGCAGCTGGGATGACAAGGAGTTTACTCACTTGTTTTAAAAGAATGGCTATGACGAGAGTGGCAGAAGAACTCGTGGTTGAACTCTCTTGACAAGTTGTGAGATCCAGGTTCCAGAAAACAGCCTTTTCATTGATTCCATTCTTGTGTAAAATACAAAATGTGTTTTGGGAGCAAAACCAAGTAGTCCAGTCCTTGCTCGTCTGAATATCCTAACTGCTGGGAAGAAAGTTATATTTCCTTTTTTGCTGCTTTTTAAAGTCTCCATTCAGGATGATCTGTGGTACAAAGAGGATCCTTTTTCACATCACTTTTGGATCTGCATAATAACAAAAAAAAGAGTAGAGTCAGTTCTAAAGAAACTTAAAATTATGATTCTTTCAAAAAAGTGTCTCATCATTGATGATTCAGGTCATGAGGTCTGCACTCCATTTAGATCCATTTTCTCATAACTTGATTGCTTCTCCTACAGTAAATATCACCCAATTAGGGAGAAAAGTGTAAAGTGGGAACCAAAAAGGCTAGGTTTATGCTGCATTTGAGAGGCTTTACAATTTTTCTTCCCCAGAATCATACTGTCAGTGTGTTTAGGATGCTGTCTTTTTCATAGGGACCAGTGACATGCTTGTGGGTTTACTTGCAGTTAGTGATTTCGGCCTTGAAGACATGTCCTTCAGGGCTTTAGAGAGGCTTGTTGCTGAGTCAGATTGTCAGGCCTAGAAGGGTGATTAATGTGCTGAATGTGAAGGATATCTTTGGAATAATGTCCATGAATTATTTTGTATGAATATAATAATGAGGGCACAGGGCAAGAAATGAGGTTAAGTTGCAGAGAAGGAGACAGGGATGTTAGATAAGTTGTCATGGCATTCAGTAAGCAAAGCAGCTTAGAGAGGAAAAAAAATCTCCACAAATCCCTGGTATTTGATAAATTGGCCCCAACTAGTATTTATACATAGAGATTCGCAGTCATTTACTCCAGTAGGAAGCGGATGATTTTTCAATTTTTTCCTGCTCAAAGACTGCCAAATACATTTATAAAATATCCTGGCAACTGGAAAAAAGTTTCTAAAAGGTAACAGAAAGTTTTTTTCTAAATAGTCTAATTTTGAAAATCTCGCTCACAACGACCAATTTATATAACGCTCTGGTATTATTTTGGAGCTGCTAAGTGCCCCCAAGGCATGGGCTGGGAGGAGAGAAACAAGGATGTGGGGACCAAAGGCAAAGGCAGCCATGTCTTCCCAAGGGCCTTCAGAACAGAGCACCCACACCACTGCTGAAACTGCTCTGGTGTCTTCATGCCCTTCCTCACAATACTGTGTTGTGGAAAGGATGGCAATGAGTCTCAGATGGGTTTACAATATGACAGTAGATTTGGATGGAGGGGATGAAGAGAGTTTTCTTTATGTTATTCTTTCTCATCTTCGTTTTCTCTTTCTTCCCGCCTTTGCCACAAGCCTGCAGTGCTGAAATAGCAACATCTCTTAACTTCCTTCTGCAGTGAATCACCATCTCTCAAACAAAAAAACGGATGCTAACTCCTCTGCCTGATTGTTTAGATGAAATGCCGTGCTTGGAGACAGAAAACTCATCGCCTCCTGGAGAGACGCAAAAGCCCTTCTAAAGGGATGATGAAGAACACTGGCTGGATTCTGCGTCTTAGTGCAATCAGGCTCTGTTACAACCAAGTCAAAGATACCTACTAGAGCATATTGTAAAATATAACCCCAAAATGACCATCTGTTTGAGGTGATGAATCAGCTTAGAACTTGGATCACAAATGTGATTATTTCCTTGGGGCTCTGGTCCTTTCTTTCTGTTATGTCTTTGTAACTAGTTCCACGCATGGGAAAGGGTGAAGTGGTGAGTGGTGGAAAAAAAGGTGATTCTTCCATCTTGTGTAAGCTTGGGATGGGAGTTTGGGGCCATAATGATTACAGGCATTGAATCTCACAATTTTAACATCCTTAGTCCATTTCTCTTTGCATGTATTTATCTGACATAGCACATCAGAAGTTAGACAAAAAGCTGAACTGTGTGGCCGAGACTCACATCCAAGGTACATACAGGATAAACATATACAAGATCTGCATAAATCTATCTTAGAAAATTCATGCTACATTCTTCAGAAGCCTTTGCTGAACTGACAGTCTCAAAGTGTATTTGTGATTGGGTTCTTTTGGGATGTAGATTCTTCTTAGCCTCAGTGCCCTCAAAACGCAGCAGCATAAGTGATTTCTGGGACTTTATTTTCCATGGTGGTCCCCATGTTACATGAAAGAACCTGTGTGTTATTTTCCCCAAGAAAGTGGCAGACATTAGAAAATTGAATTTAACGTTCCAATATGCCAAGCAAAAATATGCTTTGCATATCTTTCACAAAAAGTAAATGAAATGATATTCTGAGAAGGACGATAGCCATTTTTCAATTATATCAGACAAATGTTCAGTAAAAAGCATGATCTGTAAATGCCAAGCTGTTTAGTGAAGAAGGATCAACATTCCTGATATTTCATGCGACAACTAATGTCTTCTGCATCTTTCAAGAAAATGAGCCTTTATTGTTTCTCTGGACATATTCTTCCAAATTCATTTCACTAATTGCAATACTTCAGAATTTATAAGTATAACTAAAAATAAGGAATGAAAGCCTAGGGACATTTAATAGAAAGTCCCATTTCCCTAGTGTTGTCAGATTTTTTGTGGCCAAGCTGCTTGCAAAAAACAGAATCTACAAACCAAATGAATGTGATGTACTCTTATTTTATTCAGGAAACATAGCGTGGAAAAGATGAAATATATTTGTGAACTTTTTTAGAAAGTTAATGTCTGGGTGATAATGAATATTCTAGAGACAATTTTTTCTTCCCTGAAAGTAACATATTTAAACATACAGTTTTTGAGAGAATCAATAGCAATATTCCACCTTGAAAAATTTACAGGCACCTGAACATGAAAAAGGCCAAAGGTTTTCTGTTGGAGAAATGCCGTAGAATGTTTTGCAAGCAGATATTTTTTTCCTCTCTTTGCCTTTCCCTTCACCTATTTAACATTGCAAATAAAACTAGATTTTCTGCAAACAGAGTCAGTGTTCTCATATTAAAGAATCAGCCCTATAATGAAGTGATCTCTCCAAAGAATTAGACAGCAAGGATAATCAGTTAAATTTTCAATAAATTCTTTTTTTTTGTATTTGCTTCATTTAAGACAGCCTGGAAGTTTCACACTCATTACCTGGGATATTGGACATAAAAATTACTTGGCATATTTAAATTCGTTTTCAAATTGCACCGCACAATTTTGTTTTACTCATATTGGGAAGGGATCAATTTTTTAAAATCCCAGTTATTCTTGACCTAGCAGCACAATGAATAAAATAATTATATGAACAATAAATCACAAAGTTGTGTTTCTGCTTCAGTTTTTCAAGTACCTTTTAGCAGTCTTTTTGCTGAAGTTATTTTGGAAGGGTCCAGAATCCTTCTGGCGTCACCAGTGTTTCTTCCTATCTCTGGAGTCCTTCCTGCACAGACCTGGCTAGGCTTCATGTTGACCAGCAGCATCTCTGCCTCTTTGGCATGGAAAAGTCCTAGAGTATTTTTATTATTGCTTCCTTCCTCTGTCCTGATATGTTTCCATGTTCCTTGTGTGAGAGTACATATTACCATCTCAATGCTTTTTTTCTTCCAGCTGTCTTATCTGTAGATAGAAAAGAAAAAAATATTTATGCCACAACAGTGATGTGGGAATACAGTTACAAAGATAAATTTTGTTCTTCTAGGAGAGATAAAGCACACTTTTGTTACTGTCCAGAATCAAAAACCCAAAATGCTATTTCTTGATTTACCAGCAAAAATAACTTCATTGTATATACAGAGATTTTCAAAGACTCCTAGCAGAATGCTTCTGCTGGAAACTCCTAGCCCAAATATATTAAACATCATTTGACCAATTTTACACCTCCTGACTGAGGTGTTAGAAGAATTGTTGTAGTGTATTCAGACTATTTTTTATATCTTCATTTAAAAAAAAAAAAGCCCTGCATGATACCTTTAAGGTTTTGAGAATAAAGAACATTTCCTCTATGAAGAGTCTTTGCACATGGATCCTCTGTAGCCTACAAATTAGAAATTTTACAACTATTTTTATAACTTCTCCTTTTAGAACGAGAAGTGGGCAAGGTGTTTGCAAAGCTAATGAGCAAAGGACAAACCTGGGGTCCAGGAGTCCTGGCAATAAGTTGTACGCAGAAAATGCAAGATTATCCTGTAAGACAAATCATGTAAGAGCAATTTCCCCAGTCTTGTTTGGTCCCTGGAGATACATCAATCTTGGCTGCATTTATTTAAAGCTGCAGCAAAACTCACATTTTGGAAAACTGTTTGCAAAGCTTCCAGGGGGAATCTGTGTCTCATGAAGACACGGTCCCCTGGCAAACACAGCCAGCACTCCCCTGGGAACCCACCACTCTTCCAGTCTCCCTGATTTGCCCTTTATAAGCAATGAGGTGGCCTTGTAGGATTCCCCGCTCCCCTCTGGCTTGCCAAAATTTGTTAGGACTTGGCCTTGATGAATCATGTGTATTGAGTAGCTAGTACAGCAACAAAGCCCCCAAAAATCCTTAGGCTAATATAAAGAAATGTGATATTTCCCAGACATAAAGTTAAAATTCACAGTCTTTTGGAATATAAATTCCTGACTTAAGTAGTGATTGCTCTATGTCAGCTTTTTTTATGGCAATATGCAATTACTTCATATTCCTCCTTGGTATCTGAACAAGAGCTAGAATCACTGGCTCTCCTCAACTTACTCCCACTGAAAATGTCAGTAGAATCTAATTATCTGAATGAAATTCGCTTTCATTAATGCCTGATTTCTTATCTGCATAATAGTTGAACTAGTCATTCTTGTTACTGCAGTTATGAGTTCACACATTTCATTATGTTCCTGGAAAAAGTATTCAGACTTACATAACTTATATTTGCCTAAGATGAAAGAAACCAAGCCTCTGGTGAAAAGGTTGAGAAATATTGTGTCACTGAGTGAAGGATTTATTGCAGTTCCTCAGTTAGTTTTAAGGATTTCTACTTCCTCTAAAACATGCAGAGTTGTGGTTCTGGAACTCCTTGACCAGGTAACATGAATTTCTCTGAGCTGTGATTTTTCTCTTGTATTTCGGTAGAAATGGCTTAGTGTTCTCATTTGGCGAGAAATGTAATTCTCTAACAGTACTACAAACATTTGTGGAACAGTGTATGGCAAACAAGGTGCATACAGTTCATTTTCCTACCGTTGGCCGGTGTCAGCTCTCTACTGGAAATGTACAAAAAGTATACAGTACCTTTCTTATGTCCTCTGCTAACACCAGTGCTGAGTAGCAAGCCTGAAATACTGACTGTAGAAAAGATATTTCCAAATATTTTAGAGAAGTTGCTAAGTCAAAGACAACCAGGGAACCAAAAAGCATACAGGAAAGAAACCATCAGAATAGTGGTAAGGGGATGGGGATTTCCTTAATGCCTAAAACAAATACAACAGGATTAATCAGGCACTTATTTCAGGAGAGCAGGATTGCCTGAGCTGACTCCTGCTTTTTCTGCTTGTCCTGCTGATCCTTACAACATTTTTGCCCTCTGGCCTTCACCATGTTCAGAGATGTTAAACTGAGGACAAAGGGACACTATGACCATTTGTAACTCCAACTTCAGACCCTCTCCCCTCCCAGCATGCTGCTGCTAAACCTCAGGATCAGCAATGGTAATTATCTTGCTTTTGACCCAGACTATGAATTGAGATGTGAACGACTCCTTTCCACTATTTTTCTGACCCTCTTACACTTTAGGTTGATTGAGAAATAGCTCTCTTTTTCCAGTCCTTAGGTTAATGAGGATCCATAATCTCCTTCTCGGAGCAGAGAGCTCCTTGTCTCTGAACAGAAAGGAATGTCAGTCTCACACTGCTTGCATCAGCTGAGTTCTATAGCGAAATGAGGTAACTGGGCTTGTGTAATCTACCCCAGTTTTACACTACTGTCTTTTTTATTTTCTGTGGATATGTCCTGACTAAAAAACAATTCTTGAGTCTTCCAAACTCTCATGTATTTTTAATGGCCTTTGGTTCATAAATGTGTGTAAATGCTGAGGATGAGCGTTTCTGATCTATCTGTATCTCAGCTCTAGAATGAAGTGGAATAAAGAGGCTTGCTTAGTGTAAGAAACGCTCTGGGAAAAAAAAAGTTAAGTTGAATAACACTTGCAAAAGAAATCGTAAATAAACCGCCTGACAATTCAGGTGTCCATTTCCTCTACGTAAGTCTGTATCTGACATAAAAACACAACTCATACTAAACAAACAAACTGAGCAAAACACCAGTCTTGCAGGACTTAAGTTAGATATCATCTCTGAACAACACTATCAATTTTAGCATTCATAACAAATGCACAGAATATGCCGATTTTGAGTATTATGGCTTCATTCTGCAGA
>JAWWEW010000001.1:18966085-18989214 GCA_035583185.1 Anabacerthia variegaticeps | reverse complement strand
CAACACTATCAATTTTAGCATTCATAACAAATGCACAGAATATGCCGATTTTGAGTATTATGGCTTCATTCTGCAGATTCATCTTGAATGGATTATCAGCAAGGGAATAAGGATATGTAAGTGCCTGGAGAGAGTAGGTGTATTGTGTAATTTAGTTACATTATATTTCTTGATATTTCTCTTGCATTTGATTCAGCCAGAGAATTACTGACGGATCCTTTCTGCCTAATATTCTTTTGAATGAAAAACGGGGCTTCAGAAAGTCTGATAATTCCTGTGGTACTCCAAATATCAAAGATCAAGAACTTATGTATAATATCAAGAGATTAAACACTACAGATGAGAGAGAAAGTTAAATATTAAATTCTTCCCCACTTGATTGCCCATAACCTCCCTCAGCTGGTATTACTCTTCAAATAATCTGCTTTTTTCCTCCTCAGCACCAGTGCCATTGTTTTATATCGAATATGAAACCACTTATCATAATGTAGATTTCTTGAGCTTTGATACTTGTTCTGAGAAATACCAATAGATGTGCTAGCGATTTTGATGAGGTGACATATGTTGCAGGAAATTTCTAAGAAACATTTTTTGTCAAAGCAATTTTGAGGTATGTGGTTTTAAGCCAGACAATTTAAATATAACAACTTGCCATGCACAGTATTCTTCTTATTAACCAAAAATTCCTTTCTAATTTTAATTCCGTCTGTAAAACTCTTGAGCAGTGATTTATTGCTTTCGTTCCTCGTGCAGCTGGGAGAGATTACAAAATTATTTGCTCCAGCTAGCAATTACGCTATGTCTTTTTTTAATTCCAAATTGAAAGAGAAAATCTTTTAAATGCTCCTCTCAATTTTTCCAAAGTGTAGAAGATCCCCAGTGAAAACTCATTTCCTGAAGCAGGCAGTAGAGGGAGCAACATAGAATTGTTAGGCACTATTAGCGTGCTGGCACCTGTCAATGTGTCTGCACCAGGCTGGGGTGGGTGGGCTGCGGGCGCTCTCTGACCACAGCAGTCCATGATGCCTTCATTTTACAGGTGACCATAGATGAAGCCAAATTTTTAGGGATCAGTAAATAGGTCACCAGACTACTGTTTTTCTCTTTGATTTTTAATAACATGGACTTATAGCATTTCCTTTGCTCATGGAAAATAGTGTAGCCAAGCAGCTTTCCAGTACCTCAATGGGGGTACAACCCAGCCAGAGAAGGTCATTTTACAAGGACACATATTGATAGAATGACTGCAATTCAAAATAGAGTTCGTTCACATTAGATAATAGGAAGAAATTCTTTATTGTTTAGGTGGAAAAAGATTCCCAGAAAAGTTGTGGCTGTGCCATCCCTGGAAGTGTTCAAGGCCAAGATGGAATGGGACTTTAAATGACTTAGTCTGATGGAACGTGTCTCTGCCCATGGCAGGGGGTTGGAACTGGTTTTGATCTTTCAGGTCCTTCCAACAAAAGTAGTATATGATCTTACAGTGACAGTCCCTTTGGGGATAAGTACCAAATGGAAGTGTGTGTAATGTGGGCTTGGCTCATTTCCTTCTCAGTGATGCCTCCGGCAGTTATTCCCACCCTGGTCGTTGACGTCTGTAATAAAGTAAAAAACACCTCCTGGCCCTCAAGGATAACTCTCAGCCCCAGCATCCCACAGAGCTCTCGGTTTCATAGCTGAACTTGCGGTCCCGGTGCGTGTCCTGCTTGTTTCTTGAACGCAGCTCCTCTGCAATCCCCCCGAGCCCACCGGGTGGCAGCATTCCCTCACTCTTGGGCTCACCCGCTCTCCCGGAGCCGGGAGCTCTCTAGGACAACGGTGGGATAGCGCTGAGATGGCACTGGCATCGAGCTGTTCTCAACGGGGACAGCCAGGAAACTCTTCTGGCTTTCGGTATTGGGTAAGAGCCCCGGGTACGGTCGGGATCGCTGGGAAACCGCGCAGAGCAGCTTTCTTCTGAATGTGCCATTTGTGAGTTTACCAGCGGCTAAGGTACTAACTCCTCAGACAAAATTATAACTTCAGTTTTCAAACAAAAATCAGGATCACGAATATTTTAGGCCTCGTGTTATTCCCATTCCCGTGACCAGCGATCAGAGGAAGACACAGATTAGGAAAGTGCTTTGTGGCGAAATGCTTCCTTAGTCCCTTGCCCCCTTACTCAACTTAATTTTCTCTCCAAATTGTCTGAATATGCCTTCTAACTTTTACTATTTTTATTATTTATTTACTCATTGTTTTCCTTATAATCCAGGGGATTTTGTAAGATTCAGATTTTTTTATAAGAATGAGTCTTTACTAGAATGAGAAATAAGGAGTCAGGAAAATCATTACAAAACGAGGGAAACATGATGCTTTCCTGCTCTCCCTCATTTCATAATGTTAGAGCATAGAGAACTCCTTGTTTAGAGCATGACAACATACTAATTGGAGGACCAACTGCTGTGGGGGAGAGAGAGAATTTGTCCTGAAACTATTTTTTAAATTAAGATTTGTAGCAACAACGGTGTGTCCAAACACTTAACCTTTCATTTCAAAGAAAAACTCTGGGGCATATATAAGGACACCACAAAGGCAAGTGTGAAAAAACACCAAAGCAATATGCAAGACAGCATAAAGCAAAGTATGCAAAAAAGTGGTCACGTTATGCTGGAAAATCCAAGAACAGCCTGAGACAGCAAGATGAAGTCTCTCAGTAGAGTGCAAGAGCTGGAGGAAAAGTGTTCCAGCAGGCTAACAGGAGAGGCTTGAGGCTAATGAGATTATCACAAGGTTCCAAAATATTGGAGGTACAGAAAGGCCAGCAAAGTTGTGGGCCAGATTGACGAGAAGGCTCTCCAGTACCTCTCTGAGTTTGCCTGAAGAATTTATTCATTGGTTATTTGACTTGAAAACATTAGTAAAAGAACTATTAGGATATGTGTGTAGGTTTTTAATATCAGGTTATTTACTAGGCATTGAAAGATATCTCAGTCAAAGCTGTTTTCTGAGTAGTGCAAATAATAGTTGAAAGATTCACATGCAAGAAACTGTGCAAAGTGATTTACTCTTTTAGTTCTGGTAATGCATTCTCTCTGTATCACGAGAAAATTTTGGTACAATTGTTGTCTTGTGCCTAGAAGAAATGGATTAACAAGTTTGATTATTTGTAATTGATAAAATTTTAAAATGTGCATGTTAAATCCCAGTATTTAATTCTATTAATATAATATAACCTTTCTTTTTTTTTAATTTACTATCCATAGCTTCTTATCTTTCAATGTAATTGACTTAATAAAGCTTAGTAATTCAACAGTAATATATCAACTTTTTCTTCAGCTAAATAAGGAGTCCAGTAGAACTATGATAAACATGATATGATTAATTTTTAGCCTGCTTTTTTTGTTTCTGTCTTTTGGAAATAAAAGCCCTGTAGTATAACAAGTTTAAATTTGTTTTCCAACACCACACATACTACATCTTACACTGCAAACTTTAAGGGGGGAGCAGAGACCTCACTGACATTTGTCTGGGCAAAGTCACTTTAATTCTTTGATTCGAAATGGATCTTTTATCAGTCCCTCAGGATTTCCTAGACTACTGCAAACAGTTCTGTAGTTGGCTGTGAATGGTGTCTTGCCCTTGGGTTCCTCTGGGTTCCTCAAGAATTCCAGCTGAGGTTCTCAGTAGATAAAAACTGGCAGGTCTACTATTTTTCATGATGTCGCCACTTAGTAAAACTCAAAAAAGATGAAGTAAATGTCAGTGAATGCAACGCAACTGTGTTTGTATCTTGAAAACGATAATTTGAAGCATTTCCCAAGCGCTGGTAGTGGAAATGAAAGGAAATTTCATTCAGGTGTGTGAAAGGAACTGCAAGTGATGATTGGTGGAAGGAATTATGCATTCTTATAGAAACGTTTGTTCTTGCAAGCTTTTATAACGTGAACACATCTTTCCTGATAAATGATGACTCAGAACAGAGCTTTTCACTTGGCATTTGATAATTCATTTCAATTGCAGCAAAAAATAATTGTTCTATTCAACCACAACAGGAGGTACTTACTCTGCCCTTAATGAGCACATTAGAACAGGCAACTCATCCTTGTCTGATTTTAGCACTGGCCACAAACTTTATGACTAACTCATTATTTAGTCAACTCTCAGTACTAAGGAATAAAATTCTTATTAGTTGCAATGGTGTAATAACAGTATTTTCAGTTCCATAAATCACTTGAATATTCACTATATGTTGGAAGAATCTGGAAATCTTTGGGAATAGTACTGTTTAATCTCATATATGCTCTCTATTTTTTTTGAAATTTATAAAATTGGAGCAATATGACATAGTAAAGAAAAATAAATCTCTTTACATTTGATCAACAGTCAGGACACAAATAAATAATTTAAATGTAGGCAGCGTTTTCAAACAGAAAAAAGTGGATGAGAGAAAGCCATCATACTAGCACTTGGTATGCTGGTATTGCATATGAGAATGCAGGGACCATTTAGCTTTGCTTTCAGAGAGGCCTGAGTCACCAACAATGTCAAAAGACATGTATCACTGGGGTAAGAAACTGCTCCTCTGCATCAGTGACCTTATCTCACTCAGGGAATGTAAGAGATGTTTGCTTTCCAGAGAGTCCTTTCTGGGAGTGTTTCCACTAGGAAACACTGAACTGGACCTCTTGGGTTACCCAGCCATTGCAAGAACTCTCAGGTTCCAGAATTTTATTTATTTATTTTTTTTCCAAATCGTGCAAAAGAGCAGGAGAAAATTTGTTAGGTGTATCATACAGTGTAGAAAATTTGTGTACTTAATTCTCACTGGGGTAATCCGGCTGTCTTCAGGGAAGGTGAATGAACGTACAAAAATATCTCTATAGTAATGAAAGATAACTTATTGTGCCACTGGATATTGAAGCTGTGTGGCCCTGTGGGTAATAAATTACTACTATTCAGGCTGATGAGCGCATCGAGTAAAGCTGATGCAGAGTACTCTAATGACCATTAGAACAGACTGCAGCAAAAAAAGGATCTTATTTAAATACATTTCCATATGTACTGTAAATTAGGCAAAGGTACAGCTGCATTTATGCGCTGAGACAGCCTCCGGTTTTTTTCAGTCTAACAGACTTTGCTCTTTGAATTCAGGTTTTATCTATATGAGCTGAATGCTACTAGTATTTATGACTACTCTTTGTAAGGGAAGCAGCAAAGCTAGGGAGGAGCAGTCTTCTTAACAGAGAAGCAGCTGGAGAACGCATGCTCCGGGTGAAGGCAAGGTACATCCATCACGCAGCATTGCACTGCTGTCATTCCCTAAGAACACCTATTTGTACCTCACACCTAACATGATCTTTATGAAGGCAGTTTCTGAGTGAACCTACTAAAGTAAATTTAAGACCAAGAGGCAATACTTCTCCTTTACACTGCCATAGAAAACAAGGTTTTTTTCTTTATATGACCTTCCATACCTTGCTGTCCAGACTCCTCTCCACACTGTGCGTAAGTGAGTTTGATTTGATTGACGTCTACTTCTACACCACTTCATAAATTACATGTTTTACAGAACATTTGATTGCTCACATATACCTATGTACTTGAAAATAAGGCACGACAAGCACGAAGTATCTTTGCTGTGCCATATGGAGAGTGAAATTTGTGTCATATTGTCGGTAACTGTGATACTCCCTTGCCTTGGGACTTCCAGCTTGAGATACATCAGCAGCTCTCATCTTATGCTTTTTGTGTCTGGGTCCTTCATGGTCAACTTTGCCTTTTGTCTTTTTTTGCTCTTTTCGGTCTAGTTTGGTCTTTTCCTTGAGGGTAAGAGGTGATGTGTGTTTTACAACATTTTTTTTGTTTTTTCTTTTTTTCTGAAGAGAACCTTTTGAATATCGTGGAGTCATGCAATATATCCGTATATATCAGTTTATCACCTATAAGGTACGATTTGATCAAGTAACTGAGACAAGCAACTTGCAGTAAGCTAGCTGCCAGTGACATTTAGGCAGTCAACACTGCAAAAAATCTCCTATGTGAGCCTCATATTCAGCACATGGGGTCAGACCTGCGCTTCTCAGGAACAAATGAATCCCCAGATTGTTTGAAGTGTAGTAAATAAAGGTGGATATTTGAGCTAATGAATTAACCGTTGAAAAAATAAAGCACACAAATTACAGTTAACTGCTTATAATTGTAACCTACCTCAAGAATGAAATTACCTCGTCAGGATTAAAGAATTATTGCATGGGTGTCTGCTGACACAATTTGTTTGCTGACTGAATTTCCAGTAAATGGTGGTAATCAGTCCAGGCTTTGTCAGGCACAACGGAGACTTTTCCTTCGATGAAGCCAATGAAAACTATTGGAAAGACAAATATCCAAAAGAGGGAGAATTTTCTAAGGCGAGGCTCTATAATTTGCATGAGGCTGGAGGTGATGACATCATCCAAATATTGAGTGTGTCGAGAGCATCATCGATTAACTGCAAAGAGAGAGGAATGAGTTAAGAGGTTTTTCTCCCAATTTTTTCAGAGTTTCCAAAGACTACTTAGAAGTTGCAAAAAAGATCATTAACTCTCAATCTATTGTTAATTTTTCATATCTAGGAATAACAAGATCACTTAAGTCCCTCGTTAAATGATTAAAATTAATTGGCATTTATTAATAGGTCAAATTCTTTTTTAAAATTTAAACTGGTATAAACAATTTTAAAAAGGGGTCTTTTTCACAAGGTTCTAATCGTCCTTAGCTATTTACTTCTCTTGCATGATTTCTGCACCAATGCTGATTACAGAAGAAATTCAAGCTAAAATTTTGCTGGACTTATAAGGTGAAAAAAGGGGAACCAGATGAAGCAAATTACCATTCTGAAGCATTTCTTTGGTTCTTTGCCTATTTATAAGCACTTTTGTAACTACTCTGAATCATGAGAGTTGAATGTCTTGAATCAGCTGAGAGGACTTTTATTTAGACATGAAGCTAAAGATCAGAAGATTTAATGTGTGACAGCTGTAGAAAACATATGTGCTAAATGCTCTCAGCCTTAGGTAGACAGCTAGCTGGAAGCAATAGCAAATCCATATGAGACAATTGTTCAACGTTTGCACTGAAAAAAAAGTTTTTTTGTATTTATTCATTTCCAGTTTGCCAAAAAAAAACCCACTCCCAAACCCTATAAACCCCAAAACAATAACAAGAGAGGTGCCTCCATTACCATTTAAAAATTTCATTTGAAACCTTTTCTTCTATATATTTGAATTATTTGGTCCAAGTGTTAAACCCCTTGCCCAGTGGTCTAAAGACTTTTCTTCTTCTAAAGACTTTTTCCTTTGTCCATTGCCTCAAAATGTTCTCACAACCTCCATCTGTTTCATTTGGGCAAAAATCAATTTGTACCACGTTTTGGCACTTCGTTTGACACCTGCCAGCTTTTGAATACATTTAATGACTATGCAAGTGGGGTATGAGCATGATTAGACAAAAAAGAAGTCGCAAGAGAAGGATTAAATAGTTAAAAGTTATGTCTATATTCTGTGGTATTAAGGTTTCAGAGCTGTGAGGAGTTTATGTCAATGGATATCGTTTCATATGTTGTGTTGTTTTAACACACTGTGACCTGATTCTGAAGGTAATTTCTTAACTAACTTTCTTATATGACAATAAATTTCAAAGGCATACAGAAGTACTCAAAATGTAGAATTAAAAATAACTTCATTTCTGAAATATCTGGTATTGGTTAAATATACATATTCTACCTACATTTAATTAAATTTCTTTTAAAAATATCCCCTGGTTTCAAGAATTAGGTCAGTTACTACAAATACCTTGACTCATTTAAACAGTTCTGAATATGGCCATTATGAAAACTGACTTATACAATATTTATAATTTTACCTATTTTTGGTTTTCAATTAATTAAAAACAATTCCTTATGCTTCTAAAATGATGATGATAATAAAATATTTTTTGTTTCAGTTCAGCAAGAGACTTGCAGTTGGCTTTAACAGTAAAGCAGGCAGGGGGTCACTGATTCAGTGTTATCTCCATCGAGCTGTTGTGCATCCCTTTCTGTGAAAGTGGTCTCCTATGATTCTCAGGCCCATGAAGGACTCAGGATTTTAATAGACAAAATTAGTTGTGCTTTCTTAAATAAAAAGACTCAACATTTTCATTACACAGGCCTGAATAATTCTGTTGAAACCAATGAGACTCTCTGAGTGTTTTAGCTAGCTGCAGCTGAAGTGACTGAAAATTGTATTGAGGTCTGAAGTATGAGAGACTCAAGCATTACTAGTGCTGAGTGAAAGATAAAATGCTGTAAGTGTGGAAATTATATACCAAAAAACACTTTGGGTATTTGACTTTCATGCTCCACATTGGAAGTGGACACCTCCTTGCTCTGATTATGCACATCTCATGCACTCATTTCTGCCTGTTGGACTCTTAAAGAGTGTTTACTCACAAAGGATGGCTGCCAAAGGAGTCTGCTCCAAACAGGCTCTTGGACTGTTGTGCCACTCTGCCACCATGGCATTTCATTACCTACCATGTTAAAAGAGAGATGAGTAATTGCAAGAGCTCACTGTACAATTTATCAAGTTTACATATGGCTTTTCTATGTAGGAGCTGTATAAAATTTCGAAATATCGCTTCCTTTTTTAACTACTTTGTTTTGAGCAACTAGTGTTTACAGCCATGCAGCCTGCAAGACAGTTGCCCATTTGTAGTTCCCTAATCAACTTGCAGTTACAAAGGGTACCTCTCTGACAAAAACCAGGTGCATGCCACAGAGCAGGTAGCTCAAATGCTGTTATATCACATTTATACATATGTAACTTATGCAAGTGAATCGAGACTGGGCAGAAAGAGGCAGGTTTTATAACTTGTGAATAGTCCTTTTGAGAACTTTGCCCAATAGCAAACCATCACTAGACTGCAAGAAGTTAAAATCACTTCTCTAGTTATTTCAGCTAGAAGCCTCACTGATCTGACCAGAAACTGGCTATGAGCCATGTCACTGAAATCCAGCTACCAATACAAGTTTGTCTGAATTTCAAGGATCATCAGTTCTAGATTCAGTAAATTTTTGCCTATCAGTTAGGATGTTAAACACAGGATAATTACACATAGAGGTTCTCATACCATACAATTTAGGAGCTAATTTAGATAGCCAAGTCACTTACAGAGTCCGCAAAGAAACACTGATTTCCTCAAGGGAGATTTCAAAGCTTCAAAATTAAGTATCTAGGAGAGTTTAAAATAGTTGATGCGAACAGAGTAACTGCTCTCTATGCTTTTTAATTGCCCTTGTGCTGTAACTCGTCATGGCATTTCTCACAACCTCCTTGTATAGACCAGTTTTGTGACCTTGCAGAATGTTGACAGACCTCTATTGCACCCCACAGTATCGGAGGCTGCTTGTGCCTGATCCCCCTTAGGCCATCTTTTGCTAGCAGGTTAACTCTACTAATGAATATAATAGGGTATTCATAAAATATAATGGCACATTTGATCCCTGATGCTTCCAGCTGAAGATTTGGTCCTGGATTTATATCAAATGCTTCTGTCAGAGGTGCTTGAATGGTTGCATACTCCTGAGGTGCCTGACACATTATTAATATAGTTTCTTATTCTAGGTCTGGTATGTGAGGCTGCTATTCACAATGCGTGTATTACGTGTCAGTCACCACAATATTATCCTATGAGTTAATGCTGAAGCAAGGTCTGGCACAATTGAAGAATAAAAAAACATTCAGCAATGTTAATCCTTGCACTGTTATTTGTTCTTGAAAAGCCCAGTTGGCTTGATCCTTTTCTGACAGATGTCAGTGACAGAATTTTCTGTTAAGTGAAATGCCGTGAGACAGGATTTCTCTCATATCAACAGTCATCATAAATACATGTAAAATATAGAATCCAAAAAACAGCTGGAAAAGACCTTAAAATGTCACCCAGAGCAGACCAGACAGCCTGATGGACATTTCTCTAGCTTCCTCACCTCACCGGTGAACCATCACTAAGTGGGTTATTCCCTGTCCTTACTGCCCTTAACAGAGAAACATGCTTCCTAATGTCTTGCCAGGATCTTTTTTCTGCAGATAAAGCCTGCTGGTTTCCTTCTTATCATGGATGCAGGAAACGTAAGGGTTCCCTCTTTGCAATTGCCTTTTCTGTATTTGAAATCCATTATTGTGTCTCTGCTTCATTTTCCTTTCCATAGATTGCACAGTACCAATTAGTTCAATCTTTCGTTGGAGGTGATGTTTTCTAGGTCTCTGATCATTCTTACACTGAATAATAATGCTTTGTGAAAGGAAAAAAGGATTCAGAATGATTGTATTATTATTGCTACAACTAATTATTCAATTACAATACATTTTATTTGGGTTATTGCTAATCTAACTTTACCTTTGATGCTTAATAATATGTACACAGATATATCCTCACCACTGTCCTTCTGTGTTAGGTTGGCTCACAGTGTTTATGAGTTGCATTTCGAGAAATAAAAAACTTCTACAATCCAAAAGACATGCTCTCAGGACTAAGAAATGCAGACATCCTCTCTTTCTTGCTATGTGGCAGCTAATGATATGACCGGATCCCTGTGGGAAATTACATATCTGCTACCATCACACAAGTTCACAGCAGTGTTGTAAACAGCTTCAGCCTGTCTCTCCTTCCTCATCCTATTGGCTATTTTCCCATACTCTGGGCCTTTTGCAGATTCTGTTACACATACGTGACAACCCAGGTAGTCATAAGTAATTGAAATTTTGATTCCTATAACTGCAGATTCTGTACAGAGGGATATCTCAAATTCAAAGACTTAATCCAACTTCAAAATGAAAACTTTTCATGCAACCTGTTCCCTTAAGAGGTGTTTCTCCATTTTCACTCAAAATCTGTAAGAAAAAAAGAAAAAGAGCGTAAAAGCTGTGCAATTTGAGGGAGAAAGGAGAGGAACAAAACCAGAGGAAAAGAAGAGAAACAACAGAAACTCACTCAGAAAAAGGAGAGGAAATATTATCCACTAAAAACAAGAGAAAGGCTGGCATCAAAAGTGGTTCTCAGTCTCAGAAAACAGATAGTAGCCAGGCACTGGAGGTGATATCTCCAATAAAATCTCCTCTGCAGAGAGAGATACTCCTGCAAACATGTTACTGGTGTAGGAGTTAGGAGAGAAAGTGATTTTTACAGGGCTGAACTTCAGTAGGATTATTTAAGCACAAGGATTCAAGCTGTTTTCCAGTTACTGAATGAAGCTCAGTGGCCTGTTTTACTTTTTGGGTTTCTCTTTTTTGATTGACTTGTTATTCATGGACTCCTGCTTCAGTGAATTATAATAGTTAAAAAAAAGACTGAGTTTTTAATTAAAGATACCCTGTGGAAAGCCGATATTTTTATTTAGGAATATAGTGCCTCTGCTGGGAAAACTTTTTGAGGGAGACACTACAAAAGAAATGGGATATGATCAGAATTTTACAGACTGCTCTAGTCTCTTTTCGTCTCTGGTAAATAAATTCTGCTTTAACATATTTGAGTTCCCTGGATCATCTAGCTCATAATATCCCCCAAAGGGTGCTCAGCATCCTAATGCACAAAAAAGTGATGTCACATCTGTGAATCACTGTCACCAGAATCAATTATTCATAATCTGTAATACACACTCTTTCTATTGTTAAGTACAGTCATTGTTTGGATGCCTGATCATTTTCCCCTTGGACAGAGTGGGCCTTTGGTTTTGCACATGCAGCAGTCTGGGGACCCAGATCCCAGTGTCCCTGGGAGGGGAGCAGGGCAGGACAGAGAAAGGGCAGCACAGAGAAAGGGTAGAACACAGCAAACCCAACATGCCCCACTCCAGCCTCTCTATGGTTCCATCCAGGTTCATCTGCTCTTTGGTGCCAACCCGTCTGCTAGCGAAAACAGATCAAACACATAGGGGAGGTTTCATTTCCCCAGAGCCATTCATAGGGCGGGAGTTCCCCATTTCCAAGCTCAGCTCTTCACTGTTGTTCACAAAGCCGTAACTTGCTTGGTGTATTGTAATGTTAAAAAAAGCCAAAGAGCTCTATGTGCTGCAAAAAGAATGACACTGACTAGATGAGGCTTTGAGCACCCTAGTCTAATGGGAGTTGTTCCTGCCCATCCACGGGGAGTTGGAAATAGATAGTCCCTTCCACTGGAAAACATTCATTGACTGAATGACTTCTCAGTAGTTTTGCTTCTGTTCCTTGATTTTTTTAAAACTGAACTACAAGACAGTCGTTCCCCTTCAGCTATTAGTTGCTCCTTTAGTTTTACCTAATCCCCATCTTTATAAAATGAGGCCCATTCTCTCTTGCAACGCTACTTTCACAGTGGATTTGGTGGTAAAGTGAACAGGGATTCTATATATGATTTCAAAATTAAGTCTCTGAGTATTGGAAGTTGGTCGAGAAACAATGAATTGCTTCAGCCTTGTCACATATTTTCGCTAGCATCTGTTTTATGAAAAGGGGAGAAACTAATTTACTTAGAAAGCTACTGCTCCTCACTCAGATTTGACTGTTTGAAAGTCACGGAGAGGGGAATGGCAAAGGAAACAGACATGCACAGACTGGCTTGTTTTCACAAGAAACTGAGCTAGAAAATGTGCTTAAAGTATCTTCAGGTACTGCACTGACCTTGAGCTCTTTGTCTTCATTAATTTTATGATTTTATCATCACATTTTCCAATTAAAAAAATTTTCTTCCCCCTTCCTGTGAAAAAATTCCTGTCCCTCCCTCTCCCACCCCTCACCAATCTCCTCCTTTCTTCCAACTCTCATAATTCTTGGTATGATAATGGGCAAGGAAAAGTTTTTAGACAAAAGTCTGGTATTTTAATTTTGATAACCTTCCTGAGCAGCATAGTTTGTGTAGGATGGAGATTAATGAAAGCCAGTCACAATGCACCCTTGTCACCAGGTAGAGTAAGAAGCAGATGACCCTCAGGGAAGCAAGCATTTCAAAAGGGGAGTATGTAATAATACATTTTAATTTTTCAAGCATCTCTACCCACTTTTTAATGGAAGGAGAACACAAACTGCAAGCAAAGAGAATATGGAACATAAAGAACAGCCTTAGTCTCTGGATGGGCTGAGAGGAGGAGAGGATGTCAGGGGAGGCTCTATCAGCAGAAATATTTGGGTCCAATTCAGGCCCTGCAGTAGCAAGTGAATGCTTTTTCTGCACGTATTTATCACCTGTCTTAAGGAGTTAAGTAAGCTCGAGAGTCCCATTATCCCAAAATCTGCATATAGCTATGCATTTTCCTCTTGGCCCCAGGGCTCTTCAGGAAGCAGGAAACCTGTGTCACAATCAGGTCCTTTAGAAGAAAGCCCCTCCTGAAGACCTGAACAGCCATTCCTGAGGCAGGGAGCTAGCTACACTCTGCTATTTAGCACTGCATTTCCCAGTGAATCCTACTCCAGGAGTCCATCCCTGGCAAAGCATATCGCAGGCACCTGTCTCCAAACAGGGCAGGAGAAGTGTAGGAAGGACTGCTATTGATTGACGAGAATGGAGGCTGAGACACATGTGTCTTCAGGACAGCTGCAAACACAGCTGCCCCAGCCCTCCGTTTTCTCCCTCATAGATTTTCTTCATCTCACAGTTGGACACTACCAAGAGATGGTTTAGACATGGCCAGAAACATCAAAATTTAGCTCCTTCTTGATGTTTTAAACACAAAGCCTGATATTTCTCTTAATAGGTGCCTTTTCCTCTATCTTGTGATCAGTCTTTAATGGACCTATAATAAATTTTATTACTTGGATTATTTTTTAACTCTTTGAGTACAGTTGTCAGCCTTTGCTAATATCCCTTCACCTCACTCATATTATATTAGAATGAGAAATTACCAGAGGAGTCAGTAAGTAGCTACTCCTTGGCTTTTCATCTCATAAAATAAGTTTATAGAAATTATTTCAGAAGTGTTTCTTGCATAATAACAATGTTCTGTCAAATGTATTGAGAACTGATAATTTCTGAATAAGTATGTAGCTCAAGAGAGCTGCTAGAATGAGGAATGGGAGACAGGGAGAAGGCTGCCTGAAAGCATGGAGGAGACCAGATGAATATTTGAAAAAACTGCAGTACACACATTACGTAACAAAAATATTAAACTGTAATAAAAAAGGAAAATGATAGCTTTGCATGAGAAAACTTGAAACTGTTACCAATCATGATGCCTTCCTGTCTGTCTCTGCATGAGGAAGCTACAAGATGTGAAAGCAGAAATGAAAACAGCATGACCAGACTGCGGTCCCACATTCACTCCACTGCAGCTGGTGGATCTGGACTCCTGAAAGGAAGGAAAGCATTTAGATAGTGACCTGACATAGAGCACTGGACATGAGTTAGAATTACTGAGTAGGTCAGACAATTTGGGGATCAGTCCCTGTTTCCCTTAATTATGAGATCAAGTATGAGCCTTTCAGTTTCCATGAAGCCCAGACACAACCTCACTTGTCAGGCCTGTCACTTTTAAATCTGTTGTTGTCTTCCCATCATCCCAGACCTGTGCAAACAACTCCATAAGTGTTTGGTAACAGTTATCCCCAGGACTGCTCACCTCTCTGGCCAGGTGGCAGGTCTGTCCTTGAGTCCCAGTTCCCTGCTTGCAGTCTCACTCTGGCTGCAGCTCGGGCAAGTCTCAACATCTCAGGTTGAGATGTTGAGTTTGCACTTTTAACTGTAGACACACATCACCCTCTCCTTTACCTTCCTACTCGCTGCTCTGCTGACCTTGTGTATTGCTAAAACTATGGCTGGGCTTAAGCAGCAACAGCCTAATCAGAAAGATCAAGTAACTGCTTGTTTTCACCCACACACGTAAATAATCATAACAGACTAAAAATGATTCAATTCATTTCAGAATCTAATAAAAAAAAGGAACACCTCTGCCACTGACCCATATTATATTTATGCTGTTTTGCCACGAGCTTTTTTCAGCATGAGAGCTTCAGTGGCAGAGTAGCCACTTGCTTGTAAGACTACATCTAATGTTGGAAAGGTTGCCAGGTTCTGGCCTCCCCTCTGACATATTTAAACTCCCCCTTATATGTCAAAATATGACAGAGAATTTGTCTTGCAGCAGCAAATGTGTCTTTGACTACAAGTTTTTGATGGAAGCTTCTGTTCTTCTCATTTGTAACACTTTGATTGTAGCCTGGCTACTGGATTCATCTATTTTGTTACAACATAGAGGTTTGTGGAAGACCGTGTGCAGAGGGGCCAAAAAGTGTCTGATGTGACTACTGGCTCCCACAGTAAGCACTGCATAAGCCAATGCGTCTCACCTTAACTGTAGTAAATGTTGTACCTGCCCTTTCTTTTAAGGGCTGTTCCCCAGCTTCACTTTTCTCAGGAGTAGCAACCTTTTTCTGATTTACAGCCTAAGTTTATTCGTAGACAGGATGTGCCTGTTGGATTTTATCGGCTTCATCCATTCCCTTTCAGTTTTTCTGGCTCCCTTGCGCTCAACTACTGAATGTATCGACAGAGGGCAATAGTATCCCACTCTGGCTTTGTTTTGGTTTCCTTCCCTACTCCGGCTTTGTTTTGGTTCCCTTTCCTGCTCCTCTTTCCTCTCCCCTTTGAGTGTCTGCATCCAGCATGTGCTTCTCCTGCTTCTAAAATCTCACATTTGACTAGTGAAGGAGGGTGCCTCCAGCAGACACTGAGGGGGCAGAAATATGTGTCTCTCCCCAAATCATTGCCCGAATGCAAATTCATAGCGGAAAAGCCCCAAACAAAACAAACCAAAGAAAACTAAAAAAAAAAATAAAACAAAAAAAACCCATTAAAAAAAACCCGCAAACTCCCCTTCCCCAAAGAAAGAAACAAAAAAAAAAAACAAAACCAAAAAAACCCCACACCTGCCTGGCACAGCTCTCAACCAGAGGGCTTCTCTCTCCCCAGGGCAGCGATGATGCTCAGTGTTGACAGGGACTCCGAGAGCGATTACGCAAGTGACGATTTGAGGGTTGTTAAAAAAAAAAACAAACCAACAAAAACCAAAAAAGGGCCCATTTTTCCTGTAGAAGTCCTGGATCTTAAACTCACATGGCGGGGCAGAGAACAGCTTCCCGGCCCGGCTGTGTCCCCAGCGTTCGTGCTGCCCGGGCCGTGTGCTGAGGATGCTGCTGGTCCCTCCTCGCTCCTGGTCCCGCCTCGGCTCCCGCGGTCGGCAGGTGCCCGCGTCACACCTCGATAGGAGGGTCGCATCCCGGGGGGGGCCTGGTAGAATGGGAGCCCATCGGGGGGGAATGGTGTTGGCTCTGCCGTGCCCTCTTCTCGTGAGAGTGGTTGTCAGCATATCCTCTTTTCCCCTGGCGTGTTAGCT
The DNA here is from genome assembly GCA_035583185.1 of Anabacerthia variegaticeps. Classification (NCBI taxonomy): domain Eukaryota; kingdom Metazoa; phylum Chordata; class Aves; order Passeriformes; family Furnariidae; genus Anabacerthia; species Anabacerthia variegaticeps. The sequence continues at coordinate 18,972,857 of JAWWEW010000001.1, read as the reverse complement.
TTTTATTTATTTATTTGTTTATTTTAAAACTCAAGATCTTTTTTAATTTTGCGTGTCCCTAGAGAGAAAGTTGACAATCTGATGCCGATTTGGACACTCTCCCTAATCAAGGCCACTCTCCAGACCCCACTTTACACCTTTGCCTGGTGGAGAATGACCCCAAATTTATCCATTCCTCTCCAAGTAATTCCGGCTCATGGAAAGGCTTGCTTGTGTACCAGATCCAAGGGGTGGACTTCTGAGGGGTTCCGTAATGAAGCATTATACCTTCATCCTCCTGGCATATCAAGGTACTCCCAAATTTTGAAGAATTACAATAGTGATTCCAAAACCTGTGATCATAGATCAGTGGTCCAAGGACTGGTGTGAGTTGATGGACAGCAGTCTTAAATTTAATCCATCCACCCAGGCATCCACTGGAAAATACATAGGGCTGCCCAAACAGAAAAGAATTGAAATTAGCTCTCTCTTTTTAAGGTTTAACTGATATTGGACATTGCTGATTCTGTTTAATTTTTCATCAAATACTTATGCTTGTCTAGAAACAGTTTGTCATATGAATATGCTTCTCTTCCTTCAGGGTGGATTTCAGGAAGTATTTGCTTATATGTGCAACTGCTTCCCTGGAATGGTAAAATCAATGGTGAGTGTAACTATCATCAAAAAAACCAGTGAAAAGTCAGTACTATTCCTATGGCAAAGTATGTTGAGAATTGTACAGTACTAATAAGTACTTTTTTTTGAGCTAAACTGCAGCTTTAAACCCTGGCCTTACTAAATCTTGCTCTGTTCATTTTACACACTATGAATTGCCTGATTGAAGTTCATCAGGTTGTTTGTGCCACAGGACACGGAGCAGGTAAGGAAGGCTTTGAGGGACTAGGGGCTCACACAGTATGCAATGGGCTATAACTGTGCTCCGTCAGGGACAAACAAAGGAATAAATAATACCTTTCTTTCTGTGATAAGGATCTGTCTGTCTAACCACGTACCTCTCTGGTCTTCTGGCTGACAGGTTTTCTCTGCTCAGACTCCAGGAGAGCTGAAGGGCAGCTACCACTCAGCATCTGGGAACATGCATTCATGTGGGATTTACTGCAATAGGCTGCCTTGCAGCCACTTTATGCCTTTAGTATGCCTTCCGGATTTGTCCTCCGAAGAGCAAGAGGAAAGGCTATAGGAGGTCAGAGAAGAGCTTCCTCTCACCCAGTGTCTTGGCCTGTCTCTCGTCTAATAGACAATCCACAGGAAAAATGCATAAGAGAAAGGGCCAATATGAAACGACTCGCATCTGAAAATGAACATCTGACAATGTTCAGGCACTTTCTGGAAAGGCAGTTGTATCCAAACTATCATATTTGATAATAACTGAAAATGAATGAACAAGTCTAAATAGTTTTGAACAAATATATACCAGTGAGTTCAACATCCTGTGACAGTGAATTGTACAGTTTTCTTAGAGCCACAAATCATCCTTTCACAGCCTCCTTTCTTTCACTGCTATTCCAGAAAGGTATTAATATCATGATGTTTCTTCCTTGAAGCCTGCTGAGCTAGCTTGCATGAGATCAGAGGTAAGATTTTGCCTGTTTTCCATTTTACAAACCAGTTGCTTCTGTGGCTGCTACTTTTGTCTTGCCTCACATCTGCCCTGTGACTTCACTCCATCAATGTTCCACTCAACCTATATGCCTCCATGTAGTTGCCTGGAGTAGGTAAACATCTTTGCTTCGGTAGGTTCTGGCATGTGGTAATATTAGATGAAATTTGAGCCAAGCATAATAATCCGTTTCTCTGGAAGTAGCGGGAATTTTTCTTTTAATGCTGCCAGATTTTATGCACGTGATTGAATATTCCAATGTTCTTTCTCAAGTGACAACATTTGCCCACCCTTAGGAGGAACCCATCCACTACATATATGCCATGGCAAGTCTCCAAGCAGAGGTGGCTTAAAGTTTTCCTTTATGGCTGCTGCTGTTCAGATGGAGTTTTCCTGCATGTTTTGTTGAGCTTATTAGACTGAAGTGAAAGAAATCAACTTATACAGCAGTCAGAAATAAAGCAAGACACAGCTACTTGAGGTGCCTTGAAAAACAGGTCTATTTGCTACCTAACATTTCTGAGGCATTTTCTTGCCATTTTTCTGCAGATTTCACAGTTCTTCACCTTGTTGCAGGTGAATTCTGAAGATGTTAAGTGACTAAGGCTGCCATTTTTGGGCAATAAAAAGGTTGTTTATTTCTCCTCATGACAAATGCACATCAGCAGCCTCATTATTAGAGAAGAAAAAAAGTGGACCTGGTAGTCATGGCATACTCATGTTATATATAGTTCACTTATTACAGTTGGCCTTAAAATAATTCAGCATGACAAGATCAGAGCCAGTGTCATCCTTTTTTATTTAAATTTAATTTACACAAAAAAATGTTCTTCTTGTTCCATTTCTTCCAATTCTCTCTTTTCCTCCTCTGTTCATTTTTCTTTGTAATCTCAAAGTTAGTCCATTCACCAGTCACCCCCTTCTACAGCCTCACATTTCACCTTTGCAAAACACAGAAAAAACCTCATTTATTCTGCATAGCATTTGTAGATCTTTGTTTCAATTAAAAATAGGACTCTGCGAGTTGAGTCATTATGTAAATGTCATTCAAGGCTTTCCCAGACACAGTTAAATGTTGTTAATCTTTGCGGCTTACTTTTTTCTTCTAGTACCATTGTTATCTCCCCTGATGTTGTATTCTTCTAGAAGGAGTGTGCATCATAGCATGCTTTTCTTTGTGCCATTTTTTACCCTTCACTGGCCTTTCTTCAGCTGGCTTACAGTGACTTTGAAGGTAAGCTTGTATCTCTTTTAATCACATATACTTCAGTCATTAACTGAGAGGAGCTGAAGATGACCTGTTCCAGGACAGCTGAGAAGCTCCCTCCCTCAGCTTTTAACTACAATATATAATTTTATATATATATAAATAGTGTAGACCAATGGTTTTATCAAAACCCTGCGTTTCTGACTCTTTGTGTTCTTCCTTCCCATTCAATAGCTGCTCCTCTGCTTAGGGAGCCATGCCTGCTCCCACAGGTCCAATGAGTGCCCTCAGGAAAAGTAGTTACAGTAAAATCATCAGCAGACTTTGGCCACTCTGACAACAAGCACTTATTCTGTGACAGCCTGAGCACATGTGGCTAGAGATGATGAGAGTAGTCCCTATACTCCTCTGGGCTGGTGAGCTTGACAAGAGCTCACCCTTTGTCAGCCTTTCAATGAGCTGTACTGTTTGGTCCTCTGAAAATCTCACTGTATGAAAATTATAGATTTCACAATAAAACCCTTTGTCTTTCTGACAGAATCATCACTTGCTCCTATTGTAAAAAGAACACACACCCCAAACATGTAACAGAACGAAATTCATGTTTTGAAAGTCAGGTGATGAGGCAGAAAAATATGACTGATTTTGGGTGTAACTGGTTAGTGCTGAAGCTATAGAGGTAACGTATTAATTCATACGTATTTGACTGATTATGTATTATTACTACAATTAAGGAATATTGCCAGTGGAATACAATCTTATGACAATGTAATGTTCTCTAAACTACCCTCTTGTCAGATATAAAAAAGAAATAGAAAATCTGGAGTCAAAAATCCACGAATTGTGCAGTGGATGAATTTGGCCCACCTTTTTTGCTAACGTAGCACAGTTGACTCTGGAATGTGATGCAAAACCTGCTGATGTTAAAAAGGATATTTATATTTTTCTTTTCTTTTATTTTTTTCAAACAAGATTTTTTGACTAACTAGAGCAGGAATTAAGAGAAAAGAAACACCTTAATGTGGGTTTTGCTGTGGCTATACACAATAATCCTGTTTAAAAATGAATCATGTGCATTCTCAAGTGTTAAGTTTAAATAACCAGTGCTCCAAAAGATATTAAATCTCAGGGTTATGTGAAACTGTTATCATGGCCCAGCATGGCCCCTCAAGGGTCAAGGGTACTTGGCAAGTATGAGAAAAGTCACTCCTGTGAGCCAGAGATGAGTCTGTAGCTGTGAAGAAAAATAAACACAGCTGCACAAGGTTGTCTTCTTGTGGTGGGTCTGTGCTCAGATGTTTGAATGGATGACAGCTCTGGAGATACTTCAAGGAAAGCCAAAAAGGAAAAAAAGAATAATTGCCTTGAGGTTTTCTAGTCAAATACCTAACACCTCCTCACCTGAACTAAGCCAGAAACTGCTGGAAAAACTGCACAACACAGAGTGAGGCTGATTTACACCAGGCACAAATCTGGCTGTTATAATCTTTGTGTCCTAGAAAATGCCTTCTCTTTACTAGCTCAATTTACGCAGACAGGTGAGTGTATCAGGGTAGAGAGCAGACGTAGTAGAGAAGCAATGAGCCCCTGCTAGCTTCTAACAGTGGCATTATGTTAATAGTTATTAAATTTGGTGAAAATAAGCTGAGGGGAAGCATGAGAGGAAAATTCACAGGCAAGTGGCAGAGCTCAGTAAGTTGCATCATTAAGATGAAGCAAGAGGTAGGCAGAGGACAAACATCTGCAGAATCACAAACACATTTGCCAGCTCAGAAATGCAGAGTAGTTTGCCACTCTGTCTCCTCTCTTGTTCTCAGACAGAGGGTCTCTCTAAAATAAAACCATTATAATGCTTTCCAAGAAGCCCAACACTAAAGAAAATCTACCCCAAGGCCTTGCTTAGCTAGAGTTATAACTTTTAGCAGCTTAACAATGATATAGTTTGGTGGACAATTACATTCTTTGCTTAAGGAAAAAAGAAAATAAAAAGAAAAGTGGCACCAAGGTCCAATTTTCAGGAAAATAATGACAAAAGAGTGACAAAAGAAATTGCATAGATAATACACATTTTTCCAACTATACTTGCCTCCCTCTTCTTATTTGTTTTATCCTTCCTGTGTAATTTAAAAGTGTCTAATAGATAACACAGCAAGGCTGCATGAGAGCACTGCTGGACAAGGCAGTGCTGCATCTGTGCAGCAAAGACAAGGCAATACCTGAAGTCAAACAGCAGTTGTGGATGTGCACTCAGATTCTTTGGGGTCACAGGGTGCATGTGAAAGAATAGTGAAATGAGCCAGACCTGCTACCAAAAAAGGCTGCATCAGGCAGACATGAAGCTTTCCTGCAGGTGTGCATAGCATTCCTTTTGCATAAGCTACAGGTTATGGAGCTTTTTGCACTATTTGTCCCCACACATTAGTCCTGTCCAGACCACAGGCTTCAACGAAGTCCAGGGCAGGAAATCCTTCTTTTACTGTCTAGCCAAAGGTTGATGCACACTCTGCCAGCCTATATATCTCAAAACTACAAGGGAAATTAAATTTTTTTTACAATCTAAATATTATCCAAAATTTGTTATCAGATAGTAATTCTGTTTAGTACAGCTTGTGTTGTAACCAGATAGCAGGGGGCTCCTGAGAGGGCTAAGCTCTTAAGCACTAAGTACTGCTGAGTTTTTCAGCTGTGCTGATGAAGTTAATACCATTAGCTCAAATAATTTGTACCAGGGCATTTTAGGGGAAGTTTTCTTTGGAAGCTTTCTGCTCCTTTTTTTACCCCTAGGCTACACCCTCAGAGAAAAGCCTATCTTCCTTTCTGGTTCTGCAGATGTGTCACTTGTGGCTTCATGACAACATGCTTGCAACACCTCAACAGATTTTGTGGTGTGATCTTTGTCCACCTTTGCCATGGCTCTCTCCTAAGTTAGATCAGCACATTCATACAGGAAAGGAATAATCTACTCTTTTGAACAGTAACTTCACCTCACTGATCACCTCATTTGCAACACGTCTGTCACTATTACAGAATTATATTTGCACATTAAATATATGCCACCACCCCTTCTGTTTCAGGCCAAGAATCAGTTCAAGAAGAAATGGAGATCTCTGAGCCCTAGGCAATGGGAAGTGGGTAATTGTGTGGTGTGCACAAAATACATGGCTCAACACATTTTCCTAGCTGGAATTTCTTGCCTTTAAACATAACTTCTGGTCAAAGAAGCTGCTTCACACACCTGGTGCATAGAGGTGGAAGGAGAGGTGGCTGCTGCATCTTACGCCTCTTAATCAGCCCTTTTTACTCTTCTGCTTTGGTGGTGGACCTGAAAGTATAGCAAAGAAATCCTCTGCTCTGGCTCTTACACCATGCCGTTGTCTTTCAAAAGAAAGTCATGTCCATCCCTTCCCCAAAAGGAATGCAGGGAACCTTCCCAGAGAGTGTCCCATTTGTTAACAGAGCAAGCAAAGAAGGCACACGAGACTATACCCGTGAGGGGAAAGCCAAGATCCAGGTACAACCAGTGGCCATTCTGTGGCTTCTAGCAGAGTTATGGTCTGAACATCCCCACAGGATGGTTTGTGCTTTCAAACCTTGTCTCCAGCATAGGTGATTTACACCCTGAGGAAAGCCTGAAGCATACTCTGAGAGCTATGTTTTGAAGTGTGTTTGAGAAGAACTGTGTTTTGAATGGCCTCTGAAGACACCACAGAACACCAAGACTTTGCCGATGTGGTCATACCCAAATTGAACTCAGGTTGTTCAGGATTTCTCTTGGTACAGGATAAAACTTGCCAAATCAAACACCAAACCTTGTGCATTATTGTGGCAATCAGCCTTAGAAGATGATAAAGCTCACCATAATGTTTTAAAATCATGCCTTGTGGGATACAGTCTGCCTGCCTGTAACCTGATCATTGTAAACCCCTCCCCTGTCCTCTGTCCCCTGCCTGTTCCATTGTTAACCT
>JAWWEW010000001.1:18955959-18965985 GCA_035583185.1 Anabacerthia variegaticeps | reverse complement strand
GTGTGTGGTCCTTCTTGTTACATCTCGTGGACCCGAGGGCCACGTGAGAGAGGGATAAGGGGTGGAGAGCATCCCCCTTCAGCTACCGCACATTATCATGAATGAAGTCTACCTAGACATCAGGGAATTTTGCTACGATTAACAGCCAGCTTCCCTTTCTCTTTTCTTTCTCTGCAATTAGCTGAGGGCAATCAGTCTTCCTGATGGTCCTTTAGAAACTGAAAAGATAAATATATTCAAACTGTTTCAAAAATTGCGTGCCCTCAGGAAAAAAATGAGAGGTTTTGACACTGCTGTAGAGCTTGTTGTGAATTTGTATGAAAGCTGGTTGTTTTAAAGTACTTGCAGCTGTCTATTAACAGTGAGTTAAAAATCCTGGGAAGATGGGACTGGAGATGGGCCAGAAAAAGAGGAGACAGATCCTAAGCAAAAGCATTTTCACTCCTCACCTGTGAGAAACAGGCTGACAGCAATAAGTTCAAAATTTCTAACAAAGAGGTAGAGTGCTTTAATTGTGTTTTCAGACTGTTTTTAAACAGTGACTCTTCTCATCTCCAGGATTATTGCAGTCTGCTTTTAGCAGGGAGCATGAAATGAAAGTGTTTTAAATAGTACAGGAAAGCATTTAAATACACACCAGATTTCAAGTCAGGATGAGGCTGCACTGGACTCTACGGGGCACATTTGTACTACTCAGTGGTGCAGACAATCAAGCTTTCTGCAGAAAAGTTGCCAGTCTACTATGGAAATGCTAACTCCGTTTTCTAAACCAGAACCACTACCTCTGGCTGGAACAGCTGTGTATTGTGTAGACATACATACACAGCATTTCCCCTGGAGACTTATTCTATTTTATGTCTTGATATTTCATGAGAAGGCCCCTACATTTTTTCTAGTGGTCTGGCTGGTTGTAGAGGAGTTAAATATTATGTGTCACTTGTGAAGGCTAACTTCTTGTGGCTATAGTTAAAAATCACTTTATATGAAGAAGTCAGCTTCGGACCTGAGGAAGGTCCTGTTTGTTTTTTCCAAGAAACTACATTGGTTTCATAAAAATCATTACTTCTTCCCACAAACCTTCCCTCGCCCAGGGTAATATCGGAATTAATTGAACTGTAAAGGAGGAAAGAAAATTAACATAAATTTCCGTATATTTTTTGTATTAGAAAGACATTGTATTTTAATAAATGAACTAATTTGCTATAATTTTTCTGATGAAATGCTGTGTCCTTATTTGGTGTGTTTTGCCATTACTACTACTATGACAATTCAAACATAAGATGTGTTACAGTAGTGCTTTGGGCACATGGCAGCACAGAGGTTGCAACAAGCTTTATAAAAGGTTTTGGCGAAACCTTTTCAGGATACAACACACCACAGTTTGGGTGGGCTTATGAGGGGAGGCTGAAAATGCCAAAGAGCTGCCTCTTGAAATGGTGGCAGGCAACAAGTGGCATTAAAGTAAATGACTGCAAACAACCTGGCTAGGTGAAACAAGTTATTTCACAAAGCCAGTGTTGGAAAAATAGCCATGGAAACCAGACATTGTCCTGGACTGCGTATCGTATGCAATGGCCACAACAGAAAAGCACCTGATATGGATTAAAAATATTGGATTGGTTTTCAATTATTTTCAGGAAATTAACATTCAAAATGAGGTAGTTTGACTACATGCCACTGAAAGCCCAAATGCAATTACGATTCAAATAAAAAAAATCTGTGTTAATAAAAACAACACGTAGGGGAAAGAAATCAGTTGTAGTGGCATCTGTCAGAACGTCATGGTGTTTTAATGGCTGATATGAATGGCTCTGGATAAAGGGATTGGGTGATTACTTTTTGTTATTAGTTGATTAGAGGAGGTTTTTTAATATTATGGGTATTCAAAAACCAAAATATAATCTAAGACCTTCATTTTGCATTATCAGTATAAACTGAAGACTAGTGAAGCCTGGGAGAGCATTTGCAGGGCTGTCAAACCATACGGATTAATTTTGGGAGGTGGGGAAAAAAAAAGGCAAGAGCTATTTCTAGATGAAAAAGATTATTCCAGTATTCCCAGTATTCCTTTTCTTCCCACCGTGCCGGGGAGAAGAAAATACAGTCAGGCCATGTTCTGCACCAAACTCTTCATGTGCATTTCCATGCTCAGTTTAGTAATGAGACTTTTCCCAAAAATCCTCACTAACAGTCTCTTTTTGGGGTGGCTGGTAAGAAATCTAGAACTGATTGGGGAGAATCAGTACACCATGCAGCAGAGCTGAGATTGTTGCCTGAGAAATACATTTGCTTTCTCTTTTTTGGCCAAATTATTTACTGCTGAGGAGCTCATTTTACTCACATTTTTCTGTGAAGCAGATAATATTCATTCACCTGCTGAGTTATGGTCTAGAAAACAGCAGGTCTTCTTTATCCTGGGAGGTGAACACAATTCTCTCATGTAAAGGACTTGAACACACATTGAGTACAACAAGCTCAATTCAGACAATACTGAAAAATGGTCTTTGTTTTACAAGAATTGAAAAGTGATTAAATGCTTGACTATTATAATGCATTCACATGAGTTCACATCATGCTGCAGTCTCCCATTGCAAATACTTGGTTTTTTTGCAATTATCTCCGCTAGAATAACACAATGGCTCACATGTGGCATGTGAGGTTAACTTTTCATATTTATTTTCAAAATGCTTTAAACCAGCCTACTCACTTTGCTTTTGAAATTACAGGTAGAATGTATTCTTTGTCAATAAACATTTCAACTTTTGCACTCAGGTTTACAGTGACTATTATTTCAGTTGGGGAACAGCGATATATGAATGCAGCTCACTGCTACAGAAAGACTATGACATCTTCCATCTCTTCCAATGAACTTTCATACCAGCAGTATTAGTGACTAATATATGAATTTATGGAAAAAATAGTATCTGAAAGATAGTATAGGTCCAGTATTATGCAAAGAGATGAATTAAATCTTGTATTTTGAAGTATTAGGTTAGCCCCTGGCATGGTAGGATGTTTAAGTTAAGACTTTGCCCTACTCTCTGTAGGTCTAGCTGAGACAATTTACCTGAATTGCTAAGCAACAGTTTTTGTTCAATGCTGACAGGCCAGATAGCAGATCTAGTTATCCAGTATTTTGGATTTTTCTTCAGGACAACTCTTTCATTATTACTAAGCAGAAGTTTCAGACACCAGAGTTTACTGGAGTTAAAAGTTATTCTCCTTGAATTCTCTGAATCCTGATTCCCATGGTTCTTTCCATTCCTTTTCAGCGGCAACAGAGGCTGCACCCAGAGCTACACCCATCCTACATCTGAGTTTGAGGGCCGAGAGAACCTCTGTAGCACACAGAAGTACTGCTCCAGATGTTTCTCCATCATCTTCTATGGGTGGGTGCATGAAAAATAAAGCCCAGAGAACAAAAATTTAGCTGTGATTGAGCAGTGAAAAGGAAGGAAAAGCAAGTTACCCATATATAAATTGCATACATAAACTGTATATATTATATACACGTATACAAAATATGTACCTTTATAATAATTATTAGATATATTAATACATCTTTATTTTATATTAGATGGTGTATATAATATACACCAATATACAGAGAGGTATATTACATATATATTACAGTCATGGAATAAATTGCTATTATTATTTGGATAACTCTGCTCTGCAGAGAATCTGTCTGACCTGTGAAAATTTTGTTAAGGACACTTTAATAGCTGATCTCATTGGAAGGGCAGAGATAAAGTGAGCAGCTGGTCCTAGTGATATTATTTGCAATTTCATGGATAGAATTTGCCAGAAAATGTCATAAGAAGATGCATAGTATTTCATCTCTGTGTTTTGCCTTAGGCCCCATCTATGGAAGGGTTTACTAGTGTATATATGCAATCAAGTTTTTTGAGGTTCAACTATTTGACCTACCATGGAAAAATCATGTTAACACTGAGGCATGACGGTAGAGGAAAAATGACAGGCACAGTTTTTTTCCTGGCAGTGTAGTGTCCCAGTCAGTGGTTGATAACAGTCTCCAAACTATATAGGGAAGATTTTGTCAACACAGTGTCAAAGCAGTATCTTCTGGGACAAAACCACATTATTTATAGGGACAAAAAGTATCTTTTCTGTTAATATTAAAGAACCAAGGACGACTGAATCAGAGCTTCGTATGTTAGTCTGTTTTGAAAAAATCACTTCAGTCTGGAACCACCCAATCATATGTGAAATAATTAATTAAGAGAGGAAAAAGTTATTTTTACCTTGTGTTAACTTTGAAGAAGCAGTATCAGTGACCCCTCAACAAGCACACGTGTGTACACACTTCATCTTAAAGGCAAAAATCATTAGTCTGTCTTGAAGACATGTAGAATATTTCCTGGTGATTGAGATATGTCTGTCCCGTTTATTGGAGTTACTTGTGTGCTTGGGCACTACCATGCTTCTGAACATTAGAGACTGAGGCAGAGGCACCCTGGGGTAGCTGGTTAAGATGGGATTTCTCACTGGTCATTACTGAAGTCTCAGTGGCCACTGATGGGCTTTGGCTGAGTTAGACTTGCATGTAAACTGCTGCTGCTACTCAAAACTATTTTTTTATTTTAACACTGTGTGCCTGCTGCTGTATGAATAATAAATACTGTTTTTCAATAATTTTGGCTGGCCAATGCATCCTGCTGGTTGCTGATTCTCAAGGGGAAAACATCAAACTTGCCAAGTGGTAAGAGCAGTTGGCATACATGGAAAACTGTAATTGGATTCTCATTTAAGAGGAGAGGAATTATGCAATTAGGCTTGGGTAGCATAATGTAAGGCTGTCCCTATATGCAGAGACGAGAAAAAAGGGTAACTAATCCTACAGCTGTGATATGGAGGGACATTAATTCCTGTAAGGGAGAAGACACACTTCTGATGACCAAACTATTCACCTGGTACTTTCCGTGTCATCCTGGAAAAAAACAACCACCTCTTCTTCTGACTCTGGATGATTTTTGTAAGCAAGTAGCCCTTTTAAAACAAGAACATTTGGTCCACAGCTGCACTGAGCTAACACTAACCTTCACTTGATGTCTGTGTTGCTGGAGAAGGTCACAGGCTTGCTGTGAAATCAGCAGCCCCAGGCACCTTCTCCCTGTTGCTTGTGATAAAACGACCTGGGGAGGGTAAAATGGAGAATGCAGCCCACTGACACAGCTGCTGTAGGATGGAGGTGATCAAGGGATCATACAGAAAGTCATTCTGCCAGCACTCAGGCTTTTAAAATGTCTTTCTTCTTCAAATAAATAATAAAACAGTTAGAAAACTCTGCATGAAAACTAGGAGTGAGGGAAAAGTGAAAGAAAAGAATATCAGTGTGATAGGACTTGAAAGACTTTACTTTTTTTTCTTCTTAGTGAAGAAATACGGTTTCCTTCTGGGACCCAGGAAGGCGCAGATACAGGAGAAGCAGAGATATTTTACTTCAGATTATGCAGACGCAGGGGATAATAATAATTATTTCATCTGCTGCAGAAATGTAAATCTCCTGGCTAGAACTCAGGCACACTGCCTCCCACCTTGGCGGAGATTGTTTTAATTCAAAACCCTACAGGGAAGAGAGGTGGACAGAATGTAATTACTAGGACATCGAGGATAACCGTCTACCTCTGAAAAAGTGTATCATGCTCTCTTTAATACTTGTAAGCAGACAGGATCTTGTTTTTTCATCTGCAAGTTGGATGTCAAATAAATTCATAACTTTCTCCAGTGTGCTGTATACATTTGGAAAGGGCAATTCTTGGAATGAAGATTGAAATTTCAGAGTCAGCTCTTGCTGTCATGTAAAGAAGTAATTGCTAAACTGTGGCGGGGATCATCCTTTAATATCTCAAGACAGGAGCCCTCAAAACTTGACATATAAATCTTGGTCCCAGTTTGTTTGAAGGAATCTATACTGGATGGTCTTATCCATGCCTCCTGCATCAGTACAAAGCTGAATTTTGTTATTCCTAAATCATGACTAGTAAGTTTTAGCACAAAGTTCCCGCCTGGTTTTCTCGGCTCAATGGTTTCATTTTTTCTGATTTATTACTGAAACAGATCTTTTCCTGTAGCAGAAAGCGTTAAAAATTTTCTTATGAGAAAACTCTATCTAAAGTTTTAAAAGGGGACAAACAAACTTTCATGTCTGTGCTGATCCTTGCAGAGGTCCCCATTCTATGTGACCTTTAAGCTCATCTTTAACTCTTTAGCTAGACAAGGACAGCAGCTTTTGTATTCCTTGCAAATATCATATTATATGCATGAGTTTATTTTTTGTGATTCTTTTCCCATGTAAAATAAATTGCAAACCTTCAGTTGGGAATTACTGTGGATTTCAGAGATAAATGTGTATACACTTTTACAGACTTGGTTTGTATATGTCATTGTATAAATATATTTATTTTTTTATAAAACCTTATTCTTTGTACTCCTTTAAAAATTCTAGCTAGACTCAAGACTTTGGTTTTGTGGAGATAACTTTTGATCACAGGTGATACTACATGTGCTCTGACTCCTGAAATGCATGATGGAAGTAATCTTAGTTAGCAAGAGAGGTCTCTCTATTGTTCATTAAAAGAAAGGACATGAAATTTTCTCCTAAAGCCTCAGAACTCCTTCATGAATGATCTTTTTTTTTTCCTATATTTTTCTTTTTCCTATCTGTTTCTTTTTCCTTTTTTTGTTTGTTTGTTTTTTCCCCCAAGAATTTTCTGTCTCTGACTGAATTATCCCTAGTTTATGAGAAAAAAAGGGAAAGCATAATGTGTATGAAATACTGTAGTAGACTTAAAGAAAAGCCCCTCTCAAGTTATTTTTATCCTCTCATCTGGAACTATGGTATGAAATAATTTTACCTCCCTTTCGTGACCTAAGGTCATCACCTTTCAGCCTCAAGGGGAAACCAGCAAATTGCTCTTACTTTAAATTCACCATTGACGAGATGCAGTGATGTGGACTCAAATGTATGTACCTTGTAGGTCACACTGTTGTTGTGCAATATGCTCCATTTAGCCATTCTCTGTCAGGCAGAGTGACCCAGAAGAATATCTGAAAATCACAGTTCCTCCTCTGCTCCCCTTACTTCTGTGGCAATCCTTGTGTCTGTGGGAAAGGAGAGCACTGTTTGCTCTGCTGTCTTACATAAACCAATTTCTTCTCACTGCTGTGCAATTCAGGGCAGGGGGTTTTGAGCACAGAATAAAGTGACCTTGTTTGTTTATCCAGTGCTGATTGCTGGGTGCCAAGGGTCCTGCTCTCATCAAATTCACAGATGGGATATGTTCCAGGACCTCACTCACCGTTCACAGGCATACAGAGAGAAGCAGCCCATGTCCTCCTTCTGACACCCCTGACCCCAGCAGGCACGAAAAGAAAGGTGAGTGGTGGTGCTTGCTCCAGGGGGGTCTCTACAGAATTTTGTAGGTCTGTAGAGCATATTGGCAGGGCAGACGCTTGAAGATGAGCTGTGGTTTCACACCTCTAAAAGCTATGCATTTAGGTATTTAAGTTAGTTGCAACCCTCACAATCAACAGGCAGTGCTATGGTGGATAATTCATCCCACCAATCTCTAGGTGTCTAAACCAGACTTTTTCAAAAAGAAATCAACTTTTCTCCCTCCCCACTGGCTGTGGCAGAATTCCAAGTATGACCTGGTCTACAAGGGAAGGTCAATGCACTCTCTCTGCAGCTGAAGATCCCTTCAAAGCACCTTCCTAGTAGATAATATTTTTCACTGTCCATTATGGTAAGTGTATGTTTTTAAGAGGGAGCTGAAGGAAGGTAGGTACTGAATGAGAACAGTAGGGGAGGCAGGAAATAAAATGTTAAGATTCCCATGATGGAAATAGACAAGTGAGACACTGAGGGTGGCAGAGCAATGTGGCTTCAGGGCAGGTGTTGACCATCACAACCAAACAGGTGGGCAGCCTTTTAAGGCTCCTCCTCAATGACTGTGTTTGAAGAGTGGAAACCAAAGCAGGGACAACAGCATCACAGTAACAAGTCACAGGACAAGCTTAACAGCATGTTAAGTGAACATCAGAGAATCTGGATTGTTGCTGCAGAAGTCAGAACAGAAAGTGACTGTGGTAAGGTGAAGGGCTGAAAATGTTTGAACAAAAGCATTGTTAGAGTTGGAAAGTGGAGCCAGATTAAGTACAGAGGCAAACAGAAAGAAACAGAAAGATCTAGACTCGAGGAGGATATACAGAGCAGAGAGCTGGGTTAAAGACAAAACGGAGAGTAAAAACCTGATTCAATCTCCTTAACATCTGCTAGTGCATGAAACCTAAGATGTGACATATAGCAAACAATTTATTTGAGAGAGAGGGCAGAACTAGCAACAAAGAAGTGAAGGACATGCTCAAATCTGGAAGAGATGCTTTGCTGTAGCTGGATGGAATTTTCACAAGCTAAAGGCAAGTCCTGGTGCTATTATTCTAAGCAAAGTCTTTTGATCCTGCTGAAGACATACCTTTCTCCAAGCTCAATGGGAGCAGGTTCAGGGCATGTGTTGAGGGATAAAAGCTTAACGTGTGACTTGATAGTCCCAATCAGCTGTAGTAAGAAGTAAATATAGGACTAGTCTCGTATGGATGCATTCACACCCAGCTGCTGCAAGTGCAAGTGTGTACACAAAACACCGAGCTGTGGACAGTCCAGGTGACAGTCATTTAATGACAAGTGAAGTTGCTTGTGTGCCATACCAATGCCATAACAAAGAAAGAATTGGAGACACGTTTAAAACCAAAATCTAAATCTTTAAGCCTAAACAACACCTTGTTAAGGTTAATCACATTTTCCCCATTCATTATAAGCCAGAAGTTTTACATGTCTAACACTGCTTTCTCTGTGCAATAGGCCTACAGTCATCAATCTGCAGCAATGTGTATACTTCTCCTGGAAAAATCAAGCTTGCATAAGAAAGAAACAGTGCTGCAAAGTCCTAGGAGAAATTCTTATCTAAACAAATGTCCTGTGCTCCGAATTTAGTCAGGACACCAGAAAAGAAGAGTGAATCAACTATACAGTGTACAAAGCACCAGTTCAATTGCCAAGTGCAAAACCATGAGTAATGTCCTATCTGTTATAAGTTGATTCCCTCAGGGAACTTGCAATGTGTTTAAAACCATGATGACTGTCCCAGTTGGTATCAGAGCAATGGCATTTTTCCTGGTGACCTCAGATTTAGTTTGATAAGTTCTTCCATTGTGTTCAGTGACTGTGGAATGGCAGTCGAACCTGAACAAAGGTTTATGAAAAAGCAAACATCAGTGTCAATATTCCTTTCTTGTTTCTTATTATCACACTATAATCCATAAAATAATGGCAATTCCTTTAACTGTAAAATACATTTTAACAGCTGCTTGTGTACACCTTTGGAAGAAGTTCAATTTCTACTGTTTTGGAATCTATCACTTGGACATCTTATCTTGCATTTTGATAGGAGAGCAAGGTCTTTTGCTAAAGGAAAGAAAGACAATTGATCCAGTAAGTCTTAACAGCAGCAAAGATAACTTCATGGTACATGATTTATGTGTCTGTGGGGTATGTGTAGTGTGACTAGGCTGGGAGGTTATGTTGTTGTCTGCATGTGTTTGTCTCAAATAAGAAGCGAACTCCACCTCACTGACCACAGCCATGTGTGTGGTGGCTTACATTTTTCTGTGCTTTTGTGAACTGGAGACATCCACGCTGAAGAGAATCAGCTTGCTCTCACTGGTGTGTCAGAAGGATCTGCTTCAGTGTTGAAGGTCAGAGCACTTCCCAGACCTTTGGGGAAATGCTGCACAATGAGGAAATCCAGTAAATGCAGATCTACTGAAAAACACCATGCAGGCCTGGAGGGGGTGGCCTGGGTTTTGTAGGTAGGGAACAGACGTGAGAGAAACCCATGGTTGCAGGGCTGTATCAGCATCCATAAAAAGTCTCTGAGGACACCCAGTGCCTCCCCAGCCTACAATTGCTACAGCACATTTTCCTTGGGCTGTGCACAGTCTGGA
>JAWWEW010000001.1:18941006-18955859 GCA_035583185.1 Anabacerthia variegaticeps | reverse complement strand
TCTGGAATTGACAGAGGGCATGGATTTTCATATGCAGAAGAGGCAGAAGTGCCTCTTATATTATTATATATTATTATATAATATATAATATATATTATATATATAATATATAATATAAATAATATATATATTATTTTATATTATTATTATAAATGAGAACACAGAAGAAGAGCAAGAGAATTTGATATTTATGCCTCCAAGCAGGGGCAATAGATAATTTTGATGAGTAGTTGTAACCACACAGCAAAACTAAACTGTGCTCAGTAATTTCATATTATAGTAAAATGTTTTGTAGGTAGAGGAGAGCTAGTGCCTGCAATCAATCACTCCATAAACAGAGACAAGCCTGGAAGCTGATTAGGACTTTTTGCAGATAGGCAGACATTTAACCAAAGACAAGGAGGAATCCTTGACTCATCCCGTGAGATTAAAGGCAGGTTCATGTTATATCTGTTGCAAAGAATATCTGTGACTGTGAAAGATCATTAGTAGTGAGGCACACAAAATGTCAGCTGCTGCTTTTAGGGAGTTGAGCAAGATCTATTGCCTGGTGATAATTAACTATCCATCAATAAATGATAAGTGCTCCAGGAAATCAACACGAGGAAGAAGTTGTTCAAAGGAGAAAAGCAAGTCATTAGAAGGAGCAAACGTCCTGGAACATTTACAGGAAATAGATAGCACATCAAACAGCACAGATCTAATACTCATGAAGGTGGTGGAGGATTGGTAGGAAGACGTCAGAGTTGCAAGCATCTGGCTGGAGGCTGCAAAATGAAAAAGTGATGAAAAGAAACTTTCAAAATAGGCCAGGCTCATTTCAATGCACTGATGGAACTTGACACAGAATCTGTCCCGGTTGCATCAGGCTGACTGTCAGCAGAAATTTAAAGGTATTTAAAGATAACATTTGCCAGCAAAGAGAAAAAAACCCAACAATTTAGTTCTCCACAGATAGGAAAATCACCTCGAGTAGTCCTAACCTCAGACCCTGCCAGACCCTTATGGGGCTTCTCCAGGCAGCCAGGAACGTTTCCTAGCAGATGCACATCCCGGTCAAGCTGCTCGTCTTCCAACAGCACTAAGCCTCCATTTGTCACAGTTCTCTGTTCTGGTCAGTGCCTGAAGCATCAGTCTTAATCCAAGACCTTTTCCCTCTTTGTGAGCCTGCTTACATTGGTTTGAAATAGCCTTCAGATTCTTCTTTTCTTCTCTGTGGTTCCTTCTGTGACTTTGGTGAGCATTTTTCAGGACTAAACAATTGCAGTGAGTTATATTGGATGACAAGGTAGTGAGATAGGTCAATGAACTTGGATGTTTCATCTAACACAGTGCTGTGGGAAGGACAGTACCCTTGTTGCAAGGACTAGTCTTTCTTGATGCTGCTGAGTTTAGATTACAGAAACAGAGTTTTAGACCCTTTAGCAGTCACAAAGCTGTTTGCAGGTGAAGAGAGACTTCCAAAACAGGACAGCAAAGACATGAGAGAAGGAGAGTGCTTGAAGTGTCACGTGTGACTAACCTTTTTTCTGCTTGAAAAAGGAAGGATTGGATGCAGATTTTCTAAGTTTTGCAGTTATTTCCTGACCTTTTTGATACTGCAGTCATGAGAGGTAAGCGGAATCCAGTAGAGAGTCATAATAAGTACAGGAATCACAATCTTGATGTTTGTTAAAAATATCTTTCTAGCCCTGAAGATTAAAGAATGGCTGGAAACAGAGATGTGGGTTGTCTGATGTAGAAATTGAAATGGACCTGCTGCTCCAGTAGCAAAATTCCTTCTCTTGGCTGTCCAGCAAGTCAGTGTTTTCAGTCTTTCCCTTGTGCCATGATGATCATGTAAGGGACATGTGGGAACCTGAATTATTGATGGAAGCAAAGAGCTTAAAGTGAAATTAGATAAATCTTTAGAGAGTCAGGCTTTAATAATTCCACTGCCTGCAGAATGACTAATTTTTCAAGAATTTATATCTTTTGGACAATCCCATTTTTGTAGGTTTTGTGGATAGTCTGGGGCTATCTTTAGGAGTAGCAAAGGTGAAAAACAGCTCTCTATAATATTGTTATAAAGACAAAGCAGGGCAATGTGTGGCAGAGGCTGCAAACATGTAGAAAGAGGAAGGAAGAGGGAAAGAGGAATCTTTGGGATGGTTGTGCAGCCCATCAGCAGAACCAGAATTCTGACAATAGAATTCATACTATTTCCAAGCCAGCCAGCAATATTTTGTTGCCAGAAATCACTGCATTTGCTGGCATTGGTGTAATTTTCGTCTCGAGGATCAAAGGCCTAAGGAAGGCTAGTACCGGAAGGCAAGGGTTTCCTGTGAGTGATAGCCCAGGGCTTTCCCCAGGGCTGGACTGAGTTAAATCTTCCCATCCCTCTGTCTCAGAAGGTGACTAGGTGGTTGAACACCTGGGGTTGCATTTACAAAGCCTCTCTCAGGGTGGCTTTGTTGGTGCACCAGCAAGTTGGCTCCACAGATCTCCTGAGGGCCCCCAAACCAGGGTCTACCACCAGTCCTAATATGGAGTTTTACATCCTTCAAGCCTTGCTCCTTGGCATGTCGTTTTCTTGAAGTGCACCTGGCCATGCTAATTGCCAAACCTCATTCTTGACTTTCCTCACATCCTCTGCCTGTGCAAGGCAGTTTCATCCACTGGTCCTGGCACAGCTGCCTAGCTGCTAAAACTCTGGGAATTTCCAAGGCAAAACCCCACCCTGGCTACTGACAGCCAAAGTTTAAAGGCAGCAGGTCTCAGTATAGAAATGGCCATCATTTCCTGCTTACATTGTGGTAACACAAGGTCTTCTGAGGGGTTTATTTGTTACCTGGTTTTAACCATGCTAGGTGAGGGCACTGTGTAATTAATTTCTATTCTCTGTACAAAGACCCAACGTAGTTCTTCTTACACATGTCAATGAAAGATCAGTCTGAATTAAGTTTGTTTTAGCTGTTAGGTGGCATTTTTCAATTGTTTAAATGGTTCAGACAGAATTTGCACAGTAACATTTTAGCTTTTTATAGCTGTCAAGAAGTAATACAAATAATTACCGCTTTCCCTAGTGGGTTTTATCTGATTAAAGTGACATGTCTGCTTATGCAAGATATTTGAATAGAGATGTTCAATAAAGTCAGTAGCATTTAATTTCTCCTCTCCTTTTCTTTTTTCTTTTTTCAAGCTACATTTCATATTTATTTAAAAGTCTTGTTTTGAGGTTTGGGATATTTTTCTTAAAAGAATTTACATAATGAAACAATTTAGCAGAATATTTTATGTACTTATAATGAAATATTTTCTCACAGTATAACAAGGTGCTAATGTAGCTTGTTCATGCTAAGGAGCACAGCACCTGTCTGAACCAGCTGCTGTGGAAATACCACAGGAGGAAGCAGCGAGTCAAGGTGGAAGCCAGAATTGTCCCCAGATTGCAACTGGGAACTGCTTGAAGGAAGGAAGAATTAATTGGAAGCTGCCTCTGGTGTCAAGGGCTTGGTGAACTTGCATAGAAGAAGTTTTTTGTAACATGGTTTTTCAGTAAAATTTTCCTAGGATTGTATATCCCTTAACACAACTTTTAACTGTTTCATCCATTACCTTGCTTCATATACAGAAAAATTTCTCGTGAAAGGTTCAATGCCTGGGTCAGCTTTCAGTGTTGGGTTCATTGGCATACAGATACAGAAACTGGTATTCAAATTCCAGTCACAGTTCTGACTCTTAACTCGTTTAGGCAATGAAGTTTCAGGTTTTGTGGTGTTGGATTTGCACCACACTCCTGCAAGAAACAGTAATTTAAACATGTCTCTTAATTAATCTCTTGGGTATGTGTTCTTTAGGTCAGATCAGGTTTCCATAGTTGTATTTTTGACTAAAAAATATCTCTCAGCTTATGAAGACTGGGAAGCAAAAATGAGCTTTTTAGAGTCCCAAGCAATATACAACAGCTATGAGACCCATACTTTCTGTTAGTCGTAGCTGGTGTTGATATGGTTTAGCAAGCACTGGCAAATATATCATGTCCTAGGCGAAAAGGCAGATGGTAGACCTTATGCTTGCCTCAGGGAGCCTTGAGTCTCAAACTCCCTCACAGAGGGAAGCTTTGGCAAGCTGAGAAACACTGGAGAAAGCCTGCCTGCAGAGTTGAAGGAACCAAGGCCACCCCTCTCCGTGCAATGGGGAAATGATCACAGTGCTGGTGTTTGTGGTGCTGGGGGTCCCTGGAGCTCCCTCTCCCATGGCAGAGGCCTGGGGGCCATTGCCATTTCATGTGTCCCTGCCTCTTTAAACTGATGTAAAATATTGCCTAGCTCTCATCTTTCTTATACTGCTATTAAAATACCCACTGGGTCCCCAGCTTCGTTTGTGCTTTAGTTCCTCTTTTTTATGGTTTAGGTTTCGATACAGTATTTTCCTTGGGTTTGTGAGACTGCTGAAGGTATTTTGGTCTATTTTAAAGCTGTCAGTGGCCTGTGTTTAGATTTCTGTGTAGATTACATGAGATGAGTGAGCTTGAATGGTTTATAGCTCCTTCCCTCCCCTTGGCCTGTGCTGCAAGTCCTATAAGCCAACACATTGATATTTTGCCCATAAAAAGGATGATATGAAATGCAGCTTCTTATATTACTTTATCATTACTAATGTTCATTGATTTCTACTAAAAATCCTTCACAAATACTAAAATAGTATACAGGAAGACACAAACATTCACAGCAAAAATGAAAAATGGCATTTATTTTCATTGACACTGTATTTCCTTGAATCTGATCACTGAGGCCACCTTAAGCTGTTTCTGAATATATATATATACAAAAGCACCACTCAAAGGGAGTTTAAGTATAATTCAATCCTACTTTAGGAACACTTTTCCCTGTCAGTATAATATGAAGTGGTCTTGGCTTCCATGAGAACCTTCGTCTGCTCTTGCAGAAACTCAGGACACTGAGGACAGGGCAAACACAGATTTATTTACCATGGATTTTAACTCTCTACATCAAAATACTCCTCATTGGCCTGCCCTAATTATTCTGCACAACTGAGGAGGTATTCCAGGAGGGCTTCAGTGCAGCGCTATAAAGAGCAACTGCAGAATCATTTATCATTTCTGATGGCAAAGATTAAAAAACTCACTATTTATTTCAAAGAGATAAGTATGACACGTTAACAATTCTGTCTTTTCCTTACTGCAGACATTTCCATTTCAAGCCCTGACAATATTAAGGAAGAGATTCATTCGATTTCATCACAAAGCCAGAATACTTTGGAGCCAAGGTATTTATAACGATATAAAAGTGACAGTGTCAACAGTGATTTAAATCATTTAGTCACTATGATAAACACTGTGTTGCCCTAGAATTTAAGAGATTCACTGAGAACATAAGCCATCCAGAATAAAAAACAAAGTAAGTGGCAAATATTTTGGGTTTGCAAAACCCACTGTGACACAAAATAAAAGATTGAGTGAGAGGAGCTAACAATTAAATCATAATATCCATGAAATAAATGACCATGATATCTCATGAGTCCATGAGATAAAGACAGATGTCCTGTGTAAATGCAGTACCCACCTTTATACCTGAAGAAGTCATCACTGCATTTATCTACAAAAAGCTAGAGTAGAACAATATAAAGTACAGACAAGATGTTTGATGCTTGCCTGACAGCAACTTCTCTGATCATCATTTTGCTTAATGAAAGTTCGATGTAGATCAACCCTTGATCAATCTGTTATGTGTAGCCTGGGATAAATTCGAAATGGAGATAGAGAAAAATAGTTAATCAGACTTTCACCCTAAACTTCTGTATTTTATATCAGGTTAGGAAGAGATGCAAGAGAATGAGGGAATGCACAGTACAAAAATCGCTCTGTGTAAAAAGTCCTCAACTGGTTTCTAAGTTGTAATTTTAAAGAAGTGTTAATTTTTGTACATTTCTGTTCACTTCTCAAAGAGGGAAAAAGGATGTAAATCACACACTGAACAAGATGTAGGAAGGTTTGTTACTATGGGGTTTATCAGAAAATTTCTTGTCCTCTCAAAAGATCATTGCAAGTTCTTCAAGGCCAAAGTGTCTTAAATATTTTCTTCTTTTCAGCAAATTAGAAATTAAATTGAACTCACCTTGGAAAGTTAATTTTCAATCAATGTTGTGTGCAGCTGCCTAAAGTGTGATGGAAAATGCCCCTCAGCAATTTTCATATTCCAGTCAGTCGGTTGTGGTTCTGAAAAGAAACCCAAAAAGAATTAATGAAAGGCCACAAGGGTGATATAAAAAGTATTTAGAAATATACTTATAGCATGGAGCGGGATCCTACAGGAATCAAAATTACCAGCTATTTCCCCCTCAACTTTTTAGGTTGGAAAGGAACACTTCAAAACTTGAAAACTGTTGCTTGACCTTGGCATGAAGCCAGCGTGGACAGAAGCAACATAAGGACAACAAATGGCCTTAGGAAAGCTATCCTCAGTGCATTTTCATTATGCTTAAGTAGATACATGGGTGCTTGTGTAAGCCTGCAGTGCACTTTCATTGTCAAAACATGTTTCCACACAGTCTGGCTGTGGCAGTCTCAGCATCCCTGAGTCAGCATCACAGGACAGGGGTTGAGAAGCTATTTAGGTGAGCATGAGTCAGGTTCAGTGGCTAAATATAATAACTTTCTTCATGTCCTCCAAAATAAATAAAAACACAATCCATTTCTAGGTAGTAGCATATTAGTATGGTTGAATTGTTTGGAAAACATACTAGCAATGCCTCAGTTTGGGAGAACTGCCCTCAGAACAAGAAAGAAGAGCTTTTATTTTATTTTTTAATTTTTTTTTGCATGGCCAGAAACAGGAAATGTGCCCTCAGCTTTCAGGGAGTAGTCCTGAAAATATTTAGCCTATGGTAAATATATAAATATGTAAGCTTTAACAGAAGAACAATTCCCATAAATGGGACTGTCTGCCACAGTGAATAATATAAATATGATGTAGGGGGTTTTATAAATAAAAAAACCATAGCTTTTGTCAAATTACTTTAATTATTAAGGAATTATTTTAGTTACTAAATAATTACCCACTGCCTTGAGCAACATTTGCCAGAAGATGATGTAAGAAGTTTTGTGTTTGTTTATAAAAACAATTAACTGTTATAGTTCAATATATCTCAGATGAAGTGTTACGATTTTCATCTTTAAAAATACTGGTTCAAATGTCTAATGGAAGGTTCGCACAGCGAAAAATGAAAATTCAGCCATCAGCAAAAGGTCTGGTGGAGACAGCAGTGGAGGACAAAACTGGGCCTAACTCTTGAGCGTTGTCTGTTGCCCTGTTTGTGCCCATCACTGGTATTCAAGAAGAGCAACCAAGCAATAAGAGTAAAAAACTCTAAGCAACATCACTTCCCAGTGCTTGTGCCCCTCAGCCATCAGCTGTAAGACATCTCGGTGAGTGGTCAGTGTCCTGCTGCAGCCTGGATGTCCTCAGTTATTTATGGACCTCACAGAGGAGATGCACTCACTGGCACAGGCTGCAGTGCCTCTGCCCTGCTCCTGTTTGCAGTGTGGCTGAGAAACAACTTTTTTGTTGCTCCTTTTATTGTGCCTCTCTTTCCACACCTGTTACAGCTGTGAGCAGAACCCTTCTGGGTCTGTGAACCTGTGGGTAAATTGGCTACCCTGAATTCCTTCCAGCTCCTGCTTTCAAGGAGGAGAAACAAAGAAATCCCTCGCCTTTCTGAGATATTTTATGCCACGAGAAAGAACTGTAAAGAAGTGTAATCACTTTAAATAAGACAACTAATGGTTTTCTGTTACCCAAATGAGAAGTGACAGACTCCCATTTCCATGCTGTGTAATGTGGTTATCTGAGTTTCTGTGTGTTTGAAGCAAAGCTGTCTGCATCCTGCATTTGTAAATCCCTAGTAGGCTGCTTTGCATTCTTTTTGTTTTTGCATTATTTCCTTGAGAAACCTTCTGCTTTATATTTCTAACAGCACATCTGTAGATTCTTCAGAACCTAGAGATTTCACCTCTTACTTTGGCTGCTGGCACTAGTTTGAGTCGGCAGCCTTGGAAAGCCCAAGCATGAGTCTCACTGCTTTGCAGTGGTGTCTGGGTGGGGATGCTCACTGTCTGGGGTCACCAGCCAGGGCATGCATGGGATACTGAGCCAAACCCATCTTCCTTGGCACCTCTTCGTGGCCAATGCTAACTTTATTTATTTCAGTTGACTCCTGAATCCCAGATAATCAAAGCAGATTCAAGCATTTTGCACTATGGGACTACCCTTCCTCTTTCTCCCCTGTGATTTCTGAAAGTATTTGGGGAACCTTCAGAACAGCTGAAATCAGGCTTTGAAAGAAATTCTCAGGCCACTGAGGGTTGCAGTGGGAATTGGATACTTATGGCCCTCAAATGGACTTCTCTGAGCTTTCTCCAAGTACTGCCTCTGTTTAAAAATCTGATTCATGCAGCTTTATTTTTCAGGGCAGATGGAGAAGGACAGAAAAGAGATTAGTTTTAGAGCTAGCTTATCCTGAGGTGATAGCTCTTCGAAATGTCAGCACTATTGATGTATTGATATAATTAAACACGTCTACCGAAATGTCAGTGCTGCTGCCCAGTGATCTGATGGACAGCTCTGGTTGGGGAAGTTCTTAAACAGCACAGACAAATTGTTGGGATGCTGTGGTCTCCATTAGATTTCCCCTTGGTTCACGAGTGATGAAATGCTACTGAAGGCAAGGAGGGTTTGTGAGTCTTACATAAATGATTAGTCTCGATGTCTAATTGTCCTAGCTTTCTCTAATATGGAGTAGTTTCACATGACCTTTTCCCACAACTCCCAATTTTTGATACATTCTACTGGCTACACCTTTTCTTAGCCCTGATTGGGCACATGGATTCCCTTCAGGAAATGATTGACAAAGAACATTGTCTCTTTGTTTTAATTTGGATGTTATTGATTTACTGAAGGTATGGAAACCTGTTCACTGACACTCAAAAATCTCTCAAAGATGATTATGGGATTTCCTCCTCAAGCTGAGTTACACCTTGCATTGTTGTTCTGCCATGGGAAGGCTAACACAAACTGGCCCAAGCAGATTTCTAATAGGAAGAACTCCCTATCAAATACCAGAAAACACACAAAGTTCAGTATTCAATTTCTGAAAAGTAGGCCATGAATCTATCCTCCAGACCTGCTGCACATCTATCTTAAAAGGAAGAAATTTTCCTGGCAAGAAATATTCCAGGAAATGAAAATCTTATAACTGCTGCTGCTTGTCAAAGACCTCATGAAAAAGAAATGGAAGACAGTCACCAAAGGAAACTTGAGATGAGTTGTGAGACCCACTGCTCATTTTCTTTTTCCTTTGCTCTTTGAGGGAATTGCTTTCACCAAGTAGTGCAAAATCTTAAGGCACATGCAGACAGCATTCTCCTGGAATTTGTGACAAAGTACTGTGTAGCAGTGTTAGATTCCACTGTTATGTGCAAAATCTGTTTTTGGAGATAGTTTGTAATTTTGCAAGCCTATATTGCAAAAATAGGATGAGCCATTTCAGCTGTCAGTCTCATTAATTATTACACTTTCTAGTATTACTGTTATTTGTTGAGGCTAGCCCATTTTTTCCTAAGCTTTTATTTTTCAAAAATGTAACCTCTTGCCCAGATCCACAAACCTCAGGATGAAACGTGTGGATTTTTCTTCCCTCAAAAGAAATATACTATTTAAGTTTTGATCTCTTGTAGTTTTGGGTGACATATTCCAACTTCCATATAAGAAAGCCCAGAGCTGCAAATGGAGTTCCTCCCTACTTTTGCTGTATAACTGCAATAGTTCTAAGAGGCTTCCCAGCCAAAATGAGTGACCAGTTATGACAGACATCATCGAACATATAGCAGGAGACTGTGTCTACTACAAAGAGATTATTTTCTAGATGGAGAAGCTGCCTAAAGGGCAGCCAAGGGAAAGGATTGTTAGCTATATTTCACTAATAAGGAAATGAGACATGAACATTAAAGCCTAAAACTCCGCAGATGCATTGAAACCACTAGGAGCTTCATGGATTATTGCTTGAATAAAGCAACATAACCTATGTCACAGAGGAAGCCTTTGGCAAAGAACTGAACAGAGATATTGCAGAACCTGTGCCAGAGATCAAGAATCTCAGGCTTTTTTGAGGAAGAAAAGATAAGAGGGAGCAAAAATTTCTGTCCAGGGGATAGTGTGCTGAGACACACATGTAAGCAATTAGAAGAATACAGTTATTCTAGAAAGTTACTTGGCAAAAGAGTTTTTCTGCCCATAATTGGTGAAGCATCTGTACAAGTCAGCAGAAAATTAATTTCTTGTTTGTCTGGGAGTATCCTGGAGCTTCCAAGAACTGGTGATGCCATGGAAGAGCAAGGTGGAAGAGCATCGGCTATTTTCCTTCCAATATGTTCACTTTGGTTCTCTCACTAACCTTGAGTGTGGCTTGAAATTGAAACAGGAACTACCAGAACCAAAAGCATACATTTCTAAAATTTGAACTTCAAAGACTCACAGGTAGGGGTTGAAGTTGGGAGGAACCTCCATAGCTCTGGTCCAACCACCCTGCTCAAGCAGAGTGACCTAGATCCAGTTGCCCAGGACCGTGTCCAGACAGTTTTTAATATCTCCAAGGAGATATTTTACCTCACAGGCAAAAAGCGTTTCCTGATGCTCAGAGGGAACTGCCTGTGTTTCAGTTTGTGTTCATCACCTCTTGTTCTGTCAGCGGGTACCACCAAAAGTAACCTGGCTCTTTGCACCCTCTCTTCAGGTATTTATGTACTTGAGGACCGATAGGTTAGAAGCTTGAAAATATTCAATATGTGCATCTCTGCACACACATACAGCTGTTTGGAATAGCCTGGGGTTGTCTTCTGTTTTTGTTGTTGTTTTGGGTTTTTTTAATATTATTTTATATCATTTTTCTCTGTGGGAAGTATAGGCAGAGGTTTTCTGGATCAGTCTCACAAAGCACTCCACTACATTTTTAGGTAACCAAATAGGTTAATCTTTAAATGCTACATTCTGTTAAAAATCTCGCTACAGTCCTGTTGTATGAAGCACTTGCACAAATATATTGCAGTTTGAGAGCAGATTACAATATATAGTATGCAATGAAGTGCAAGTTATAGCAGAACATTTAAGACAGACATGCACCTTCACAATGCCAGTTTCTCAAACCTGGAGGAAAACAGATCATTAAAAAATTATTCCATGTGATTATCCCATGATCAGCCTCTCCTCTTTCAGTTTAATGTTCTCTTTTTAATTACCTTTAGTAAATTTACATTTGATGAGTATCAGCTGTTCTGTTATTACCTTTAGCAGCATTTGATTATCTCTTACAACGCTGTTCCACTCCAGATGTTTTTTCCATTCCGCAGTTAAAATGTCTTGGATTTCTGGAACCAAAATAGAGTAAGAAACAGAAAATATATAAATAAAATACATGAACTCTGAAAATTTGAACTAGAGCTTATCTCATAGAGGTTTTTTTTTACTAGGTGGTAAAAGGGAAATGAAATGTGAAATACCAAGGAAACCTCATAGGAAAGAAATGAAAACCAACATTTTATTGAACAAGGTATAATTACAGCTAGATACAGTTATAATAAATATTGTTGCTATACAGTGTGTTTGAGTACAGTGGCAAACCTGCAAAAAGAACATATTTGGCTACTTGCTGTATCAGTATGACTCTAGGTGATGCTCACTGCCACCTTTTCAGACAATTATAACCACTGACCATGAAGCAGGGCCTAAATGACATCTGAATCCTCCTCTGATACAACATTCATCTCCTGTAAGAGGCAATGAGTGAAACAGATGTGAGTGAAACTTCATGTGAGGCTCTCTTTAGGTCTTTAAGACAAGAACACAGAATTAGCAAATTAAGATGAAGGTTTGTTTATTACAAACATGTTGCATACCTTAACTTTTCCCAAAGGATTGCATAGCCACAGATCCTAAAATACAGAGGTACACACACAGACTCATGGACACACACATATACACACACACACACACACACACTTGAGAAGACTATAGCCAAACAAATTACAGCATAGCAGAAAGAAATCAATCATTATAAAGCAAAATATGAATAAACCCTATTTCATAATAACTGTGGTGCTGACACATGGTTTATATTTAAGCATAAATAGCTTTTTCCTCTTTTTATTTCCAGTGGCTTTTAATCCTTTTTCTGCTGGGGTTCTAGGAGCATAACCTTGAACCACTGCTTTGTAACAAAAATTACTCTTCCCTTAGTTAGTTGAGACAAAAGGGGCAGACACAAGGTAGGAAGACTGAAAGCCATCTGTTTGGGGAAGAGTGAAGAAGATGGAGCAGAGAATATGAGGACGATTATAGAAATACAAGCTACAGACATGATAAGTAAGTAGAAATGGTATTGATTTGTCCAAGCCATCATAAAGAATAAAGATACATGTTTTTTTTGTAATGGACCAAAATCTAGATCACAGTCAGTGCTAATGTCACAGTCTGTGGAAGGAAAAGGAAAGTCAGCACTGTCAGCTTCCAGCTTTCATCACTAGTCTTGATTTGTTCAGTGTTCATAGACCTAAGGTGCAAAAGTATTTACAAAGATTGAAACAATTCTTGTTGCTCAAAAAATTATTGCATTGTAAATTCATGAAGGGTTGTCTTATAGCTCACAAATAGAAGTTTCAGGAGCAAGACAATACTCACATCATCTCTACTCATCTACAGTGTAATACATTAATTTGCAACCTTTCTGTTCACTTGGCTTTATATAGGATGTTTAGGTTATTTGGTGCCATGTTCAGCTGGGAGGAAAGGAAGAAGGTCCACGCAGGGGGATGATGAGAACAGCAGTGAACACTTTATTGAGGGAGCATCAGACTTTTATAGGGTAGGGGAGGATGGTTCTGGAACCTGGGCAGAGGGAAGGGCAGAGTCGGGGGTGGAATGTGACACAAAAGGGAATGTAGGGAGGGGGCAATATAAATAAGGAATGATCGGGGGGTGGCTAGCCTTATATGGCACAGCTGCACTGCACCACAGGCTAGCCAATGGGAATCGGGGGAACAGGGACCAATGAACAGGGGGGAACTGGGGTAGCAACAACCAGGGGCGGGAAAACTGGGACCAGTCGGAGCAATCGAATAAATATTGATGCAATAGAACTTATTACAACTGCAAATAATAACCATCTGAACAACTATAAACGTTTGAAACTTGAACCGGGGGCTCCTCAGGTGATTCCTCTGCTCATGGCTGGTGAGTGGTTTCCACCTTTTCCACATTCATGTCTCTCCAAGATCTAAAATCATTTGCAGGTTCCCCGGCATCTCCCCCTTTTTTATTTGTTATTGATGCAAGGTTGGCTGAAACGCTTTGTAACATAAACTTTTTAAAGCAACTTAAAGCACAAGCAACTATCATCAAAATCAAAAAAATTACAATAACCCCCAAAATTAAAAGTACCAAGAAGCGTTTCAGCCCCTTGGGGATGCCTAGGTCAGGGAATCAATCAAAAATCCCTCCTTTCCCACTCTCCTGAGCAGTCCGGATATCAAATACCATGTTTTCCAAGTCTTGTATCTTGTGATGTATGGATTGGGGCTGGGTGGAGAAATTGAGACAGCACAGCCCCTCGAATTCCTCACACCCATGCCCGTGAACCAACAATAAATAGTCTATAGCCGCTCTGTTTTGCAGTGTGGCTTTTTGAATTGTTTGTGATTCTTTCAAGAGGTCCTCTAGAATGTCTGTTGTAGCCTTCACTTCCTTGGAAATCCAGCACCCCAGATGATTCAACAGTTTGAGAGCGTGAGAGGTGCCAATGGGTGCAATGAGTGAACTAAACACATTTTGTGTATAAGTCTAATAATGGATGGTCGAATTGCAGTCTTTGGTAAAAGGGAGAGAGTGGATAGAATCTTCTCTCCTTGTTCTGCGGGAGTTGTGGGTCAAGTTTAGTCCCTTAATGTACTGGGAGGTAGTCTTATCAGGTGCGAGGATAGTCATCTGGCCTAGAGTGCAGGGACCCCCACCGCTCCGGCGGGGATTCCCGTCCACATGCGGTCTCCGCAAATTAAATATGTCTTTGGGGGTAATAAAACATTCTTAGAGGGGGTTGCAAACTGATCATTATAAATGAAAGAGTCATCGCACCACCGCTGCTGCACAAAATAATTAGACCTTGCTTCAGGCGAAACAATAACCTTTTTTTCAGGAGGAAACCTACTAGAAGGAACAAAATGGAAACAAAATATAGAAGGGAGGGACCCCTTTATCCGCAGTTCCTGCGGAGGAGTTTTTAAGTAGGTGAACGTAAGGGGGCGAGCTGGAGCATTGGGAGGGCGAAATGAGGAGGGTTTGTCCGGGTGGTAACAGGTCATGAAGATCCCTTGGAAGAAATCAACCGAATCACAATAGGGGGTGTAATTGTTAATGAACCAATACCACCGTTCCTTATTCCAGGGGACTCCTATCAAACATGATTGAAATGGGTCGTTGGGGTCAGTCGCCGACAAACACAAGGAATCTCTCCCGATGGATCTAGCCAATGAGACCCAGATGTTATCCCTATGCGAATCTGTATTCTTGAAACGGTCCCAATGGCCGATCCTCAGGTCGTCCCGTCTCGATCTCGGTGATCCGAGAACAACCTTGGGAGAGAGGATGGTGATAAAGGCGGCGACTGTTGCCCCAACGACGATGAAGGTCGGTGCGGCCTGACTGACCTGGCGGGAACCCATCTCGGACCAGCTCCTGTCGAAACACAAGCATAGCCCCTCCCCCAAGTGATAATGGGGAAGGGACCCTCCCATTGGCCTGATTCTAA
>JAWWEW010000001.1:18928251-18940906 GCA_035583185.1 Anabacerthia variegaticeps | reverse complement strand
ATTCCTCTGCTCATGGCTGGTGAGTGGTTTCCACCTTTTCCACATTCATGTCTCTCCAAGATCTAAAATCATTTGCAAGTTCCCCAGCAATTTGGGTCATAGGATGTTATATAACATAGGGCTTTTTAAAATACCTTTCTGCTCACCTTTAATTCCCAATAGCAAATGACTGTCATACCTGTGGCAATTTCAGTGAAGTTTATATAGAAAAATACTATGACAAAAATCCTTAACACTTAGCTTCCTGCAAACCACTCCAGCAGCTGAATAAAAGAAATCAACATCCCAGGACCTGAGAGTTTTGCATAGGTCACCTACATGGGCTAACATATGCTTCAGATACATAAAGAGCAAAGGTTTGCAAGGCTTCAAAATGCCAAGCTGCAGGGAGAATGCAACATATGTGCTTCTGTGAGTCCTTGCAGCATATCGACATTTAGATAAAAGAGAATGTATTTAGGAGAATTAATTATTTCTCATGAGGTGAAAGAAATAGTTTCAGATACCTAGTACAGAAGAGTGGCTTGTACATGGGAGAAAGTGAGGAAGTTTGCAACAAAGAAACTCAAGATAAGAGGACAAGGAACTAGCGGACTCCAACTCACATTTTTTATGCTTCTAAAGTTGCATTGTTTCTTCTAAAACCCAGATTACGGTGGAGGAAGAGCTCAGTGTTGTGGTTAAGTTTGGACGCTGAAGAAAATACTGATATTTTGATTACCCTTTCACTCCTCTGAAAAAGAACAGGAGCCATTCGTTCACTCAGAAGACAACTCCTTGAATTATTTTCTGTGACCTCAGAGATCAGATGTCACTGTTGGATTCCTGTGCATTCAACACCTTTTTATTTTTTTTTTTTTGCTTTTTCAGGGAAGCTCAGCTAGCCATTTTTTATCCATGCCTTTATTTCACTTGTAACCAGAGGTTTCCTGTTGCCTGAAGTAGAGATCTTACCCATCAGTTTATCTCTTTGTTATCATTTGTGAACATAACAATGAATAAATGCTGACATTGGTGTATAATTTTAAATGTAACGATTTCCCAAGGGTTAAAGGCTTTTCTCTCTGGTGTTTCAGAGATTAAAAAAAATAATAAAAAAATCATCCATAAGCTCAGGTCATAATTGAAAACACACTACTTTCAATATAGGTTTAAGCACACAAAGGAATGAATGTCTTTAATTCAGGTAAATCCAGCCCTGCAGTCTCCCTTTCTCATTCTTACCATCCGTTAGCCACCAATTTGAACACAGCAGAGAAATTATTTGATTTCATAACCAAATAGCTGAGCAGAAACCATTTTCTCCAGCACAGCTTTTACATTTGTATTGAAATGAACTCCCTGTGGCTGGGAAGTTCTGCCTCATTTAAAGACAGGAGTTAAAAAGACCTACTGTGAGGCAAGGGGCAATGCAGAATTAAGAGATCTGGCTGAATTTCAAGTGTCTCAGAGCTAAAAGAAAACGTACCACTTGTTCATGTGTGCTGAGGTCGAGTTCAGAGAAAGGTTGAACCAAGTAAGTGTGGTCTCACACAAGGAGCCTGTCTACCACAGAGCTGCCTGCAGCTGGCCCAGGACTGAGTGAACTCCAGAATAGGACTTGCTTTGATGTAAACTGGTGTGACTCTAAGTGATACAACCTTACACTCCTTGCAGCTCACACTGCAAACACAGCCTTTGGAAGACTTCAGAGCAAAATGATGAATAGCTGAGAGCTCATCCAGCAGGTAAAGGAGTAATGAACCAGCTTTGGATTCAAAGTGATGGACTGCAGACCTGTTTCTTCTATTTCCTCAGCAAAGCTACAGTTATCAAAGAGCTATTAGCTTAAACACCAATTTGGTAACATTAATGTATAGTGCTTGGTCCTCCCACAGACATTTTCTTCTTTACAAACTGCTTTACAGACAGGGGCTAATTATTCTTTATAACACACTTCTCAGGGGAGAGAATAACAATCTTTCCTCTCTTTACAGTAAAGGAAACACAGGAATGGGAGTTATTTGCCTAGTGTCTACCAGGATACCGACTTGATACAAAGAGGATGAGTTAGCAGTGATCGATGATCCTACCCAGCTGTGGATCGAAGTGACCTCCTGCCAGACAAGATATGCTTCCTAGATTCAGTGCTTCTCTTTTCCCACAGGGATGCTGGTGCTCTCACTATGTGACAAGTCACTGTCATTTCACAGTCATTTCACAATGACAACCTATAGCTAAAGAGTAATGCAGGAGGAAAAGGTCAGGATGGGGCAGAACCCCTTTGGAGAAGTCTTTCAATATCCCATTCTTTCTTTGCATGCGCATCTGTCTTTTTACAACAAGGAAGTTTCCACTCATACCTTTTATTCACTCCTTGCCTCAGGTCTCTGGTTCCCCAGCCAATTTTCCCAGTCAAGTGTTAGGAAAAGTACCAAGTACTGAGAGCTCCTGCTGCAGACTAAATGCAGTTATTCTGCATCAGCAGGTGGCTGCTCATGCTGAGCCCTGCAGGGGAATAGGTTGCATGGGCACCAAGAGGAGTAGAGAGAGAAAATGCCAAGGGAAATTTACTTGAGTGGGGAAAATATTGCCTTTCTGGCTGCTTCTGAAAATCTTTCTGCTCTATTTTATTGCTGAAGAGAAAAAGTTAACTGTATGAGTGTGAAAGTTTGCAGGGAACTGGAACAAAATGTACACAAAAACTGAGTGGCCACCAAGCTTTCTGCTACAAGTTGAAAGAGGAGTGGGCAAAGGGATAGATTCCTCTGAAATAAAATCTCTCTTGCTGCTAAAATGCTTTCAAATGGACAGAAAGGTTAAAGCACTGTGCGGCTGACTGTCTTAGAGAAGTAAAGCCTGCTGGCACCTAAGTGGAGGACAAGGCAGGAGCAGGAATTGACTTTGTTAAGGGGGTTGTGTTCTGACCATTGTATTTGTCAGCACTCCAGGAAATCTTCACACTGGTGTTTCATACTCTAAAAATTCTGAGATGGCAGTTTTGGACAAAGGAAGCTGGTGTTACTATATTTTTTTAAATTGTTTTTTTTTTCTCTCTGCTCAAAATCTCTTGTATATGTGCTTTAATTATATATATATATGTTTTAAAATATATTTATTTTTAATTTTTTTATATAGATATATACATACAGGTAAAAAGAAGATAAGGAAAAGTATACAGGCAATGTAAAAATAAATTTAACAGAAAATACTCCCTATATTCACTGTGTTCTCTAAAATGCAATTCAGAATTTATAAATTGCTTATAGTTACCTCCTCCTCACATCTTTCTTTCTGAATTTCTAGTAATTTCTGCCCATCCCCAGTGACTACTATTGGCAATGTTATTTTCATTATCTACCTCCAGATAGCTCAGGGCAACATACATCTATTTTTACTCATCCTGATGTAATACAACTTCAAAAGAATGCAATTACAACAGTTACAAATGGATGAACTGCAGAAGATCAGAGAAAAATTTTCATTTTTTTCCACTAAAATGTCATTAAAGTTTGTTATTTTCTATGCAACATTCACCTTAGGCAAGGTCTAAGCAGAGAGCCTGGACTCTTATTTAAGAGTTTTCCCCTTAGCCAGTAGAATAAGTATTAGAGGAGATTTTTTTTCAAATGCTGGCTGGTAGATTTATTTTGGTGAAAGTTAAAAACAGCAGTAATTGATAAAAAAAAAATGGATAAACATCAAGGCCTTGACTTTTGGAAATATATTTTCAACTTCAAAGAAATCACTCGCCAATTTATTTGGAGAAAATTCCTTTCATGTCTTAGTGCATCTGTCCCCTTAATAATAGTTTGTAAGCCCTTGGGAACAATCTTGAACAGGATTTCACTAGGGAGCATGCATGTCATTACAACTGTTCTTCTTCAGAATTAGATGATGCCATTTAAAGGGTTGATCACTAATGGTACTCCAGGACAAGTGATTTGCAATGAGAGGCTTGTGATGGTGTCTAGCACCCAAAAAGCCAAAGGAAGATTTCTGCAGATTTTGAAGGAAGCAATAGGTGTCCTCAGCTTCATTCCTTCTCTTGCCTGTCTCTTGTGCCCAAAAGGGAGATGAGTCCAAATGATGCTGAGGGAGTCCAAAGTGCAGATGTGGAGATGTGGAGACTGGTGATCCATAGAAGGGAGTTGCTTGAAGGGCAAAAGACACCTTGAGCAGCTCTAACACTTCTGATGTGCTGCAGTCCCACTGACTGTTTGTCTTCTTCTATTTTATAATCATCTGGTTTTAGACTCCTAAACTACAGGACTTGGGCTAACCCATGCTCTCCACAGGTCTCTGCCTTTTAGAGTGTCCTCCCCATGGTAATGCTTAAAGACTTTGTTTAAAAACAACTCTATGAGTTTTCAAAGGAGTTAACTTCCTTAAACCTGAGTGGACTGAAAAAAGTGCCCCATATTGAAACAAGCTTCCCATACATATAGGTATCAACACATATTGAACACATTGACTAATGCCATCACCATTTATTAGCCATCAGAGATTCAGCTGATGGGAGAGAGACTGGAAATGGGACATCATTACTGCCACATCTAAGGAACTGCTAGTCCAGGCTGAGGATTCACTGTCTTTTACAGTAGGCATCAGTGTAATTTCTGTGGAAAGTTGATTAAGTCTTGGATGTTAAAGCCAGCAATGTGTTTTTCAGATGGCATCTGGTGGCACAGGGTAATAGACTATATTATTTGCTACATCATTGCTCATGAAATATTGTTAGCAGGGTGCAGATCATTCGTCCATTAACACCCTGTGAAGTCACCTTGAATCCCATGTTTCCAGAACGGTGGAAAAGACTTCTATTTCACAGCTGAAAAATAAGCCATTTAGATGCTTTTAAAGTGCCTAGTACAGAATTTAGCTATTTCAACCACACTCTTCTACCTATCACAATTTTTCAGCTTTAAGATCTCATCTGGAAGAAATGCAAATATCACTCCAGTTGGTCTGAACAAGTGGTATGCCAGAAGTTAATATGACCCTTTGTCTCTTTGGTTATAGTTCTCTAAGAAGATATTTTTAAAGGTATGCATCATACATAGATTATTGTATGTATTATATCAATCTCTTCTCTATTTAATCATGCTGGAATGTGGAAGAAAATGCTTAATTCTTGTGATTTGTTGCTGCTCCAACACACTAATCACATGAATATTGCTATCTATACCAGAGAAACCAGTCCTTGAAATTACATGGGAGCTAAAGTAATCCCTTCAGAGAATTTTCCTACCCATCCAGTTTGGAAGCTGATGGCCAGGGAGATGGAGAGCTTTGACCTCTGATGTCTGCTCTGAGAGGTCATGGACAAAATAATAATCTATTAGTCCAGATTTGTCTGGTATTGCAATACTCCTTCCTCCTGCTCTCCCTCTCCCCTACCAAGAGAACATTTGCGCAGTCTTATCTAGAATTTTGACTTGTTATTGCCAGTGATTTGCAGAGTAAAATGAGGATAATTCACAATTCTCTGAGCTACTGTGTATGTGTGCTTTGCTGCAGATGCAACAAGACAGTGCTGCCCTGATTCAGAGGAGTTTCCTTTGCAATTCAAAGCTGCATTTTTAGAGCATGAAAAATTAATGTTGTCAGAAACTGATGGCCCTCTAAAGGTAAGTGCACTAGAACTGACTTGACAGTGACATCTAATTTCAGGAGAGAAAGAAGTAACCATGCAACAATTTTACAGCTCCACACTGCTGTAATATTTCACTAAGAACTAGAACAAGGTCAGATACAAAAAGAGTTAAATATTGAACACAGGAATGAAAAAGGAAGAGGTTTCTTTGACCAGAACTACATGAAACCTTGGAAACCTTCCTTTCTTAGTGAAAAAGTGTTCATACCTTTTGAAGTTCAAACAATGTCAAGAATCAATTCTGAACTTTGATATCAGTTGTGAGACACGAGTAAAAAAGAATGTCCATTACTCCTGATTCCTCTATAATTTCTGCCTGGCTTTCATCACTTGATCTTTTTTTGACATTTTTCTTCATGGCAATTACCATGTGAAGCCCTTGGGACAGCTAGTATAAACCATATGACTAATACCTGGATGCCACTTATAGAATTAATGGATACACTGAGGGCTAGAATCAGTCTCATATATTTTGCAAAGGGTTCAGTAAGGAGTAAGAGACGAGACTGAGAAGAGTCGGGGCTTCTGCAGTTGAAGAGTGGCCAGATGAAAGCACTAAGGGCTATCAGCAGTCTATAGTCTACATGGGGGAAAAAAAAAGATCAGAAGAAAGGAAGTGGCACAGTTGAGTTGATTACAACAGCAGGAAGATGTCACAGTAAGTCTTCAAATATGTAAAAATCTCCTGCCAGTGGGACTAAGTTGAAATAATGGGTTTAAAATGCAGCAAGAAAGGTCAAAAAAACCTGAGAGCCTTTGAATGCTAAGGACAGAGAGACCCTTGAATGACTTGGAAAAAATGAGGACTCTGTGTAAAAGCTGTTCATAAAAGACAAGTGTTGCCAACATATGATAGAAAGTTGATCCTGGTGAGGCTGTGAGAATGGCCAGATGACTACATTTAGCTGCTGTTTATTTCCCTTTATTACATCTTTATTGCCCTTGCACATTATAGTCCTTGCTAGATTACTTACTACACATGCCTTGGATGCTTGGCTAAGTTAGCTTACTCTTCTTTCTCTCTAGATGCTCTAGGTAAAGTAACATATGATGGAACCTGCTACTACCTTTTGTTCCCACATTTTTCTGCTGGGAAGAGCTGGTTGTGTCCCCAGCCTTTTTTAGTGTTATCAGAAAATGGGGAGCATAGACCGATATTTGAGGAGATACACGAGTGGTGAAACCAGCTTGTTTAGTCCCATTTCACACCAGGGATCTGTTTCTACAGTGCCCTCCCTGGCCTCCAGCTGCCACTCCAGAAGAAGGCAGGTCATCCCTGTGTGCCTCGCATCAGTGTCCCAGGTATTCCGGGGCACCCTATGCCTCAGCACCCAAATTCCACATAGCTTTTTGGCAACTACAAGTTGTAGCTAAAGACTCTGTTCCTCTAGAGCAACAGCAACTCTCTTACACATGTTCTGATGTTATGGATGGTGAGACAGTTCTGGTTCAGCACAATGCACAATCACTCTAAGAGTGTGCAGAGCAGGCAGAAGGGAACACCTAGCCAGTCAAAAACAGGAGCAGACTGCATGCTTGTCTCTATAGGTGTAAATGACTGTACAAAATAAAACTGTAGGAAACCACACCTAAACATTGTTGCTATTCACACTCACTTCTCTGGGCAACACATTCCCCTGTTTACACATATTAGCTGCTGATCTGATAAGTATTCCTGATGAAATCAGTAAGATTATTATAATTAATTCATTTGGAGTCCTAATTACCGTGACTTTAGTAAGTGCAGGATAGAGTCTCTCTCTTCCTTTGCACAGGTGCTCTGTCAGAAGGATTTTGCAGTTATAGGACTGGTGCTTGCACTCTGGTTAATTTGATATAAGTATGAAATGTGGTGCTTCCGTCTTCTGTGTCTTCACAACATTATTCTTGGTAACAACCTAAATCAGCTATTAATTTGCTTTATCTATTTTTGATTTGAGACTCTATTTATCCAAATATTCCAAACAGAATGAATCACGAGTACCTGAGTTTAATGTTTACCATTGTACCAGCTGCTGATTTATGTCATTATTGAGTTATACAAGAAAAATAAATATTCTGCACTGTGTGTACTCTGATGCAAAACCATTGAAGCATTTTTATAATTGCCTTCAACAGAAGCATGATTAAAATTTTTATAAAGTGTTCATTAAACCCTCAAAATACCTGCGGAAGTCTGCGATAATTAGTTCAATTAAAACTGTATTCTGGAAACCAACTGCAGGAATGACAGGCTGGCATTCAGTGATTTTGTGTAGTAATATCTCCAAACTTTTCTTAATTTGCATGCTGAAAGCAGAGGCTATAGTCCCCCCTTCCTTAGGGATAGTTGTCATGAATATAAGCTAATGAGCAATCACCGACACCAGCAGGCTTCACGACTCCAGTAAATAGACTGAGATAGATTTATGAGATGGATTTGTGAGCACAGGCTGGTAGAGCTGGGGGAGCTCCGCCAGCCCCCTCCTTTTCTTGTCCTCAATCTCCCAGATTCCAAAGGGAATCACTGAACAGCACAGGAAGCATCTCCCCCATTGCTGCTTTTGGAGTCAGTGATATTTCCAAACCCAAGCACTGGCTGCAGTGTGTTAATGCCTGGTTTAGCTCCTGTCTCTTAGAAGAATAGAACCAACTTGCTCAACTCAAGAAGCAGGATTTGATTAAGGCAAAAAGCCTTATTCCACCAGGTTTCCCTGGCATTTCTGGCCAGTGAACACTGAAGTGGTGTTACTGAGGGAGGAATCTCTGGAGTCTGTCTGATTATGGGAGGCTTTTAGTGAGAGCTGGGGATGCAGCAGAGTAGAGATTTATCATCTTTGCCACTGCTCTGGAAAGGGAGTGGGCTGAACAGAGCTGGAGCACAGATTTTCAGCTGCCAAAGGCCAGGACTAACAGCAGCTAGACTGCCTTTACAGGATGGCTCAGTGCAATCCAATCCTTCCATTCCCCCAAAAATGGATTTTTCCAGTAATAAAGCAACTGTCAATAGAAGCCATTCTCTCATTTGTTCCAATGGAGGTGGTACATTCTTCTCCTTTTACCATGCTTTTACTGCACTTTCTCCCAATTATCGATTTTAATGGAAGGGTGTCTAGCTTCAGAAAAATCTAGTCTGATTTTGCTGAAGCTTTTGTGCCCTAGAAAGAATTTTCAAGTTCAATGTAGAATCTGTACAAAATCAAAACATCTTGTCTTTGAATCAGGGAAATTCAGTAGAGTCTGCCAAGTTTTGCTGTGTGAAATTGGATTATTCCATACCCAACATGCAGTCAAAATTCACAGTTAGGATCACACAGAAGCGTAGCCAAAGCATGCAATAAAAAGAGCTCTATGTCTCCTATATGTTAAATGAAAAAATATTTTGGATCGTCTTCTCTAACACTGGAGCATTTAGTAATCATTGCACACAGTGGTCTGTTATACTCTCATGTGATTCATTTACAAGGTACATAACTTAGATTTTTTTTTTTTTTAAACTTAGAAGTTAGTTACGTGACTTATAAACATTCTAGTTCATATTTCAGTCACTTTCCTTGTGGCTTCTCTAAACTATATACCATATATATACTTCTCAAAGATCCCTAAAATACAGAGCTTTCATTAGCTGATCCTATTAGCATTTGAGAAAGTTATTAATTCAATTCCTTCTCAGCTAAGCTGTCTCATTTTCGACTTGTTGCCAAAGCATAAAGGAAGAGCAAGTTTAGAAATGTGCAATCTCAGAAAGAATGAGTCTTAAAAATTAATTGAAAACATACACCTTTGGTCTTTTTCAACTTACAAAAATCAGAATAATTTAACATGCTGGGACCAGAAAAAATCAATCTTTTCCAAATGTGACCAAAAATTATCTGAGAACAAACAGAATCAGAGGAGTGAGAGTAAAGGTTTTGGGGATGTCAGAAACGTTGGGTGCAGCATTTACAAAGACTTCTCTGGTAATGTGTTATCCCATAGATCAATGTGAGATGATGAGAGGAAAGAGGAAAATAAGCCCAGGAAACATAAAAGTAGAATAAAGACAAGAAGGCTGAATGTGAAGAACAAGCATTAGATTGTAAATACAGATCAACTGTAAAGAATACAAAGGCTTAAAGGGGAAAAAAATCTTAAAGGGAAACTGTCCGATCATTATCTTTTGATTTTCTTTCTGTAATATCTCATTTGCTGAAAGTTGTTGAGAATCACTAACAGTTATATAATTCCAATAATAACTCCCATAGCACTGGAATATTTCTTTGCTGCTGTGTTCCTTAATGATGAGGAAACAATTCAGTACTCCATGTGTATAAGTGGTTCACTAATATCAAACCTGTGGGTTGAGGGAATGAAATGAATTTCCTTATCAGGTTTGACATTCATTGATTTTCATTTAGTTTCTGTAATTTTTTTCCTTCTTATCTTTTAAAATTATAATATATTCTGGGTTCTACAAAACCATAGTACAGATTTCTTTCTTTTAAAAATGTTCTGCATTTTTCAATATCGTCACCTCAGGCCTTTCAAGCTTCAAAATAAAAATCAGAGCTGATAGTTCCTACAGTGCCTTATCAGGAGACTTATTGTCCTTGTTTCTGGCCTCCGTAACCTGCTACTGATTGTTAATTACAACTAGTTTCTTTTGGTCTTCCAGAGTGACCTGCAGTTGTTGTCCCCCTTGTGCTTCACTACCTGCTTCCCCTTTCGTGGATACGTTTTGAGCATCCACATTAAAATTCAAAGTATGCACAGGGCAAAGTCATGGAGCTTTAATCTTGGTCTGAAGTTAGTGCTGGATCCATCACAACTGACACTTGAGGTAATTTGACATTGAAAAAAGAGTTATCCTAGGCCCCAATTCTCATAGCACTGCTGAAGCTGAGCAGTAAATAATGAACTGTACCATCTAATTGAATTACCCATTAGTGCTCAAGGAACATGTTTTGAGTATAAGCATATGAAACTATCAGTGAACAGGGACGAACAACCTAGAATCGAGTTTCAAGCGGGACAACCTTGATGTTTTAGCTAGGCTCCTCAGAAAACACTCAGTCTTGTAGATCTTACTTGACGTAGACAGTGCTCAAACTTCTCTTAATTTCTTCTGCTTAAGCTACTTATTATGTTTAATGACATAATTGACTAGACATATCCTGTATGCTGCTCACTGTGACTTAAAAAATATTAAATAAAGAAAGCAGAATTTAATAACTGTTAAATAATCTTTTATAATGTTACTACAACAGTTCCTTTGTAAATTACTAATCACAATTATGCAAATATTAATTAAAGTTATTACTGCTCAGTATGTATTGACTGGGGAAAAACTAATTCATAGGCACAACCAGCTGTATCATGTTGCCTTAAAAACTCTCTCACTTACATAAATAAGAAATCAAGACTCTTATGGTACACTCTAGTCATAGTACAGATGACATACATTTTCTAAAGAAGAGTCCTTCCATACTATTTGTCTTCCTTATTTATCTCCTCTCATTTTATTTCCTGGTGAAGACTACGATCTTTTCAAATAATATTAATGCAGGAGTGGGGTAGGGAGGATGAAAAGAGTGGAAGAGGTGAGAGTTTTCATCTGAGCTGAGCAGTGGATGTTTGCCAGGGTATTCTCAACCCTGCTTTAACAGCTTCTCTGCTTCAGGAGCCAGTCAGGTTGAAATAAGCTGAACACCATATGTCCCTTTCACATCTCTGAGGGTACCTCTCAAGTCATTCTCTTACACCAAACTGTTTCTCATTTTTTACTGGTTCTGATGTCCGTTTTATATGTCTAAAAAGTGTAAAGGAGCTGTGCATAGTAAGGAGTTATGTATCCCAGTAAGTTCACAAAGAATATGGAGTGAGTAATTCATCACACTCTATGAAATACCCATAGATCAGAAAAAACAGCAAAAAATGCTGATGCTTTGCAAACAGTGGCATAGAAATATTTGTAGGAGTAGTAATGAAAAAAAGTAGAGTAATGCAAGTGGAAGAAAAAAGGTACAAAAATGTCTCCTAATTCCTTGTCTCAGTGAAACACACTGTCATCTCCTTGCAGACCTATAACTGCTCAAGTTGACCTGCAAGTGGATTAAAAATGTCTAAAAATCTCAGCAGCAGGTTGAGGAGGGTAAAATGAACTGTTAAGGTCCTGGAAAGTGCATGGCCATGCTCACTTACAAGCATGAGCTGTTTGTCAACATTAGTGGAAGGTAAGCAGGAGCATCAAGCAAAGCCTACAATTAAAGCCAGAGTAAAATGCTGCAGCACATGGGCCTCTTAAGAGAGAGTGATTTCAGAGCCAGCAAAGGCAGGCACATCTACTGTCCTTTGCTGTGTGATTTCTGGCATCACTCTGCTCCTCTGCCTGCTTCTGAAAAGGCCTTCTCCTCAGACCCTCTCCTGCTTGCACTGGGGCATGTGTCAGTCTCAGCACAGACACTGGCATGATTTGCACAGAGCAGCTGCTGCACAGACGGAGTTAAGCATGGGTGGTTTGAACTTAGGCTTTCTAATTGAAGCCTTTGGATGTGCTGCTGGGACAGTCATGCCAAAAAATAGGCAGCTACTGAGAGAAGTTCAGCAGAACAGCAGCTTGCTGTCAGGGGCTATGCCAGCTGCCTCAAGGACTATGTGGAGCCAGGCTGAACCACAGGGCAGGTTCAGACAGCCAAAAAGAGAGTGGTATGATGGGGTGAGGTTTCCTCCTCTTTAAACATACTAACTGAGTAAATAATGAACTTGGTAGTGTCTTTCATCACTCAAACAAAGTCTTGTTTTCCATCCCATCAGAGCTCATTGCAGTCTTCATGTGTCAGAGCAATGGTTCCAATTGTCTGGCATTGGGAAATGTGAGACAAAGGTAGGGCAAGTAACCTCCCAGTCATGTATTTCTGGACACAGCTGTCAATAAATGCTCCTTTCTCAGGATTACACTGAAACTCCTGAAATTCAGAAGTCCTGTCTGTCTGTAAGCCACCCCTTTTTGATAAAGTCCTTCCTTCCTTCCTTCCTTCCTTCCTTCCTTCCTTCCTTCCTTCC
>JAWWEW010000001.1:18908662-18927677 GCA_035583185.1 Anabacerthia variegaticeps | reverse complement strand
CCTTCCTTCCTTCCTTCCTTCATTCTTTCCTTCCTTCCTTCCTTCCTTCCTCCTCTCCCCTCCCCTCCCCGCCCCTCCCCTTCCTTTCTGCCTTGCCTTGTCTTTGTCTCCCAAGTATTGATTCAGTCCCTTAATCAAGAACTGTGTCCAGAGCTGCACACTGCTCTAATTTAGATCAGGTCTGTAGCCACTGTTGTCCTTTAGATCAGACTGCCCTGCAAAGACTGTGAGAAAACTTAGTCTCTGAGCTCTAGACTCTCTTCCTTCTTGACTTAGCTATGGGTGTTAGGTACATGCGGTCACATTTTTAATAAATATCCTTAATTAACTATGGTTCGACCAAATGCCTAGGTTTGAGGGTGCCTGTGGATTCTCTGATAGCTGCTGAATGTATTTTTCAAGTATGTGGAAACCAGAAAA
Organism: Anabacerthia variegaticeps; assembly: GCA_035583185.1. Lineage (NCBI taxonomy): Eukaryota > Metazoa > Chordata > Aves > Passeriformes > Furnariidae > Anabacerthia > Anabacerthia variegaticeps. The sequence continues at coordinate 18,927,257 of JAWWEW010000001.1, read as the reverse complement.
ACTATTGATCCCTTAGAGCATTCAATTTGTTTCATTTGTTAAAGTAAAATGCACATATCAACACGCTGCTTGAGCTAATAAATATTTAGGAGAGTTGCAACCAGGCAAGCACCAGTTTCCACTGAGTAAATGCTGCAATTTCTTTTGAAGAGCCTGGTGATATGAAATAATGAACCACTAAGTTTTGGACTAAATTGACTATCCATTTTTGTCTTGCTGGTTAATGTTGCATTCTGTGATTATCTAGTCTCATCCACTCATTTCAGCCAAAACAGTATTTTTAGCACCAACTACAGTCTCTTTTCATCAAAGGCCAGAGAGTTTAATTGTGGCTGGTCCGTAGCAAGCACTTAGTTCTGAGAAAGGGAAGACCAGCTTCATGTGTGCTGCACCAGTATTCTGCTCCAACAGGTTAGCTGGAGGACTGATTTTACATTTAATCTATTCATAGAGGAAACACATTTCTTAATCCTGTCTCCTAAGCCTTTTAGTCACTTTTGTCCCCTTAGCTCCTCAGTTTGCACTATCAAGTAAGGAAATGTGCTAGCCAGAGCCATTATAGGAAGCAGAAAGCAATACCCTTCAACTCTCTGAAGGAAGTGAAGCATCACTCAGTGATGTTAGAGTGACAGCTCTGGCACATGGCTGAAAGGGAGTGCAACACCCTTCTGCAAATCCACACTAATCTAACTCAGTTTTGAATTGCAAGGAGCACAGCAGAGGTACAAGGACAGCTTAGTGGTTTTGCTCAACATTCAGAAGATCAAAAAGCTCTTATTTTACCACTTATAATTGTATTTACTTCAGCCCAACTGTAAGACACCTGTATTGGAAAAAATAGAAAAAGGTTTTTCTTCAACTTTTTAAGACTGGCATGTATGTATCTCTTTTTCCTTGTGCAGGCAAGAAAATCTGTTACTGTACCAAGTCAATGACTTTCAGGTACTTATGTAAGTTAACAACCTGGGTAGAAAACCACCTATTAACATATTTTGCATTAATGGCTATCCAGAAAGTTCCAAATTCTGTCCTGAACATGGCTGTTAAATTCACAGAGCACATTTGACATAAACAATCAATTAATTAATAATGTAAGAATTCTTTTATATATTTTGAGGATAAACTTTTTAAAGTTTTGTGTCATTTACTAATAATTAATAGCATACAGTTCATTGTGATGTCATCCAGAGTGGTAATCTGACCGGTCTTCTTAAATGCTTAGTATTTTAATGTATAGACATACAATACTTTAGTCTTTGCCTGAAAAGAGCAGGTCAAAAGATGAGATGTATAAAGAAGAGCATGGTAAAAATAGCATAGCAAAAAAAATAATAATAACCCAGATATACAGATCCTTCCACAGCAGTAGGAATGAACAACAAAAAAACCCACTTCAAGTAAAAATTCTCAGATTAAACTGCCTTTACAGGAGCTAAATCCCAATATTCTTTCCAACAGAAACACTAAGGCTGCCCACTGCTGCATAAGGAATCAAACCTACAAGGGCAGGTCTTAAAAGTGACACCTATTTTAAACTGCATAATAAAAATGCAGCAGACTTGGCAGTCATCACCATTTTCACAATACTCTATCTAGGACTTCATGGCTCAGTTTAGTAATAAACTCAGCTCCTGAAGCAGGTCCTCAGAGCCCTGTTTTCAGCTGGAAGCTGGCAATGCAGTTGTGATGACATATAGCTGAACTGCATTTTCCACGCTGGCAAGTTAAAAAGAAAAAGAACACTGTTAGTGAGAGAATTCAATACAGCAGGGAAGGAAAAACTAGATCTTTATAACCAGTTCCGCACTGCTCATATTACAAAACCAATGAAAAGCCATTTTCCAAATGTAACTGCAGACCTGGGTCTTTTGTCTTTGATCAAGCCACAGAATGTCCTGGCTTGACCTTGGGCTGGGTCCTACCCTGGGTGAAGTTTAAAATAGGGCTGGAGCAGATTGACAGATGAGCTGTCAGGTCTCTCCCCTGCTTCCACCACTGCTCCTCTCTCCATCTCTTGGAGGCAGCAGGCATGTGGTCTCTCTAGCAGTGCCCCCAGAGCATGTTGAGTGAATGGAGGACTGCCCTCTGTCATGTCATCACTTTTATCTACAGAAAAAAAAAAAAAACACAACCAACTCTCACAGATATCCTCTCCTGCAGAGAGAAACCTGGTAGGGAGAAAAGAAGTTTTTCACTTCCAGTGTGAAGAAGGAAAGAAAAGTCCAAGGTGAACTTTGCCATGTGGGCTGTATGCTGGATTAGGCAAATTTGCAGATGGAGAGCAATTTATGAGTGAACTGACTCCTTGAGACAACTCTGACAGGGTCATAGAAGTCAGGGAGACTGATCAAATAGGTGAGGTTTTGTTAAGGTTACGCAGGAGGTCAGTGGCTGTGCCAGAAACAAGATTTAAGGCTGTCTTTCTTCTGTCTGAGATTAGTACTCTTGCAATTAAGTCACTCTGCCCATCCTGCAGACTCTGCTATTCCCTCTGTTTTGTATGCACTCCTATTTAAAAATCTAACCAGATGATCCAGAGCACCATGAAGAAGAAAGGATAAATTAATGGTCCTCAAAGAACAAGAAGTGTGTTCACAGAGCATTCAGGTAAGGAAGAGGAGGAAAGCAGCACAAAATTTGTAAAACGGAGATTTCTGTCTTGAATATTTGTGAAAAAAATTCTCCAAGATCATGATGATAGGATCTATTATTTTTTCTTTCTCTTTTTATTTTGTGTCCCACTTTTCACTTCTAGTCTTCATCAGCCTTTGGCTTCTGCCAAATGAACATTCTTTTGTGTCACTTTTTTGATTGAAGTAGTGGGGGAAATAAATAAAACTCTTAAGCACTTTTCTGTGAGCAAGTTTAGTGTCACGTGCTTAGGGTTAAGTGCTTATTAACTGATTTGTGAGCAAAACTCCCCAGTTTCATACTCATCCTTTTACTTTCTCCCTTCCCTCTGAAATCCTTCCCTATCTCACCTTCCAGGGCATTCATAGGTTTCCGTCCAGTGAATGTAGCATGAGTTGTGCAATGATGCCCCACTTCATGGTAGCCTTTCTGGAGCAGATCTGCAATGCCTACAATAACAGCAGCACTTTTGCAGAACACAGCTCTTCTTTACCTAAAACTCTCAGGGGGTGCTGTCAGCTGCCAAGGATTTTCCTGAAAGAGGAGCTGAGAGAAACCTGATTGACTTTTAATTGGATAGCATATGGTGCCCAGGAGAACAAAGAGGCCATATTGACATTTACCAAATTAAATGGTTAAGTAGGCTGGAACAGGCATGATGTTGATGGCAGACCTACAGCAACAGCCCATTGGGCACTGCTGTTTGCAAAACATGTGCTGAAGTTTGGACACTCCTTGCATCAGTGGTGCGAGGGAAAATGAAAGGATAGCAGATGGCAGATTGGTAATTTGAAGGCAGATACAGCCTGGCTTGTCTTATTATTTTGCCATACCTAGATCAATATTTTATTCCCTTGTTCCCAGTCTGAAAGAGTTCTGACTTGTTCAGTGTGTCATAAAAAAAGTTGCTGTACAGATTTCAGCTGTTGCCCTGCTAAGTGGCAGCAATGGGGCTTTGGTCAGCAGCCGACAGTGCCTTTGTTAGACTTCATTACTGGGGAAAGGAGTTGTCAACAGCTGTACCCAATTGCAAATCTTCTGTACCAGCATTTTTTAAAACCTTTGCAATTTCAACAGAAGCACCAACAGCAGGAAAGAAAAATGGTTTCTTTTTTTCACCATTTTGGAAGACAGGAGAGCATGCCAGCAACTGAGATAGTTTTACTGCTTGACAGAACAGGCCAGTGATAGCTAGTTGGCAGAAGTTTCCTTGAGCTTTTCTATCCCACCCTCTCTTCCCTCATGCAGAGTCTTTTAACACCAATATTTGACATGATTTTAAGGCAGTGAAGTCTTCAATCCCACCTTTCTCTGTTTCAACTTGCATGCTGCAAATTAGCTGAGAGTGCCTCTTTTCAGGGCCTCTATGTACTGACCTTGCCTTAGTGTCACGCACATGGTTCATATTTTGTCTTTATCTTCCTCTAACAACTTCACTGTGCTTGTCTTTCAAAGACCACAGACCACTTGGAGGGCCAGTGACCTATGTCAGTACTGGGACACCATTTCTTGAAATTATGCTTTGGGTTCATTAAGGCTTCGCACTTTGAAGCATAGCTGAATGCTCCATGCCAAAATTCAGACATTTGCCTTTTATTCCTCTGCCTGGGTTGAAGGCACTCAAAGTCATGAGTGAAATTACCCTGAAAATCTGAAGCCAGTCAGCAGCAGAAGGTAGATTACATCACAAAACAAGCCTAAACTATGAAAATACCAATTTTCTCTGCATAGGAAAATTTCAGAATCAGGATGTGCAAGATGTTTTCAGGCATAATAACAGTTATTAGAATAACAGCTTGCATACTGTACAGATAAAACATATTACCTCAATAAAAGTCAAGAAAAACACATCCATGTGAATAATGGCTTTGCTGGATTTGTTGCTAACCTGAAGAATCTCATATTAATTTTTATCTGAGTTGTCCTAAAGCAGAAATTATGACTACTTTCTTCAAAAACCACAATCACCAACCTGGAAATATACTCTTGTGTTGAATAAAAAATTTCTTTTGACTTACAGCATTGTTTCTTTTGAGGTTGTACTCTGTTCTACAGTTGTCGATATTTTATCTTTTTTGTTTTGAACAAATAGACCCATTACAAAACAAGAACACTTCTTTTAAAGAAAACTTTCATCTCTTATATTCTCTCCTTATGTGTCCATCCAAAGCTGTTTGCTAATAGATTCACATGAGTTTTGGTCTCTACAGAAATGAATTTCCTGATAAATTTTGGATCAAACCCCAATAAACTTTCTCCCAAATCTGATCAGAATCTCTAACTAATGCTTGATCTCAGTAAAAAAACAGTGAGACAGCAATGACCCAGGGTCAACAGCAAGGAAAGATTTTTGGATTTTTATGATGCATCTTTAAATCAAAGGGTCGTTGTGTTTGTGTTTTTTTCCATTCACTCATTCACTTTCTGTGACTGAGATTAATATTTCCTCTGTTCATTTTGTGGGGGTGGGAGTGGGATTTCTGACTCAGGATTCAAGCCTTTGGAGCATTAGTCGTAAATTAAAACAGATGCTTTCCTGAAGATAACCCAATCAAATCAGTATGGAGCCAAAGGAGCCCCTTACATGATGAAAGCTTGGGTTTAAGTACTGTAAAGCTGTTTTTTGTTCAGTCCATCAATTTCCTTTCCCTGCTCAGGTCTGATAGAGGATGAATTGAGGCCACTGACCCTTTTGCAGAGCCCAACATGGAAAGTTCCCATCGAGCCCAGCGATGTGGCTGATATTGCTAAAGGAGGCAGATCAGTGGATGGTTTATGTGCTGTGTAGGACAAGGTTGCAATGGTTTCAGCTGTGTTTCATATTGCTCTGTGTTGCAAACTATGGCCAGACTCTCGTGTGCAGAGCTCAGCCTCAGCAGAGACACTCAAACACCCAAAGGGGCCCTGGAGGTCACACACAGGTACCAGCAGCTTCAGAGGGGTCTGCTCCACACTTCTCTGACCACTTGGAAAAGCCACATGCTGCCTCACTGCAAAGCCTTTTTATTGCCATATCGAACTGTGTGCTGTGGTCACTCTGCAGACCAGCATCCTCTTGCCAGTTTTGGGCCCCACCTCAGGCTGCAGAATCACAGGGATGGCTGCCCTTGAAGGCACAGGGTCATAAAGGCCATCAGGGATAATGTTTCAGACAGAAGTGCCATTAATTCTTGCTGTTTAATTTCCAAGAGCATCAGCTCTTGTGAAATTGCAGGATAACTTCTAACACATTTTTTTCTTTTTATAGCAAAGTTCTGACTCATATTTTCAGAGAAACTCTTAAAGATATCACTCCTGAAAGCTCGGGAACAAGGTAACAAAAAAAATAATTCTATACTTTTAAAAACTTCGACTCACAGCTTTTAAGGGAATTTCATAACCACAGGGATTAAGACAGTATTGAAGTGATCAGAGTGAAAATAGTTTCCTCTGTTTTAGTTTTCCTATCTATTTCTATCTCTTCCTGGTTTGACTTAATTATTTTTGTTATCCTGCTTCCTCTAACTAGCTAAGCATTGAATTCTTTTCCCCAGGGTTTAGCTTAGCATTTACAGGCTGGCTAGCTGAGTACTAGACTTTGTAGGTTGTTTATTCTTGACTTTTTAAGGACATTTTTCAATACCTTTATGAGTAAGCAAAAAAGAAACAAAAGCAAACAAAAAAAACACCCCAAGCAACAAACTCTGCTGCTGCTGAATGAAACACCTTATTTATGCATATTCTGTAAAATCCTGCTTTTTAAAGTAATTAAATTCTTTAGAGCTTGAGAGTTATAAGCAGAGATCCTTACTGCTGATAGAATTCATTGCAATTTTAATTCATTGCTGTGGTTTCAGAGGAACATTCTAGAATCTATTTTAAAAAATGGCAACTCTAAAAAAGGTACATCTTAATTTAAAATTTAAAAAATATTTATTTTTTAGTTGGAAAGAAGTCTAGAGAACCACTGAGGCTTTTCTAGGTATTTTTTCTCTTTTTGTAAAAGGATTCAATTTTTAAATTCAAGATTTTAATTTTTAGAGCAATATTTTTGGAAAAATAGAGTTTTTCCTACTTATAATTTTAAATTTTATTTCTTTTCCCTTCATGCTTACTATGATTTAGTCATAGTTGCATCTAAGTTTAAACATTATGCAACTTCCTTTATTACTGCATAAGTTAGTTAATTCCCTCAGCTACCTTTAAGTGTGGTCTGTTCTGAAGGCACAGATCAAATATTATATCCATTGCAACCCATTTTGACAGCTGTCTCCCCACATTAGCTCTCCAGCCTGGCACCAAGTTCTGTATCAATATATTTGATATATGACCCTGAGTCACCCGAGAAAAACAGTTATGAAAGTCACGTTCTACAATGTAAACATAATATGCTGTGCCCAGACCTGCCACCTGCATAGAGTATGCACAGCATTGTGTATTCCCTTTAGCTACCTAAAGTTTTAGAGGACCTTTTGTATAAAAAGGGACACAGATTAAAAAACTGTAAAATAAGAATTCATATTGGGAATAAGGGTTTCCAAATGTGAATGCAACTTATGTGAGAGATTTCTGGACACAGGCATGTGGGACAATCTTGTACTTTAGTAAGCTGGATTTTAACTCCATCATTTCTGCACATAATACAAAATAAAGGCCACACAAGTTACAAAAGCTTTTCTTGGAATCTTGGTTGTTCTTTACCTGGCAAATCTTTGATTTTTGCATTTGAAATAAGACTAAATAATAAGTTTTGTTGTTTTAAACACTCATGTCTCTTTTTTCCTAGGATACTGAAAACCACAACAGAATTGAAAAGCAGAAAGCAACTTTGCAAAGCTCTGAAAGCCAAAGATTAGATCACACATTTTACCTACAGAATCTACTTCCTTAGCAAAAAACCTCCAAACAATAACAACAAAACACCCCCTAAAAACAAAATAAAACAAAACACCCCCTAAAAACAAAATAAAACAAAACAAACAAACAAAAAAAACCAGAAAAGAGGAGATGCTCTAAATATCTTATCAAATCAAGATGTAGACTAATCTGAAGGATGCACAAAGAGAATGGAAGAAAATACAACATAAATCCATGTCCAAGATGAGAATTGGTTCATTGATGTGTCACTGACACAATAATCTTTTCTTTTTTAGTATTATTCAGATAATTTACCAGCTATACTAACTACCATTCTTACAAGTGACAATCTTCTAGGGTTTATTCTTTATCGAGCTATCATACACCTCTGAAAAGGTCCTGGTAGAAATGGATCTTTTGGAAGGATCAGAGAGAGGGAAATAATCTTCTAGATTTGTTCTGGAAAGATTTTTCCATTTATGTACTGTATTATGGAGACAGTGACAAAATGATGGATGAAGATGAATATCACATGACTTCCAAGAGAATGAAAAGGATACTTTGACAGGTAAGCATATAATACTTCAGTATGAGGTCTCAGGAAATATTATCTGATTTTCACATCTCCTTCCTTGTTTCAACATGAGGCACACACAAACTATCCTTTATATGAGAAAAACAAGGTCTGCCTTGACCGTCAGTACAAAGAGTTATAAAGCCCTCACATCAGCGTGACTCATGAAAATAACTCCCTTGGATCCCCATCTGCCATACATTATCCAGGAGCAACCTGTCCTTGAAATGAACTAAGTACAGGTTTCCATCTGGCCAGAGACCAATTAGTCAGTTTGCATGGTGACCTTTTGCCTTGTGATTGCTTTTAAATGAAGTCTCCAAAATCTGTATTGTTCTGGGTAGGAAACATCTGAAATCACTTTCCAAAGAGTGCTTGGCACTTCCCCACTTTTATACCATTGTGCAATTTAAAATACATCATCTCACTTATTGTTCAATCTATTTGATCTGCAGCCCTGCTTTTTGCTGCAGCCACTCCTCTGGAAAAAAAGAAATCTTCCAGTCCTTTCAAGGTTGAATTAAAAGTGCCATCCCCAGGAGTACTTCTGTTGGATCTGAATATCCAGTAATCTATAATATGCAGAGACTGCCTGTCACCATTTCTAAGAGACAGGAAGGAGGAATCTTAAAAGTAAACTTTCTTTTCTTAATTTTGGAGATATGATGGTAGACCAGAGTGTATCAGTAAGGATAAAACTTGCAATCCAGTCCCAGAGGTCATAGAAAAACTGGAAGACTCAAGCCAAGACAAATTTTATTGTCTGCTTTTATTGTTAGTGTGTAGTAAAACACACAAATTTTTGTAAATGATACCACTTCTTAAAAGTGTGTTTATTTTTTCCATCCTTACCCCCTCATGAAACAATTAATGGGATGAATAGTGTCTGTCAATGGCTACATTTGAAGACATCAAAATGGTTAAAAACTGACATTAAAAAGACCAAAGTTTTATGAACACAGTTTGCAGCATAGTATTTGGTAAGATGCCACAAACTTGAGTGTAACTGTAATCTGTGAAGCACTTGCTTTAGTTTTGGGTAAGGTTTTTTTATATTATGATGCTGCTTTATACTTTTACCCTTCATTTAAAATATTCATCTTAGTTTCTTGTAAAATGATTTAATAATACACCACCCTAAACTAGAAACCACTATCAGAAAAATCAAATATGTGTCTTTTAAAACACGAGTTATCAAGCAAATTACAGAATAGAAGTGGGGAAAAAACCCCCAAACCTTATGACTGGTTACATACCGTTCATCTTCCTATATGGCCACAGGGTGGATCAGACTTCCTATGATGGTACAGAAGCATAACCAAGTGATCTACTTAAAACATTTCTGTCTCAGGCCAGTTGAAGATGGCACCCTCTGCCACTATACCTACATGGCCAATGTGTGTTGCTCCCCCAATTTGCCTGTTGAACATGTTTTGCTATGAAGTAGTTATATTTGAGTAAAACTGGAGAGCTTACACCACTGAATGTGTCTTTTCTAAGGTGAAGTTCACATGTATATACAGACAGTAACATACTATATAAGAAGTATTATGAGGGGAAATTTCAGGGGTCACAACTTAGACATGTAGTGCAAGATACCATGCAATGGCAGAAAACAGCTCTCTCTCTTCAAGCGAAGTCAGTGGAGGAACATCTCAGGAGACATTCCCACCAACATATGGTACATTGACTCTTCAGACATTTTATATCTTAAACTTTTGGCTTGAGTTCAGCTCTTTTGCCTAAAGAAGTTTGCGCTGGCAGCCTAAGTTGTCAGTGAGTCACCTTTAATGCTTGCAAAACACTGTGCCTGAGGGTCACCTTCATGAAGTATGGTTTAGGATTGCTCTAACCAGTTCTTTAAATCCCCACAGGTGTCATGGCACTTTAAGTCATAGCAATACATTTTTATCCTCTGTGCTCAAGAGGGAGGTGAGTAGTGTGGCACCTCTTCTGCTATTTTGTTCATAGAAGAATGGGTTCAACATGACAGGTTCTGTCATCTCTACATCTTTTGTGTGATACAGTTGTGATCGAGCGGTCTGCCCACCTTTATCAATGAAGGATATTCACTGAGAGTGTGACTAAAGCTACAGCTACCTGGAGTCCTGTCTTCAAAGCCTAATGAAGACCTGGCAATCATTATGTGCCTTGTTTGGCACTCAGGCAGATGCTCACTCCTCCTGCTCCCTCTGGCAGCTCTTAACTACTCTACAGACTTTATATCTGACTGGGTTTCCAGCAAGTGCATGCATTTGTACTAAAGCTCAAAACAGGTACCAAAGGGGTCTGTTGGCTTGCATAAGTGCTAAAAGCCTTGAGACAGCAGCAGTGTCATGAACTGTGTCACTACCACACATTAGCAGGGCAAAAAATGTGGTGTGGAATTGAGAGGAAAAGACAGGAATAACAATGCAAGAAAAAAAGTAAAAGAAACAGTGGCAATGGGGAGAATCAGAGAGAGAAAGGAAATGTGGTCAGATCCTACACTGAGGAAAAACATAAATGAAGATATTGACGAGAAATAAATAAGAGCTACAGAAAAACAGAAGCCGTTGAGGACTTCATGAGGTAACAGAATGGGATGGCAGAACCCAACAGAAAAGCCAAGAGTTATTGAATCTAATGATAACCTGTACAAAACTCACAGGAGGGTTGCGCTCTGCTAAGCAACTGTATCCATCTCCAGCTCTCCCGGTTAGCTCAGACTGCCTCTGTCTTCCTAAAAGTCCTTGCGCAGTCTTGGTATGCACCTTGCTGCAATTTCTGCCTTACCACATCAGCTGTACTTGCCCCAGGGAATTCTGTCAAGCATTTCAAGAGTCCGTCTGATGCTGTTCTCTTCTGCCAAAACACTATTTAGCAAAACCAATGTTTATGGCTGTGCACACAATATAGGTAAACATGCAAATCAGATCATTAAAGAAGCTGCAGAAAATGTCTGATAAGCAGCTGCACAAAGCCATGGGAAAGGAGTTGTCTGTATCTTTCCCAGGGGCCATGAAGAGCACCCTGTAGCCAAGCAGCTTTGGAAGGGATAGTTGTTCCCTTGTGTAAAGCTCCACACCAACCCTTGCATGTTGTGAGCACATCCAACAATTTTTTGCTTTCCTGAAAGCTGACATACAACAAAACCAGATATCCATAGAGATGTCTTCAAGTGTTACAAGCGACCAAGGGTCACTGCATTAACACATTTTAATTAGACTTTTTCTGAAGGAAGGTCTATGTTGTCAGAATTCAGGTTTCAAAGTCTCAGCATCAAAGCAAAAGAACTTGCATTACCAGAATGACAAATAAATATCACTGAAGCATTCCCTAACAATAATGAAAGGGCTGATAGATGAGAAAGATTGAGCCAAATTCACTTAGGTCAGAAGACCTCAAGAAATTGGTGTAATTTGTTACCTCATAGCTACATGAGTGGGAAACTAAATGTAATGCTTGATAGCAAGAGTTCCTTCCACACAGAAAACAATGGAAATCAAAAAAAGAGTTGCTGGAGCCAAGAAATATGACTAAAGATTGGAGTTTTAGCTGTATCAAAGTCTGAAAGGAAGAAAAGGAAATAAGGATGCAGAAAATGGCCTGATATACCAAACAGTTTCTATTGAATTCCAAAAGAAATAGAAGTTGGCATAGTCTATTATCTAGAAACAAACCACATTTTCAGTTCAAATGCAGATATTTTTCACAAGATCAAAAAGATTCAAATTTACTAGGAACGAAATATGAACAAAAAACAGACGGGCTAAAATTGCATTCTGAATTTATTCATCGTTCATCTGATGACAGATGGCGTATAGTTCAGCAAGGATCTGATTATATGATAAATGGGTGGTTACTGGTGTAACAGCAGAAGATACAAAGCACAAAAAAAGTGCACTTGTACTGCATTGCTACTGAAAGCTGAGATTTTATCAATGTGTAAAGGGTAACTGGAAAAAGGCTCTAGTGTTAGAAGCAGTTTCTTCTAAGAAAAACTTTAAAAGTTGCAGGTCCTGTCAGTATTATGCTATCAACAAGTATCCCTGAAAAAGGATGGGACTGATACCGCTCTTCAGATGAGGTGCAAAACTGGTCTCATCTTGTCCTTAATTATCCCATCAACCTTTTAGCTTGAATGGGGTTTCAGTGCAAAAATCTTGATCCAAGTGACTCCGGGAATAATCAGAGAATCCAGCATTATTTTCAGTTTCATTCATGTTGCAATATGCACCTTAGCAAGCAGCACTTTGCACTCCCAGAGGAGCCGTGTTTCAGCACAGGATGAAGTCATCCCTAGAGAGGCAGGTCAGGTTTTATAAGACACTCAGGAATGAGATCCATGAGGATGAAAGATGTCACATGATTTTGTTGGTAGAGAGGAAGAGACTCAGAGAGTTCAGTCCCAATAGTGATCATCTGACCTGACCTGACCATTCTGTGCTCTGCTGCTTCTTCTTTCAATATGTGTTCTGCTCATTGACCTTTATAACTGAAGGGGAGTGAAAACAAAAATTGGGTAAGACCAGATCAATATGTTGAATTTCTCCCAGTAACAGGACTTATTATTTATCTGGGAGAAATGAAGAGAGGGTGAAATGGGGAAATCAGTTGCTTTTAACCCATCACTATGATGAGGTGACCTCAGCTGTATTTCTAACCTAGGTGGGTTTTTTAGAGGTATGCCATCAGGTGGCTTCAGTGTGACTGGAGAGGTTAGCAGGACAGCAGGCCTCTGATATAATGCCTCCTAGTCCCTCCAGAATCTATATCAGACATATGCAGCTGTCACTACAGCTACTTCTGACAGTGAGTTGTTCTGTGGCCTTGTCTAATCCTGCATTAAAGCTGTTGCTGCTGATAGCCTGGGCAAGTATGACAGCACAGAAATCAGGACCCATATGAAAAACAGAACTGGGCACCTGGGCTTTGTATCAGCCCACATGTTTGCTGCTTAATGGACTTGGAAGTTGGATGAGTTGTGTTAAAACCAGCACCACACAGCAGATGCAGCAAAAGTATGAACACTGGGATTTATGATGAGAATAACTGCAGGGAACTCAAACTTATACATGCTCTAAGGAGGTCTTTGGCTTTGCATATTTATGCTTTTTTGAGCTGTAGAGGATGATTTCTTTGCTGTAAATGACTCCTTCAGTCCCAAATTACTTCTAGCTATTTCCACAGGTTATAATAATTAAAATTCTCACAATGTCTTGCACCTTCTGAACCATGTTCACACAGAGTTACACATTTGAAAAAAAAAAAAAAAGGAGCAGTTCTGGTTAAACAAATTGGCTCGATGGAGGCATAATGGGGGAACCCCACACCAACTCTCAGCACCCTTCCACTCTATCTTTCTGTATGACACAGAATTCATGTTATTTCTGAGACCCACAGAAGAAATAGGACATATCATTATGAGGTTGCACTTCTAGCTGAACTGAGGAGTATAAAAGATTTCCACAACAGAAAGATGCTGTCACAGATTTTGGGTTCCTTCCAGCACCTCAGTCTCCTTGCATAAGGATGATAGATGCGGTCACAGAGAATACAGGGTGGATTGGTATAGCAGTGTATCATTTTCTGGCTGCTGGTCACAGCTTTGGTCCTCCGACTGGGATGGAAAGGGGAAATACATAGAGAACTGTCTTTGATTTTATGCTCTCTCAGCAGTGGAGGAACCCCAGCTGGGAAGCTACATTCAGCACAAAACCAAGTAGACCAGAGTATCTAGTCCTTATGCAAATATTTAAACCTATGCTTGCTGTTACCATATGAAAGAACACCTTGACATTGTGAAGTGAAGGGAAATACTTGAAGGTATACTGTGAACACTAAACAAAAGTAGGCTTCCAGCCTGAAAAAGAAAGAGATAGTCCAATGTCCTAGATTCTTGGGTAACCCTTATGATAAAGATTTGTACTTCTCACCACACTGCATTGCAAGCAGTATTTTGTTCTGTGGTGCTTTTTTACAATAATGATACTTATCATAAATCTGTACAATGAATAAACTTTAAGTACATGGTCTGAAAAACAACCCAAAATAATTCAAAAAAGAAGCCCGAGATTTACTTTTGCTGTAAAGGAGCATTTCTAGTAAGTCACATCTCACTACTGATTAAAGTTCCGCCATCTGGAGTTCACCAAAGTGGCATCTGGCATTCCAACAATTTTAGGAAATATGTTAGAACTATAATAATAAAACTGAATATCCTGGTTTTAAACAGGCAGTTCCTCCAGCTGATCTTTTCAAGAGATGTACTGCAGTTCAAGTGGAAGGCTTGGCACACAAGCAATGATGCTTGGTGAAATTCTGTGGCTGAGGTTGCACTGGAGGTCTACTGGATGAACATAATTCTTCCTTCCGGCTTTAAAATTGTGTCTTAAAAACCTCACCTAAGTGAAGTGCTTTAAGTATATATCTATAGAGGAATCTTCTGCTGTCTAAGCCCTTAGGCACCTCCAGAGCGTAACTGAGCTCTATTAAGGCATAAATTATCTTTGAGAGTGCCTATTACCATCCTTTATTGAACAGAGAGACTTCACTTCTAAATTATTTACAATCAAGCAAAATGTATTTGGGTCTGTGACTACACATACTGTATCAAAGGCTTGATCTTAATTAGGTATTGCTCAACCTATTGAATTAGGATCCTTTCTATATCTCTGCTGTTTATGATCAATAACATGGACTGCTGGCTAATTAGGCTGGGATCAAAAAAATTATGGATGCTAAACCTTCCAAAGTATGTAAAAATATGATGTTCTCAGGTTCATACAATCCTGTCTGTCCAAAGGTCTTCTTCCATACATCCAATACTTCTTCAGTCTTGGCAATGCTAACTTACTCAGACACTGCTTCTGGCCCATGCAGCAGAAGATCCACAAAGCAGATTTTTATGCACCTGATAAGGTTAGGGAAGCTCTGATATGACTAATTGTAGTCACGGAAAACAAAACATATCTATCACTTACATTTTATAGCACAACTATAAAAGGGGAGAAATATGAGTTGATCTGCCCCTTCTTTCTTTTAAAATATAAATTAGTGGCTAAAGTCACCATAGAGAAAGCATGGGACTACAGTGGGTGGCCGATTCCATTTTCTGGATCCAGAAGCAGCAAGGTAGGCCAGAATTAAATAAATTAAATGCAAATAGTCCATTTATATTCAGAGCCTTTTGTTATGTAGATTTATTTAATTTCAAGAGGAGATGCCTGGTTCTGGCATTGCAGTAACTGACAAATGCATCAAAACTGCATTTTACCAAGTTATCTTCTTTTACAGTCCCATTCTTCGTCAGTCCTCCCATGAAAGTGTCCTATACAATACACACTGTTTTCTAAACAACATTTGTTCAGAATTTATTACTTCTGTGTTCCCTAAACTCCCTTTGCTAACACAACTGTACATCGGCATGCCAGTGATCCATGAATTAAGCTGACAGTGATCAGTGCACTACTATTTCCACTGGCCACCGTGTATCTTTTCTATTGATGATATCAGTTGTGAAAATACAATTAGCTATTTAAAAGCAGATGACCAGTGTTTCATAAATAAGTGTATTTCTTTTACAATAGCATGAATAAATGTGTGTATGAGCCTGGAATACTTACAAATACTTAGAGAAAATCTCAGTGCTAGCTGGACTGAACTTCAGTGAGGTATTGTGCATTCAAATGCCACATTTTATAAGGATACATACTAGAGCTTCATGACAGCCATCAAGCATTACTTGTATATGAATAACAGCAAGCAAAGTTCTGCTTCTGTATTTTAGATGCAATGAATAGTATTATATCAAAAGCCTTAAAATAAAATAGGAAAACTAAATTTTATGTTAGCCTTTAGTCCATTTTTATTTATTTTTTTTTGTAATAACAATATCACAGACTATTTGTAGTAGCTTGAATGTGACATTGAATGTGTGCAATGAATTTCTCTTCCTTGTCATTTCATTTTTCTTTCAGTTCCTCTCCTTTGCAGCTTTAACTTTTCTTACTTCTCTTTTCTTTACCTTCCCTAATATATGCACACTACTCTTTTCATTGTAAAGCAGCATACATTTCTGTGACTCTGTTTATCCTGAATAATGTCAAAACACTCTGAAAACTTTTAGTGATTATCCCACCACAACACAGTCAGCCTGATATTACCATCCTCGAGTTAAAAATTACAATGCCATTTAACAATACACAAAGTTCAAGGTTGCTTTTTAAGCTGAGGTCAGCAGCTTGTGTGCAGGATTCTTCCTGTGTGCTGGATGATGCCTCAAGCTGAGCTTGTGCAGATGTAATTACCCAACACAGATGCAATTAAGCAGACTGGAATTTTGCCAGGACACGAGGATCAACACATTTATGAAATGTGCTATGTAGTCATTTGTAAAAAGTAGTTGGAAGTTAATTTTTAAAAATGTCACTATAAAGACAAAAAAATCCCAGAATTATTGAAATCATGGAACCTCCCTGGGGATTTTCCAGCACCAATCATGCTCTGGTCTCACTTGTGACGGGATCTCCCCCTCATGGTTGGGAGTGCCAAGGAAAGCCTTGTGCTAAAACCCTGCTTTCCTTCTGCAAGCAATTTCCTTGCATGAGGAGGAAACAGTCTCAGCCCTTTATATTTTTTTTTAATAAAATGTTTTCCTCTACCTCCTATTACATTGCAAACTTCTGGAAATAAAAAGCACGTTTAAACTTCTCCAGTTACATTTTTCTATGTTTTGTGTTTCTTTTCTTCTGATCTTTTTGCTTTCATCTGCTGAATATATTATACCAATTTAGCTGCCACAGGTGGTTTTTTCCCCTTTTGTTTTAATGGATATGGCATTGAAAAGACTGCTTCTGGCCTTCTGCCCAGAGCTGCTACTTTTTGGTGTCTCCTTTCCCCCTTACCGTCTATTTAAGTGACATGCAATGAATCCCAAAATACTAGGAGATGCTGACAACTCTTTGTCAGCAGATGGAGTTCCCACTCAGTGTTGTAAGTGGTATCCCAGGCCATCTCCTCAGCCAAGGCAAATTGTCACATCTTCATTGATTTTCTGGAAATCAGCAGAGCTTCACCAATTTAGTTCAGCTGGGTAAATGGACTGCTGAATGCCGAAGTACATCCAGAGATTGACTGTTTTTTTTTTATAACTTCAGCAATAGCGGCAAAATCATGGGCTCATTCTAAATTTTCTTCTCAGCATCCTTAAGAAATTTCCCATGGAGGTTTTTCCACACTGGACTCTGGTTGGCACCAGTCAATCACCTTTTTTTTCAGACTTAGTGAATTAATGGCAACTAATTTGCCTTGCTGCAGCAGACCTGTAGGACTCAGCAGCCCTGCATGACAAGGGTTTTGAAGATGTGCTTCTGATAAACACTTCCAGCATCAAGAACCACCAGCAGTCATGAGCTGTGCAGCATGGATGGCATAAGACTAGAGCAAGGGATAACACAGGAGCCTGAGCAGACAGCTGCCAGGTCCTATGTCTTGATTTCCCTCATCCTTGCAGCATGGTAGTGGACTCCCCTAGCAGGGCACACTTGATAGCAGCAGCTGGTCAGGCCCTGTCCCTGGGCCTCGAGAGTCAGAAAGTACAATAGGAAAGGGCAAAGGAAGTGCTCTGTGATGCTGCTCCTGCTCAACACTGCAAGGTTTTGACAGAAAAATGCCAGTATCGAAACTTCAAAATGTCTTCCCTGTTGCTCTAAAAACCAAAAGTTGTTGAAAATGATCAAAACTAAGGGGGAAAAGTAGAGAGAAGTCTGGCAAATCTTTCCGTCATAAAGTGTTGGAAAATATATTCAATGTAATTTGACAACTAATTCCTAGGAGAGCAGAGAGTACTATGTGCACTCTGAATAACTTAAACAGCAGGCCAAAATCACAGTCATATGACATCTGTATTACCTGTTAATTCAAAGGATTTCTTTTTTCTTTAGGTTTCTTCCAGCTCTAAATGCAGTTGCGTGTTCAAATTTAAAGCTTCCTGACCCTTACATTTCTAAGAGACTAAAATCTGAGCTTCTAGTTGTGGTTTAATCTTTAATCTTAGAAGGAGCTGTGACAATGAGCGAAGAATCACATATCATCCATAGATAGAGCCCTTCTGAACAGCATAATCTATATGTTATATATAACACTCTTCTCTTGTAAATTTCCAGGTGTTTCTCAGGTCTTACAGGTAGAAACAGCAGAACTCCAGATGGAAAGTGATTTGCCCAAGATCATGTCAGTGATTACAGAGTTATTTCCTGACTACCATTCTAATTGCTACATTAAAAAACCCAAACAACAAAAACAACAAAACAAAACAAAACAAAAAAACAACAAAAAACCCAACAACAAAAAGAAAACAAATGTAAAACCTTAGCTAAAAGTCATAGCCAAAGCCCTATTGCTTTTCCTTCCACTATTACATTTTCCCTGACATGAGACATCTTGTCTAGTTTCTTTGCTGCATATGACCCTGTTATAGTTTCAAACCAAGTCAGAATTCCTTCCAAAAGAAGCTTGGAGGCAATGCATTAGCATAACTACAGTGGTTAACAAAGGGCACCATGGATATGC
>JAWWEW010000001.1:18894496-18908562 GCA_035583185.1 Anabacerthia variegaticeps | reverse complement strand
TTCCTAAATTTAAGGAGAGGGATTATTTTATTTCTTAGCCAACATTTACATCTTAGTTTCTCTCTCAAACTAAGACAGACCCTCATATCCTTCTAGTGTAGTATGTTTCTTGGCCAACTCCAAGAAGTTATTCTTGATTTTAACGAGCATATTTTGCATATCTGGGTGACCACAAGCTAGATTAGATGTACTTTTATACAGCTTTCATTAAGTGCTTTCAGATCCACTAAGTTTTCTTGTCACATTGAAAGATAAAATAGATTTAAGAGATATGATTGTGTTCTATTTCTTGGTTTGTAAGACCAGGGTCAGAGTTCATTTATAATCCTTTATAGTGGTGTTCACCTGTGGTCTACTCTACTGCCCAAGCTTGCTTTTGACATCAGTGCTTTCAACATCTTAATATATTCGAGAAATTCTTGGAATCAATAATGTGGAAAGGGAAATTATAAGGCTTGTTTGTGAAAATGTTGTGAAGAATATGTTTGCTTCTAAATAGATCTCTATCAAACCCCTTCTATTTAAAAAATGGTGGTTCTTTTTCTGCTCGGTTCACCTAAGGTGGAAAGTCACAAGGATGAAGGAAGATAAATCATTCTTTGTACCTAAAAATGACAGGAAAAAGAAAGGAAAAGGTGTTCCAAAGGAAAAAACAACCACCTAAGCTATTAAGCTTTGGAAAAAGAACCTAAAACTCATTGTTGGACATAATGACATCACATGTCTGGATGTGAAGCCATCACTCAGAACATTTATCCAGGCACAATCCATAGAGCAAACTACAGGCAACTCCTTGGAAATCACAGCTCAGTCAGGTTATTCTCTTTTTCTTACCCTGTAGCATGTTGCTGGAGTTGCCACCAGCCACTGGGATGAGCCACTTCTAACTCCATGTACTTCAACTGAAGCAGCTATAGTTCCTTTCTTACTGTGGCACTTAGGAGGTGAATTGTCCTTATTGACACTGTGGGCCTTGTGAGAAGAGGTAAGACAAAAGCATTGATGTGCTTATTGTCTTTTACCGAAAGGCCTGATCTGCAATCAGAAGAGCATCCTATGAACCAAAGAGATTGTTGAGATTGGGATATATTGCTTAAACTGTTCTTTCATAAAGAAATACACTGAAAATAATTTTCTTTTTCACCTAAGTAACTTAAGGAGCTTATTAGTGGGCTGTTATTTCCATTTCATTCTCTGACTCTGTTTATCACTAATGAGATTTCCAACAGCACGTTAATTCACCTTTTTGCTAAGTATCCTTCTCTTGCTTTAGCTTCTTTGTTAAAGCCAACTATTTTTGTTTGTTTTAAAGCTTTCAGCACAGACTATGGCACTAATTATTTTTTCTCCCAGTCAATTAATGACTGTAACCTAAAATTTACACTTGCCCCCTCCTCATCAAAGCTGATAAATTTTCCTTGGTACTAAGTATTGTTGAAAGCTGAAAGGAGTCCCATTAGATCTTCAAACTATAGCAATAATTTATGTGACAAACAAGAAATCTCACAGTAAACCAAGGATTTTCTAGCCAGGGTTCTTAAATATTCTAAGATGAACACAGATGGTAACTGTAGAGTTTCCAGGAGCCCAGGAGGGAAACCAGTGTGATACAGGACAATTAAATAATTTTCAAGTTTCTTGAGTGCTTTGAGAATCCCTATATGTCACCAAATGACTCCCACACATTAGTTTCTACGTTTTCTAAATGAGTTATATTTGCAATAGGCAGAGAGCTATCACATCATCTAATTTAGAACGGTCTACACATATATCCCTGTTATAAAGCAACACAGAAACTAGTTTGAAACAGTGCTGTTGATAACTATTAACATGACCCATTTTTGTGAAATGTTACAAAGATCTGGGTGGAGAATTCATGTGTGATTAATGTCTCAGCTGTGTGCCATTGGCCTTCTGTTCAGAGTAGTTAGGAAATATTTTACATTTATTTCAGGTGGCAACAAATCCTACTTTTAGGGAACAGTATATTTGCAAGTCAGTTCACTAAGTTGTGTCATGGAACACCATGAATCCAGTCATACAATGTATTTACCAGTGGAAACCCAAAGTTTTATTCTTAGTGTGTCTATTTTCATTTTTTTTTGGTTTTTGTTTTAACCAGTAAGATGTGTTGCCCTTATAGCAAGAGGAAAAAATAATTCCATTGAAGTGAAAGAGTAATACAGTCTGAGATCCACTAAAAAGCATCAATCTACAAGAGCAGCAATAAAAATCAGACATGTACATATTAATATTTTGACAACAGAATAAGAACAGAGAATGAGATAAAACTTCTTAAAAAAGAAGGTCTTAAAACCAGAAGTTGTCTAATTGCTTATTTTACCTAGAGATAGAACAATCTCTTTCTAGCTATCACATAGTAATGAGAAGTCATTATCTTGAACTCTTCTTTAATTAACATCAATCCTGATTAGTCAGAATGTATTAGGCTTTTTGTCTGTTACCATAGCATTCGAATCTCCAGTAAAGGAGATATTCAATCAGACATTATCATTTGCACACCACTTCTGTGTAATTATTCCTTTACCATGTTTCATGATATTTTTTCCATTTTCGAAAGGTGAATCTATTGTTTGCCAACCCTTTCTTTATTCGGAGCATATCCTAGCATAATGGGTTTTCACGTGTTGTAGGTGAGAATAATGACAAAATTCCAGTGTTCAGAGTAGCTGTAGTTGTCTTGTATTATGTTGAACCTTGAGTTTGGCAAAGTTTTTAACATTGAAATTTCAGATTAGAGAAAGTACATAAAAGGAGAGCTGTTTAAATAGTATAAGTTATTGACTGTTGAGAGGAGTGAATGGTTTGCTTCCACACCACCTCTTAACAGCACAGTACGTTTGGATGCACCTATGACTAGGGGTAGAGTGCAGACCAAGGTCTATGTGATTTAGCTGTAGGAGTAATGTATGAGAAAAGACATTTGAACCATTTCTCATTTTGCTGCCTTTTTTTTTTTTTTTTTCCTGCTGGCATATCTATCCATATTCTTTTGCTTGTTGATTCTTACCTTTGTGGTTATCAATAAATGCTATCAGTTCTTGAGAAAATAGCTACTTCAAAATAACATCCTGAATGTATCTGCAGAAATTTAACAGAGAACAACATTTTAGCAAGAGAATTCTACAAGAGGGTAAAAAATCATTATTAATAAGATGTTTTTTTCTATTGAGGTCCACAGGGATTTGAAGTTGTATTTATTGAACTGTATTACATTTCTCTGCAATTTCTTTCGATTTCATCCAGACTGAACAAAAAAGAACCCCAGACCTAGTGTTATTAAGGTGCTAGATCATCAACCTATGTGGTGTATGTGGAAGCATTGCCTCTGAGCAGGATGACAGCTGAGCAATTTTGAGCAGGCCTGAGGGAAATTCAGGTGCTCCATTTGAGAGATGTGGTGTCAGAGAGCCAAGCCATACCAAGTAGTCACTTGGGCTGTAAATGCTGTGGGTCTTTGATGCCTTCCAGCTGTGATGGGCTTGCACAAAACAAAGCACATCCCATGGCATTGTGGCACCTTTTCAGGCTGAAAGTAGTTGGTTTTCGACCTGCTCATGCTTGAGACAGAATAAAGGGACAAAACTGATCCTAATATCACGCAGCATCTTGTACTCTCCCTAATTAATGGTCAAGTAAGAGGGCTTCTTAGCTCTCTTATGAACACAAGAGTTTTGAGTTGCCCTAGGCAGATAGTATGAGGTGGCAGTAACTCTGAACAGGTTGCTACATTTTCTTCTCCAGGGTGTTATTTCCCAGGAGAACACGTAGGTACAATATGCTGACACTGGCTTTCTGCCACTTAGGGATTCCCCTTCATCCAGTCATAAGGTAAGTGCCCATTCATGCGGGGCTTTGAGAGCTACACAGTTTGTGGGTAGGTTTTATCACTAAATGAAGTGACCTAGAAAAGACTTACATTTTGGTTAAAAATAACTGTCCCCTGAAAAAAAATTTCAATGCTTTACTTCAAGTTAAAGATGTAGATTAACAGCACGTCAAAAATGTCTTTAGCTACATGCACACTAGTTTTGCAGGAAAAAAAAACAAAAAGCAGGAATGTTCCCAGTTATCATAGGACAGACATTTCAGCCTTACTACATTTCCAAACAGGGAATAAGGGATTCAGTCAAAGAGGAATTACAAAACTAAAACCTCTTGCAGCACTTTGAAAATTCAGACAGACACAAGCCTCTAGTGAGCTTAATGAAGTATCAGACTAAAAAGTGATTCAGCTTTCTAAAAACAGTACTTTTGTTTTCTATTTAAAGTAGGAAATCAAAGGCATGTCTTTAATATTTTATTCTGAGAGGCAGCCAAAAAAGGGTTTGCTTTCAAGCACAAATAGTGACTATGGAGATAAGGTGCCACTTTTGAGAGCCTTTCATATGACTTTCTCCTTGTTTGAAACAGTAGAAATATGGAAGTATAGTGTTACCACACTTTTTCAGGAAGAAAAAGGAAGGATATAAAATTACTTCAGTGTTTTATGATGTGATTTGGGAACACAGTACCAGACAAGTTTTCAGTTTAACTGGAGGATTAAAGAATGGGACATGGTCAGAATGAATATCTTTCTTCCTTCATTTTCCATGTGTAAATACATGGGTGGTCCTGCTTCAGCAATTAAAAACCACCATCTGGTTTTTCGAACTTCGAGTAATAGCTCTTAGTAAATCTATTACAAATGTTCCAACCAAAAAAACTACAACACAGCCTGAAGGATGAAAAATTAGAATTGAACTTGTCTTTATTTTGTGTTAAGAGAACCCAGCATTTAAATGGTTCTGGTTTCCAGCAAGTCCCCTTTCTGAGCATTCTGTTTACCTTCAGCCACCCTATGCTCAACTAACACCTTGTTAAAATGCACACATGCTGAGCCCTTACTTGTTGACCATCCCTTTTAGCGCCTTAGTATACTTGTGTTATTTCCTACAGTTTTGTTTGAACTGTAAACACAGCCATGGAAAATCCTGCCTAAGAAAATCATATGTAGAACACAACAGCAAAGGGGATCCAAGTCTGTCAGCCTGGATGGCTGCTTGAAGACTAACTCTTTCCACATATTAACACCACATTAGCTGAGACAGACTTTTTTTCCTCTAGGGACAACTACCAAACAAACAAACAAAACCCCCAAAATTCCCCAAACTGCAAAACACAGAAAAAATGATGAAAAGAAGTACTACAGACTCTGTGCACTCTGAAACTCAATGCTCTGAATTCTCCATTGAGTTCTGGTTCTCTCCAGCATAGCTGAACCTGTTTGCCACTGTGTCAATGAATACTTGGTAGAACTTGCAGAGAATAGTGGCACAGGGGACTGGACTGAACAAATCTATTGACTTCATTTACAGTAATCAGCCCTTCTAATCTGACAGCTTCCCTCTGCAGAACATCACTTACCAAATCACTGCTTTCACACAGATCTGCAGCTAGGGAAGATGGGCTTTTCAAATACCACAAACTGCTAAATTTCTCATCCTCTCCATGCTGGAGCCCAACTCACCCTCTCTAGACAGTTTTGTTCATTCCTTGTGCTTAACTTTTCAAAAAGGAAACAGACAGGAGAGAAAGTCAGAGCTGGTAAATGCCAACTCCCCAGAAAACTCTTGCTGTTTATTCATTGTGACTTTTGTGGATTTTTTCTCAAAGACTTCCCCGCAACCCCTTAAACTTTCCCAGTCCAAAGCAGTCTGTATCACTGTTTGTGCTCTGCAGCCTGGTCTCTTCCCCACCATACAACAGTTCCTCTTTGAATAGATAAATTCGCATGAAAAACTAGGAGGCATTTTTCTGAAGTCAGATAAATTACTCTGGTATAAAAACAGTGTGTTGCTAATTTCCTTATGCTATATGTGGTAACTGAATCAATCAGTTCTTAACTAAACCTCTTTATTTAAAGCTGAGTCTTCAGCTAGTTGGGACAGGGCTAGCCTCTTACAAGTCAAGGAGGTTCTGCTGCTTTGACTCCATGCTGAGGACTTAGTAAAAATGTGCATTGATGCTATGGGCACACTTCTATAGGTGACAAACAAAATATAAAGAAATAGTAGGCTGCATTTATGGTGGTTTAGACCCTGGATTTGGATGCAGCGAAATGCTGTCGACCTTGTCACCTACTAGCCCTACTAGGTTTGCTGAAGGAGATAGCACTGTAATGGATCCAGACCCAAGAAGTAGGTGTCATTAGGATTCTAGTGTCTCCATTTTAAATTTCTTTTTGATAGCCACTTTCTTTAGTTAAAATCTATATAATTTTACTAAATTGTATTTTGTTGCATTCTGATCTCATGTTCTGTCTTTCAAAATGAGCTGGCTTGTAATTTGGTAAGAGAGGATTTTTTGTGCTTTTCAGATTTGTTCCCTGCTTCTCTCCTCACAAACCTCCTGAGTTTTGCACTGTCTGCTGTAAGTAATTTCAGGTATTCTTTACTTTTCCTTTTTTCCTCTGTGTTTTAGTCATTTAAATGTTGCAGAAAACCATGATGCTACTGTTAAGATTTTGCAGAGGTGACAATCCATTTACTCAGCTAAAAGTCATTCTCATGCCTAGATATTTCCTTTGTTCTCCTTGTATTTATTCAACTTTTTCCTTTAAGCTGAAGAAAATTGGTAAGAGTTTCTCACAGTGAAGGAAACAAACAAGGCTGCTGCAAAGCAAACAGGATGCTTCCCTTTCAGGGACTGATCTTTAGAAAGCTCTGGCTACCCCTGTAAGCACGGTCTGAGCTGAACTCAGGTGAAAGGGTAAGCTTCAAACATCACTTGTCACAATTGCTTGTCACAGCCTTGTTCAGGTGTTAAAACACTATCTTACCTTGTTGAGCAGACACATTAAAAATCAATCAATGTCACTCCTGAGGGAGCAAGTCCCTTCTCAGCATGAACTGTGGCTCCACTATTCTGAAGAATTTTGACTTTGATGACTGATTTGTTTTTCTCAATTAGAAAAAAAAATCTCTCAGCTTCTGCACTTACTGTCAGAGAAAGCAGGTCAAAGAATTTAAAAAAGAAGCATCCTTGGCAATTACACCTACTAAAAATAAGTAGTGTTTTACAATGTTATTAATTACTATAATTATAGTGCCTTGAGTGAGCCTTGCAACAGGCAGGGAACATTTGAGCTAAGCACAGCTATGAGACATTCAGTTTTCACAATGTATATTTTCTCCCAGATCCCTGAGCATAAATTTCAGCAACATTAATATGAAATCCAAAACCCATATCCAAGTGCAAAGCATCTCATGGTGCTTTGATACTCTCGGGATCTAAACTATAATTTCAACCATTAACAAGCATCATTTAGCATTAGATTTGCTAATGTCATTTTATGGTTCTGGCAATTCTATACAAGATGCATTACAAGCTCAGTGAAGACTAAATTTTGGTACTGAATAAACACTTTAAATAACGAAGCAGAAAAAAACAATGAATGTTAATTTAAGCACTCTACTTTAAATTTCCTTTTAAATAACAAAACTAGGCAAGATTTGCAAAACTCAAAACACACCATGCAAGTAAAAATCAAACCTATTGTTCAGAGATACCTATTGGAACAAAATCTATCTGCACAAAGAACTTCTCATCACCTAAATTTTGCTAGGCTCAGGTTTTGACCAGTGTGGTTCAAACTGCCAGCTCCCACCTGTGGTGTCACGTAGGTTGTTTTGCCAATAAAAAACAAGTTAGATACTAGCTAAATCAACATTGATGATATATTTCAGAAGACTGTTCTCATGGTAAATCTCTGTGAAACATCAAGCAAACACACCTGGCAAATCTTTGTATACATAAACCAGAAAGGACTTTTATCAGAATTTTTCTTTTGGTTAGTCCCTTACTCTGAGACAAAATTACCCTGTTGTGTTATTATGGGAGGTTTCCACTGTCACCTGTGCTTGCACAGGCTGCTTTAATCTTGGGGTCCCTAAGTGCTGCCAACCCCAGCCACTCTGTGTATTGCTCAGCTTGATATCAGCAAACCCCCCATGTGACAACATTTGCTTCTCCAGCAATATGTATTCTATCAGAATGGTTGAGTCAACACTTACCAAATGATGTATATCAGCTTTGCAAGACCAGTTTATACCTTGCCATGAAAACAGGTGCAACTACAAATATTTTTCATTAGAAATGTAATTTATTTGCATAAACTTGTTTGCCAAGCAATTTTCAAATGAATCAAGAATTGAATTAAATACAGACACTTCTTCTCTGTCCCTGCCCTTTTCCCCATCTGGATAAACAGAATTTAGAGAAGCTTTCTGGCTGAGTTTTTGACATAATCTCTTTGACATAAGCTTGTAATTGTTTCAAACTTTTTTTTATTATCACAGTAATTCTGAGATAGTAGAAGGTTTTATTTCTGAAACAGTTTATTGCCTGCAGTGAGAGTCTCCTGATAACATGGTGCACATACTGACATGAAATCTACTGTCTAGTATATGCTATAGAGACTAAACAAGGACTGCTGTTCATGGAGCTCCATATGATTCCAAAGAGGTTACCCCTATGGAGAGAGCTCAAAGTGACTCAACTGTTTACCACAGAGAAGGGGCATTATAAATCAGGGTCCTTTGTTTGCTAATGAATTGCTAACAAGAATCTGAAAGATACACTTTTCACAAATATTTGCTAAATAATTCTGATTAGTCAGTGTGCCTTTGTTCATTGTTATGCATTTGGTCATCCAAACCACATGGTACAGCTCCTGGTCCTTGGCTGGAGGACTGAATACCTTTAAAAACAGAGTAACAGAGAGCAACTAATGAATAACCAGGGATGATTCAAGTTTTTGTGAACTTATTGGCAAGATGAGGTGAGCACTATGCTGCTCTATTTGCAGAAAGGGCACAAAAGGGAGAAGGGATAGACCTGGGAAAGAAAGAGGGAAAGAAGGACACAAACTAAATATATGCTGGGATGGCTAAAAAAGGAGATGAGTTGAATAGGGTCAGCAACAACTACTTCTGAAAGAAGCTCCTTCCTCAGAAGTAGTTGCCATCCTCATCTTGCTTTCCTGTACTATGTATTAGGTAATGCATGTGGTATGACTCTGCTCAAAGCAGTAGCTTGCCTTACCCACTCCTAGTGTCACACTCTGAAACTATTCTTCCAGTAATGGGATTTGAATAAATAATTTGTGCTGACTTCCCCCATGTTTTTGCAACTCAGACACTCTTGCCAGCAGTTGTCATCAGTCATGAATAATGGGAACCCACAGATTAATTCATACCAAATGTGTTTGTGGGTTTGTGTTTTTTTTTTTTTTTTTAAAAAAAAAAAGACTTATAAGTAGTTCTGTCCCACCATTTTTATACTATCAGAATGATTTGTCTGTTTTCCATGATCTATTCAAACTCCAGCTGTTCTGGACACACATTTGAAATGGGTGAAAAACTATTCCAAATAGAATTACCTCTGGACTGAGAACAAGATTTCACCACTAACCAGCCCTTGCATGGTTTCAGCTTGGTTAACCAGCACAGACATGATGTAATTCCGGGAGACAAGAAGTTGCACTGTCTTGTACTGGTCTCCCAGGTCTTCCAGTTTTTCCTGATTATGTATAAATATGTCCAGCACCAGAAACACAGCTTGATAATATTTCCTTCTTTCTCCTACAACATCATGAATTAGGAAACAAATATTTTGAAAGGGAAGTTTAGAGACTGCTCTTTTGCTGCCATATCACAACACCAACAGGTTTTTTTCCCCAGCTTAATTTATTTTGATCACGTGTCTCAACCTTTGTTATAAATTGGCAGATTCTATTGCTCCTCAGCATAAAAACATGGTAGCTGGTCAATGAAAATGAAGATAAAAAAACCCAAGCTAAATCATTATGATTTACCAATAAGTGAGATGTTTGCACAAAGCATCACAATTCTGTATCCAAATGGATTTTTGTAAAGCATGAAATTGCATAAAGGTAGCTTTCAAAAGTGTATGAAATTATTTCTTCAAGTGAAATATAAAATCCATAGATTTTGATGATTTGGAAATAATTGTGTGGATTTTAATTTCTCCATTTCTGTGAAAAGCAGTATATTTTCCTTCTGGCATCCTATTCAACAGAACTAATTGTAAATGAAGGATCAAAGCATGAATTCAATTGAAAAATGGTTGTCTCATGTAGGAGATGCATAATCTGATTTTTTTTTTCTCTGTCATCAGCAGTGACGGCCAAATTTGCCAGCACTTCAAATTAAAGTCCACCTCTGAACTACTCAGGTAGTGAACAAATCATATTATCTGTCTATATCAGTTCACCAATAAACTGAAAAATTCATTATTTGACGTTTTGCCTTCACCATTAATTAGTTAATGTTTGTAAAATGCTTTGAAAATGGAAGGAGTTATATAAGCAACACTTACCATTACACACTTCAGGGCAGATAAAAAATAAACTAATGAAAATCTGCAGTAAGAATAAAATGAACAAAATTTAAATGAGGTGTATTCTGCTGGGATTGGGAAGGTGACCAGGTGGCACAATGAAGTTCAGATAGGATTAAATCATTACACCGTGATTCTGAGATTTGTTGAATGCCCAGCATAGAAATAAAATGATGATCTTAATCCATATCCTAAAGGACAAGGCTCTCCTTCATATCAAGTCATCATCTTTTAATAGGCTTTCTCTACAACTGAGAAAAAAGCACGTCTGCAAAGTGTGCGGGGGACAGCACACTGAAGTACCTTCTCCTTTTTCCTGATTCAGTGCTAGAATAGAGGTCTTCTGTTTCCAGGGCCATGTGATTATCTCTCTGAAATACCAATGCCAAGTGGGGGGGGGAAGCCTCTTTTTCTCCCTTTTCAAAAAGGAAGTGAATATGTTTCTTAGATTTTATAAAGGAAAAACACTATGAGACTCTGGGATACCCTACAGTGGCAGAAAAATCAGTGAGGCCACAATATAAGAAGAAAAGATGCAGAATTATGTTGCCCTCTGTAGTTTGTCCATCTTCTTTTATTGTCCTCTGTTTAATAACCTCTTTTAAATAAATCTTTAAAAACAGCTACAATAGCTTATATTATATCGAGCACATTTCCTGATAAGATCAGAATCACAAAATACCTGAACAAAGTGGGTAAGAAGAAAGCAGGGCATTACCAGAAATGGGGCGCCAGTCGGAAGTTAAGCAGAAACAGAAATAGGGAATCAAATGGGAATGAATGAGAGAGCCTGTGTGGGCACTGAGCTTTGGCACAAAAAATAGATGAGGAAGTATGAGCGTTGTTCACATTTATTTTCTATCCCTACCACACTTACTATCCTTGTACATGATTCTTTTGGGTTTTTTTTCTTCTCAACATCTGCTAGTGTTTGTAAGTAAAAATTATGTTCAATTTTAAGCACAAGTGCATAGTTTTTCATTCTTTTTTGAAGTAACTCTCTGTGACTCTGGGTCTAAGGGGAGCTGAAGTGGGTAGCAGGGCCATTTGACTATAATTAGGGCCATAGAAAAAAGACAATATGGAATATTTATCAAAATGGTTTAAGACATGAGACTGTACATTAAATACTTAATTCTGCCCCTTTATGCAGGCAAAGAGAAATGTATGCAGAGACTGTTTCATGGTTAGGGTGCTCCCAACTGACAGTTCTGGATTTGTTTTACCTGGGCACTTAACAGAATTATTTCGTTTATGGTCCCATGCACCCTAGACTTCCTCCAGTCAATGGACAGAGATGTGTAACTCCAAAGACTGACCCCACTGCCCATCCAAATCAATCCAAATAAAGTTTTCAGTATGGGAACTACAGCTATGAAATGGAGGGAAGGTAGGATGAATCCAGGACCTGTGAAAAGCATGGAGCATCACCGAGTCATTGGAGAACCATGGCTTTACCTCTTCCCTCTGGGAGAAAAAGACTCAACTGCATTGCTATGGGACACCCCCATGGCCATGGGCACTCATTTTCCCCTCTTCTTGGCTGTCACTCATTGTCATCAGCTATACATTAGGCTGAATTTTTACCAGATCATGACCCCAAAATTGTCAAGGCTGCTGAGGTGAAATTTAAGCATATAATAATTAAATTTAAGTGAATAATCCAGTTTTTAGATCACTATTTTCCCTTTAAAATAAGGCTTTATCCAGATATACTGGTTTTAGAAGCTGAGAGAGAGGTTATGGTATTCTGTTGTAGCTCTTTGTGAGTTTCTTCCATGACTTTTAAAAGAGTTAAAGACAGGGTGTTAATATAGGTATTTTAGGAATCAGACATGCTGCCAGTAGTTTGCTTTTAGTTAGTGGTTTGTGGCTTAATCCAGCTTTACTGTTTTCCTTCCAGCCCTTTTGAGGCTGAGTTCATTGCTTGGTAATTTACTCTTTAACAGCCTTTAATTGTCATTTAATATCTAAAACTCTATTTACACACAAGTGTTGAGCTACTGCTAACCACGACCTCTTTTTGATTAACACAGTTCAGTCTGTAAGATTGCTAATTATGTGTTTAGCAAAAGGGATGGTAACAAATAAATGCTCAAAACCAGAACTACAACCACTTTATTTTATTACCTCTTTTTGTTTCGGTTTGGTTTTTTTTGTAGTTCTGCTTTTATGTCATTTTTCCTCTAAACTTCTGTTCTCTTCTGTGGTTACTTTAGTGCCTTATCGATATAGCTTGTGTAGACAGCATATCTGGAACTCTCCCTGTATTCACAATTTCCTTCCATAAAACGCTACTGCATTGAAAACAAAATCTTAAGAGGGGAATAAATGTTAATGATGAAATCCCAAGGGCAACGCTCTCATTGATTCTAGTAGACCTAGTGCTGTCTTTACAGTCTGATCCTACAAACTATGGGAAGAGGTTTGATGATTGTTTTCTTCCAGAGAATTTTTGCAAAAACTCTTCAGGAAAACTCCACTGGTTCTTCTACTCTCAACATACACTTGTGCTCTGTTCAAAGATCATTGCTCATTACTCATGAGTTTTGGAGGCCTGAGTTTTAAAAAGGTGATAGAAAATGTCTTTCTGGCATTTCATCTTTTCTAGGATTTACATCCTTCTGATACTTTGCTCTGTATTCTGTTTCTCAATACATTAATAGGCAAAAAAATGCAAGGGATTATAAGCAATATTTTTGCCAAAGTTCCCCATGAAGAGTGATAGTACTTTCAAAAAAATATACTTCAGCCTTTTATATAGGAAAAGTACATTGGATTAGGGTGTCAAAATTAATGTTAGAAAACTGGGATGTTCTGAGGGGTTTTTATTCTATGTTTATACACTCCTAAGTGTTCAACCAGCAGTTCTGCCTCATTTTGACCTAAAGATGGAACAACAAATATTTTCTAATCATTCAAAACAAGCTTATGAAACAGCCTGATCAGCCAAACTTTGAACATATTTAATGAATATGACTATGAAATGATTTTATTTAGGTATATAGTTTGTTAATACTATCTGCACAGTATTTTAAAAAATTTATTGCTGTACCGGTAGACAGAAGATGTAGCAGTGAGTCACTGACACACATTTTCCATCCTGTAGTCAGAGAAAGAATGTTTCAGTCTGAAGCCAGGGCCGAGAGAAAATCTTGGACCAAAACTTCTATACCTGGTGAAGGTTTGGTAGTTTAATCTACTATTTTGTCTGTTTTTGAGGAAGTTGTTCTGGAAGGTTTGGCAGTATTTTTGGCACAAAACACAGAAAAGTTCATATTTAGATTCTAAACCATTTGCATTGTCAAGGGAAGATGACAGAGGAAACTCTCCATTCTTAAAAAGAAACAAAATTATTAGTAAGTTCATGGAAGAGACAGGCATGAGTGAAAAGAGAAGAGAAAACCATTTTTCAGAGGTAATCTAATACTTTAAAAAGCAGCTGCAGTCAATTTGTTTTGCTTTTTCCCCAATGATCTAATATACAGATGTCAGCCTGTGCTGGTTTAAAGGTAAACTGGCAGGAGAAATGGACCCACCACAAGAGAGATTACAAGTCAGAGTTAAAATTTAATGAAAGATATTACAATAAATACACTGACACAAAGAGAAAACTGCTTTCAACTCACCAAAACCCAGCAGTA
>JAWWEW010000001.1:18867687-18889189 GCA_035583185.1 Anabacerthia variegaticeps | reverse complement strand
AGGATCTCAGACTCTCCCTTCCTCCCCTTCCCTGCCCTTCCCTGCCTTGCCCTGCCCTGCCCTGCCCTTCCTTGCCCTGCCCTGCCCTGCCCTGCCCTCCCTTCCCCTCCCCTCCTCTTCACCACTCTCTTTTCCAGAGTCCCCTTGCAGTCTGACAAGGACCTAGCCAGATGCCAGCACACCTTTGTTTTCCCTGTTCCTCATTGATCTACCATCTGGAGTGATGAGATTCTGTTGAACTACTTCTTTCCATTCTTCTAACTGAAAATCCTGAAGTTCATTTTTTCCCACAGAAAACTTTGGAGCAGGCATATTTTTCGTCTTCAGACTTTCTACCAGAGTCTACCCAGATGTAAGAGGGAAGATACATCAATGTTATGAGGCAAGATGAGGAAAGAAGAGCAGGGGAAGTGAAGACCATGCCATTATAAGGATGAAAAGTTTTGACAAAAGAAAAATGGATTTGCTGCATCTATGCTTTGATGTTTCATCAAACATTTTCAAATAAATTTCAGTGAGACACTAGAGGGAACACTTTTGCCTCCAGCATTTTTAAAATTTTCATACTAGCTTTGGTTGACATATCCATTTCAGAATAATTTTAAAGTTGTTGGTGTTTTATATTATGTTGAAATGCAGTCATGACGAGCCCTTTTCTTCTTTTCTTACTCTCCAGGTGCCCTGAGCTCAGGCCAACTCAATGCTTTTAATGGGTCTATCCTTTTCTTAGAGATGATTCTAGACATCCATCTAACCCTTTTCTCCTACTGAAAAAATTAAAGTATCTATTTAACAGGAGGATGAAGTGTCATAACTGTTCCTGTATAAAATGGCAGACACTGTCCACTTCCAGCTAAGCATTTGCCATGCGAGAAGAAAGTATTGTTTTGCCTTTCCATCTATTCAGATAATAGACTCTAGTCACTGAAGAAAGACAAAAATAAAAAAAATCTTTGGCAGAGAGCTCCCACAGCTGATGCTTTAGAAACATTGTGCTGCCAAGATGACACCAGAACATAGATATTAATTGCCTTATTATTTGATTTTCTTTGTTCTCAGACTCTTTCCATCCAATTTTAAACTTTGGTCAACTCAAATCCAGGGCATCAGGCTTGCTTATTAGCTCTGAATAAGAATGAATCCCTCTTTACACAAGACAAACTTAAATTAGAACTCACTCAAGAATGGCAATAGATTTGTAGTCATCTGACACCTTTCCTTTTCCTTTTCCTTTTCCTTTTCCTTTTCCTTTTCCTTTTCCTTTTCCTTTTCCTTTTCCTTTTCCTTTTCCTTTCCCTTTCCCTTTCCCTTTCCCTTTTTCCCTTTTCCTTATTCCCTTTTCCTTATTCCCTTTTCCTTTTCCTTTTTTTCCCCCTCTCTTTACTTTTTTCTTTTCTCTCTTTTCTTTTTTCTTTTCTTTCATCCAAATAACTGGTGTTTTTATTGTCTGGTATCTCTTTATTCACGTTCAGTCAAAGGGCTCCAAAATACCCTATGCTTCTGTGTACAATGAAAAAACACCACCACCACCACCCCCCCCGACCAAACAGCTCCAGGGAAAAGTCCAATATAATGAAAAGTAAAGGCAATGCACACTTGGACAAACATAAGATTTTCAGATGTTTGTCAATTTTGGGATCAATTAAGAGGTTTAAGGAGAAGAATCTCTTTGAAGAGCTACATTTGACACAGGCATCTCTTGTGCAGAATTGACTCTACTCTTTCACCTCATCATACAGAGACAGATCACTGAAAACAATGATCATATACCAAACTGGATGGCTTTGTTTCCTTCCTCTTTATCAGAAGCAGTTCTAAATCACAGTGCTTTTGATTAAAAGGAGGCAGTTTTCTTTGGTTAATTATTTCTTTTTCTCCCAGGACTTCCAGGAAGCAAAAAAAGAATAAGGGAAAATGTTTTCTAAAAGTTCAGAGCTGTTCTGATTCTATGAGCGCTGTCAGTAACTGCAAAAAAAAATCCAAACCTCCTGTTCCAGCCTGACAACCAGTTTTTAAGCATGCACACATATGAATTCATGAAAAAAAAGTAACACAGGCAATCCACATTTCAGATGGAGAATGTTGTGCATACATATATTTATGAATCCCCAAAGGTTCATCTAGAAAAATGGTTATTGACAGAGATGGGTAGATCTTATTTCAAAAACTCTAGGTTGGGAGTTCATTACTATGAAAAATCCCTAAGAAATTCTTGCCATGTGCCATCTTATGGCAGAAAGAATTGCTCTAAGCAAAAATAAATCTGTCCTGAGTCTGCTGATGTATGCTGAAGGCTCACAGCCCAAACACACCCTGATCTAACTAGTGGTGTGCTCCTTATAGTGCCTGTGGGCTTTGAATCAGTGAAGCAGAGCAGATTTGGCTGATGCCTCTCCTTTTTCCAGGGTAGCCTCCATTGAAAGGAATGAGAAGAGGACTAGTCTGGCAGTGCAGTGCCACTTGGCAGTGTTTCCTGTGGGTTCTTGATGGCCAGCAGGCTTCAGTGATCAGTGATA
This sequence comes from Anabacerthia variegaticeps, assembly GCA_035583185.1. Lineage (NCBI taxonomy): Eukaryota > Metazoa > Chordata > Aves > Passeriformes > Furnariidae > Anabacerthia > Anabacerthia variegaticeps. The sequence goes on along the minus strand of JAWWEW010000001.1, from coordinate 18,886,673 downwards.
ACATAGTAAATTCACTCCTTGCCACATGATGTTTTCAGACAGCTCTAAAGTCTGCTTCAGGGACACAAGGCATATGAAGAAATATTTTAAAGGTAAAAAGTGCTTATGCTCTGAGATCTCTTTGGTCCACTGTGATAAGATGATCTCCAGTCCCTCTTTCACATTTTGCCTTAGACACTACAGCACTTAGGGATGAAATGACACCTAACTACATTTTCTCTGCTCAGTTTATCTTCTGATCACTTGCGTAGTTGCTCCCAAATTCTGCAATAGGCTGTAGGGACACAGTCCTGTGGCTACAACTGTAGCACCACTGGAAGCTGCAAAACCACACTCTAGCAAAATATTCAGAGGCTCTAGTTGTGTTATACTCCCTTTTTGTGCTTTGGCTTCCTGGAGAGGAGGAAGGGAGCTTAACACCTTTCAGGGTCCTGACGCATACAACTACAACAGGAATGCTAAATATTTGCAAACCTTACTCTTGGGCTCGCAGTTAAACAAGAGGCATCATAAAAAGTGATATAAATCTGTTGCAAAGACTCAGAAATCTCTGAGGATTTTAAAATAATTTCTAAGGTACCTCCATGATTTTCCTCCTTGCTGGCTCAGGCTGAAAAGCCAGATGCCTGGCAGGAATGACCATGATGGCAGGGAGAGTTCTGCTCTCTGATCCAGTTAGCTGCAGTTGACTGATGAGGGTCTTGGATTTGTTTGCTGCTCTTTGAGAGTTACCACTATGCTCTTTCCAAGACACTACCAGACTGAAAAATTTTACACTGCATACACATGGGCATGTTGTATTTTTAGCAGAAAATTAATTAATTAATATGGTTTATGTAAATTTAGAAGCTGTTTGGAAGGCTTCATTCTCAATGCAATATTCAATATTTGCTTAATATTTTGTCAGACAGTAATTATATCCCCAGATATTTACACTCAACTGTAGCAAAATGATTCTTACCATTAATTCTGTCAGAAACAGGGCAAGATTAACTGTACTATATCTGGCATGGATTATTTACCAGTGTACAGGCTATTAGTATGAAAATGCATGCGTCTTCTGAAAAAGGTATGGAGTAAAAAGGATGGTAATTCCATTAGGCATAACAAGATGAAACTAGTTTAAGAAAGGTGGGGGGGGCGGGGATGGAGAGAATGAAACAAGGCCTTTAACTAATGGCTAATAAAAATCAAAATCATAAATAGAAATTTTGGAATTTTAGAGACAAAAGTAACATTTTAAAAAAGTCATTTTGACCACTACTCAGGTGCTGTAGAACGTCTGTGATCTTGTCCATTATTATTCCAATAGCATTCTTCAACTCCTGTAACAGGCCTTAGTTATACTAACTGGTACCAAATCAAATGCATATTCCATGTCAGGAATAACTCAGAGATACATCTGGTTTACTACTACAGGTTCAAAATCCTCTGAATATTTTGTGTCCAGGCTTTTGCAATGGAGAATGTTCTGGAGTGAAAGTTCACTTTAGTTCTACATGATTCCTATGGTCTTCTTTATTGTGGAAACTTCAAAATCCCACCTGCTGTACACTCCTCACCCAGTTAATATGAAAATTCCTAACCAGAAGTAGAAATGAGAGAAGCATGTAACAAAGTCCCAAATTGTTTATTTGGTCTTCTACAGATACAAACAAAATAGAGCAAATAATTCAAAGGCCTTTAAGAAAATATTTTGCCAATTCAAAACATTGACTTCTTTCTTTCTTTCTTTTGTTTTATTAAAGCCCTTTAAAACTACTATGATTGACCAAGATAGGCTTTGTGCAGCCACACAGCTCACATGCAACAATATACTTAACCCAGCATCTCTTCCCAACTCACTGGCATGAGAGTTAGTTCCATCATAAACTTCTCCCAGACATCATAAAAGCAGTATAGCTGCTCTCCAAACTGGCCTGTCAATTAATGTTTATAACTGCCAAAAATGGAACTGTAGATTCAGTCCACACAGTAAAATGGAATAAGCATAGACCAAGGAACTGAATCATCCCCGTATAGTTCTGACTCTTCTATTACAATTTTTGCACAAGTATACTTAATACTTGTTATTCATTCATGCCTATAATAATTAAAAAAACCCAGCTCTTGAGTTTGTCTTACTCCAGTGCTTACAACTCCCTAGTGTCATTCCTCTACATCACCAGGCAAATGCATTTTGTCCTTGCCTGTGTAATCGATCATTTTGTTTTGACTCATTTGTCTCTGCTTTTCCCTTTGGAGACAATGTCCTTTTAATCAGACTCTCATGCAATATGTTTTCCAGTAAGACATTCTTACAATTTCAAAAAGGTAGTTAAATACTGCTGCCCCACAACTATCTCTCAGCTTCAAGGCTCTGATTTTGCTTGCCATAATCTCTATGGCAAAACGTACAGTTTTCCGTGGAAGAAAGACCTTTTTATGCATTTTGGTTGTATCCAGTGACATGATGGATTGCAGATACCAGTATCTGCGGCCACCTCCAGAAAAGCCAATACACCTCTGAAGCACTGAGCTAAAATAAAGGCCATAAGCATTACAGCTGCCTTTGCCTTGTGCCCCCCTTGCAGGGGAGGTGGTTAGCTCATCTGTAGAGTCAAGTGGAGGCACACATCCATCAGGTGAGGTCTAGTCCCACTTTTGGAGCCAGCTTTTTGGGTCCTACCTCAGGGGTCTCTGCAGTGTGTCCCATTTTTTGTCCTTACTTATACCTTACTGTACAGCATGCCAGAAATAAAACTGGTTTCCAGCCTTGGAGACTTTGACACTTACTCTGATTCTTGTGAGAGATGAATGATTCTTGATCAATGATTTACTTCACCCCTTGTTTTTCAAAGTACATGTACTTTCTCCTGCATAAATTAGCTTCAGCATTAAAATACAAAATGTTTGAAAAAAATACATAAAAATTATTGTTACACTGTAAAACTATGCTTCTTGAATATCACCTTGATCAGGTAGTTGTGCAGGACTAGAAAGGCTAAGAATGAATGAATCATATCTTGTTCTTAGCTCTTTGTTAGTAATTTGATGCCTCCATACAGCGCCTCACCTGCATATTAAAGAAATAAAGGGGCTTCTAGTTTCTGCAGACTGCCTCAGGAGAGAGAAATGGTGCAGAAGTAGCACTTGAAGGAAAGAGGAATTTACCTGAACAAAAGAAGAGCTTTGTCATCTCTAAGTAGGACTTAGAGAGGGTAGGACCTAATGTTTCAATTTGATGATGAACTAAAATCAAATGTGGGAGTGTTGGTAGCCACTGCTTCAGTTCATAAATATTCTTAATGTATTAATTCCCTTTCAGTTTTTCTTTCACCCTAACTATCCTTTATTTCTTTGGAAGAGAGTTTTCCTGTTGCAAAATCACTCAGAGCCTCTTATTTCCATATTTAGCACAGGAAGACACCTTAAACAAATATTTGTTATGATTTTGGTTCAAAACGCAGTCGTACACACAGCAATGCCAGTTCCTTTGGTCATCATCAGCCAGGTACATTCCTAGCAACAATTAAGTTTGTAGGACACATGGAAAAGGATCAGTGTGAAACCTATTCCTACTCCATGCAATTTAATGTGCAAAACATGAGATATGTGAGTAAGGCACTAAATGGGCTCTGGAGGGATGGCACATAGAGCAGAAGCATGGAGATCACGGTATCTGAAGGCAGAATCTGCTTGCAAAGGTGACCCTATGAATGAGAGGCTCCATAACAGCTGTCCAATGTCTCAGGTAAAAGTGAAAACGCTATCTGAAAATGCAGAACTGACAGATCCTGAAGAAAAGTGATTAAAAGCTCTGAAAGGTGACAATAGTGCCCATAAATGTTTTGGTTCTTCCTTGTCATAGTGACTTTTTGGTGAGGTACTCATTAAATTTCTAAACACACTGAAGAACTTTATAGAGATTAAAACATGCAGAATGGCTTAAATGTAAAGTTAAATCTGAATTTTCATTTTAAAACACTTATTGAAAACCAAAACTAGCATTTCTTGCTTCCATTTTAATGAGCTCGTGACAATTTTTCCACCCCATTTAGGTTTTAACACTTCTTTTTTACAAGCAGTTATTCTAGATGATGGGGAGCAAGGAAGGAAGAGTCCCACTCATCCATGTATTCCTGGTGGAACTGCCTCTCTTGTGCTTTAGATCTGTGCAGAAACCTTAAAGACAAACTTTCACCAAAGTAAATTGAGTATCTAACTCCACCTACATCTGCAAACTAGAAGTACGCACATAAAAAGTTGTAACACCTGATCCTATTTTGTAATAAGAGTGTACAGCAGACTTGAGGCTCCTTGTGTGAAGACAAGTGAGTCTGCAAAATAATTCATGTTTCTGTACACCAAGTCAGAAACACCGTTTCTGCCACTCCCAGCTTTGCCCAATAACAACAAATAGAACATGAGGACTGATAGCTGTTTCTTAGCAGGATTTTCCCCTTTTCAGGATTTAATTTTTCTGCTAAATTCTATATGAAAAACGAGCTAATATTCTGTTGGGATTAATCTATGGTTTATTAAATTTAAAAAGACAGAATTGCCCCAGACATGCATAGATCTAAGCTGTACCATATTTTAATATACTACTGAACAATTACATGAGGAGCTTCATTGAATTTGATGGGACTACCCTTTTGAATAAGGATTCAGCTAGCACAGTAGAAGGTTAAAAATCTAGTTCATAATTTGCAAGGTTGTAGATTGGGGAAATGACACAGTTAATATATTGTAACCTGAAGTTCTGGTGATTAAAAAGGCACACAAGCAGAAATAATCAAAAGAAGATCTCTTAATTAGAAATTTCTATGACTATCAGTAAATCGCTTTGAGATCCTTTGTCAATGACAAGTGCTATATAAATGCAAATTTCTTCCATGGTATTAATATTATTTATCCATTTAGTTGAGAAAAAAACCCCATGAGATTTTTATTGTATTTATGGTTAGTAAAATACTAAATATGATGGACCAAATACATTCTTGTTGAAAGCTTTTGAAACTAAGAATTACAGCACAAATGAATTTGACCCTAATATCTAGAGAACACTAGGTCTGTCCAGTGTAGAGGAGAGAAGACTGAGGGGTGTCCTTCTTGCTGCCTACAACTTCCTCATGAGGGCAAACAGAGGGAAGTCCCCATCTTTTCTCTCTGGTGTCTGGTGGTAGGACATGAGGGAATGGCTTAGAGTTGCATCATGGGAAGTTCAGATGGGATATTAGGAAAAAGTTCTTCACTGAAAAAGGTGGTCAAGCACTGTAACAAGTTCCCCAGGGAAGTGGTGAAGGCCTCAAGCCTATCAGTGTTCCAAAATTGTTTAGACAATGCTCATAGGTATAAGGTTTGATGTTTTGGTTGCCCAGTATGGAGATGGGAGTCAAGAACTTGATGATCCTCGTGGGTCCCTTCCAAGACAGTATATTCTGTGTTTCTGTGGCCCTAAGTATCTATTATGCATATGAAAACAAAAATCAATACCACTTTAGCTTAAGAAATATAATTTTTTTATATAATCTAAGATCTCTGCCTTTGTTACATTTTCATATCACCTATCCTTTTGTACTCCTGATTTGTTTCCAAATGCAGTTCTTGTAATTTAAATTTTAAAAGGTTTTTTTTTTAAATTGTGGTTTGTTCTCTCACATTAATTGATTCAATTCCGTAAAATATTGTTACCAATATGTTCTCTGTATGAAAATACTTTCCTATAAGACCTTTTCTGGATGGAAGACCCAAATGTTTTGCTGGAATTAAGAGAAATAGGTAAGACAAGTATTTCAAGCAAAATAACCTTAAAACCCAACAAACAGTAGGAAGGAAAGTTTAGGCCTTTTTTTGCCTATTTCAAAAAGTGGCTGCTTGGAATAAAAGTGTTTGATGCAGAGGGAGAAATGAGTGTTTCTGAAATGATAGCAAGATGTGGAAGCATATTCATAAATAGGGTTCTCATTTGTAGCAGTGCTCAACAGAAGGATCAAAGAACCAATCACTACTAATGTTTTTCTTCATTTATTGAACAAAGTTAGTAACTCGTGTTATGGGTCTCCCACCTTGACTATGAGTAGTTTCAGACATATGAAGCAAGAGCAGCTGAGTAGTGCAGAAGGACAAGTGAATGTTTAAGGGAGGCCTGAGCAGGTTAACAAGGAACTGGAGACAAGTTTCACACTATGAGATGTGAACCATCTAAGCAGTGCTTGCAGTGAGTGATATACCTGTGCCATCCTTTCAGAAGGACTCTCCAGGGTGACAGGACGTAAGGTAGAAATCTGTCCCCTAGCACATATGGTGAGGAGGAGGGTGGTGGAGCGGGATAAACACACACTAGAGATCACTAAGGGAGGTTACAGAGCTGGAGGCACCTGGTGCTGATTACTATAGCAAGCACCTCTTCTGGCTGAATGTGAGGAACTTTAAAAACCTGATTTTCTGGAAACTGTTATTGCATTGATGTTTTCAGTGGAAAAGGTATCCCTCTTATCCTCAAAGATGAAAGAATTACAGTCCAGACACAGATCAAGGTGTGTTACTGCAAGACATCGTGTGCCTATGACACTGGGTATTCCTTTAACAAGTTGGTATTCTCCACAAAATGCAGAATGCTCTACTTTCCACATACTTTCCTTACTTAAGGATTATTAAGAGCTCTTCAAAATCAAAGCACGTTGAGATGAGATTTGAATAAGCAAAGGGCAGTGCTTTGGTGCAGAGAATGGAGTGACTGGTTTCAATTCAGGAACACATTAAAGAAAGTATAAAGAAGAGCTGAATGGAGGAGAGGAGCAATTTTGGAACACATTCTGTGAATTTCCTAGTATAGTGTACTGAAAACCACTCTCACAGCAGATACCACAGGGATGTCTGCTTTTACATTCCATGGCAGTATGTAAATACTCTAAACTAGAGCACCATGGTTGATACCAATCTCCTAAATAAATAGACACACCATCAGTTCTAGCAGTACTGGTTAGACTAACCAAAATCAGTCAGAAATCACCATGCAGGAGGAAGCAACTTACACACATATATATTTAACACCAATATCCACACACTAGTCTTGAAACCCAAACCTAAAAATGTATATTCCTTGAACATGTATCACAAATGTAGTAAGTCACTATTCAAAGAGTAAAAAGAAATGGCAGTAAATGCACAAGTAAAGGTGGTTTGAAACTTTCATGGTTATATTCACGAATTGAGGAAAAAAAGTTAAAAATGAATGCTCTTGTAGATGATTCTTCTTGCTGTTTACATCAAAGTAAACTTCCATTTAAATGCAAATAATTGCATTCTCTGCCAGCGCAGACTGTTTTGAAGGAACAGAATGATAATCCCAAGGGACATTCGGAGATTTATATTAGTTCTGGACTGGCAACAAATTACCACTGTCTCTTTGAAAAGAATGACCAAAGTATTTAAGGTTGAATTTGCTGAATTCAATAAACCATTTCCAGGTAATTTCATCAGATAATAAGAACTTATTATGTACTAAGTTTTCTGAAGGGCTTAAAAAAGACAAATACTGACAAGTACTGACAATACAATACACTGGCAACATTCATTTCCAATCCTAAAAGCTGATTCATGATCCTTATTGCTTAGGAAACACTGCATTGCATTACAGTATGAAATCTGATCTTTGTTTTATAGGTTAGTTATAATAGAAGAATATTTTTTTAATTTGAAGTTCCTTGGACTAATTTCTTTCCTACACATTCCTAATTCACTAATCATTTGTAATTCCTATAAAATCCCCAATAATACTTTGAATTGCCATCTTCTACCTGCTTTATTAAATCACATGGCTTAAAACTGTGTCTGAAGTGGCTCCTTCCCAGGGTCCCATTCAAGGCACCAGTTTTGCATCAGGGAAGTTACAAATTCAGGCAGCTGCTAATGCTTTTATCAGTGACTTTAATTCAAGAACATAAACCCAGTCGAAACTGGACAGACTAAAGATAGCTGAACATGTTAGAACTCTCTTTTTGCCTTAGCCTGCCTCAGGCCAGCTCTGTTGGCTCTCCCTTGAATAAGCAGTCATTCTATCCTTCTCCTTTCCCAGCTACCTGCAAAATTGTAAACTTCTGCTACAGCTCTCCTCAGTTTTTTGGGGGTTTTAGACAGCTATCTCATTTATTTCCCATGTATAAACTGTTCTGTACTCTACAACTATCCATCCTTTTTTAGAGAACATCTGTGTAATCAGCGAAGTTTTCACCAAACTCACTAATTTTTGAATATACACAAGTAGGCACTTATTAGAAGCTCATAGAGTGTTTTAATAGAAGCTCACAGTATTCTCCATGGCAAAAGCATTATATTGCACTGTGCTATACTTCGGTATCTCTTTGGTTGATTTTATTTTCCCATCTACATCAGCAATCAACAGTACAAGTTGGGTATAAAATCTTCTTAGAAACATAAGAATTCATTTTTTTCCCGTGCAAGATACATCTCTTTTAGCAACTGCTTTAATAATAGTAAGGAGAAGGATAAGAATGACTCAGATCTGCTGCTATCCTAAAATGGATACCTGGTCCTGTCCACAGAAGGTGTTACAGAAGATAAAAAAGTCCTAAGGACCTCTCTATGGAATGTTTCTATTTTGTGGTCTGAAATGACCTGCAAAATCTAAGTCCTCAGCAGAGAAAATGTAATTTCTTTTTTGAATAAATGACAGTGTGAGGCTTCTCTGAATCTGGAGCTCCTCAGTAGATAAAACACACAGAGAATGAGTTCAACAGTACAAACAAAAAAGTAGCAGAAACAACTAAAGCTTAAAGAAATTAGAAATGATTCTCTGAAAAGGAAATAAGAATGCAAAACTGGAAAAACTAGAAAGCTCCTAGTTGTCAATTATTTGGATTTTCTAAGTGATTTTGTCTCTAAGACAATTAAAAGTTTTTAAACACCCTTTGGAAAATAGATAGTACTGATCATCTATGCTGAGCCAGGCAAGAGAATTCCTGTCCATAAATCTAGAAATAAGGATATATGGGCAGCAACATCTGCCCATTATCTGGAATAGTATAAGACTCAAAACAAAAAACAGCAAAAGCAGCAGGAGATGTTAGCTATAAAAGCAATACAATCCTGATTTTTTCCTGACTAAGGGAAAGACATCATTTAACTTCATTGGGTCTAGGATCTGGCACTAAGTCCTATTATGCAGGCCAGATGTAAGGAGTTTATTCCCCTTAGGAGAAATCAGGAGAAGCAGATGGTTGTTTCTAGCAAACACATTGGAAGCCATAGGAAGAATCTGTCTGCATTTCCTGTGAAAATTAAAATTTCACTAGAAATAAGAACATCTCTAAAACAAATGTATTCCTTTAATGGCTCAGAATACAATAACTTACTTATTATCTCCTCACGCCTAAAGGTATTAAAGATCGTATGCTGGATTTGTTCCTTTGCTTCTCAGTTCTTTCTGTACTTCAGACGGTGGATGGTCTCAACTTTTGTATGGTGGTAACTATGTAACCCTGATTTATTTTTAATATCTCAGTGCTATAGTGTTCATTCTGCAGGGCACATTTAGCTTTAAGTGGGTAAGTCCCATTTAATTCAGTGGCCAATTGTGTGCTCAAATAGCTTGCTGAATCTAAGCCATTTGCATCCACCAATAAAAAGCAACAAGAAGTTACCCTTTCTCATTTGGGCCCTGAATGTTCACATGTAACTCAGCAAAAGGACTGACACTGGGAAATATGGTTCTTCTGCTGCTGCATTACCCTTTTTACCTTTTACTAAACAGAGGCTGAAAAGTCCATAACTAACAAAATAATGAATCGTGGAAGCTTTTTTTTTTCCCCCTTCCTCATCTCACTAATAGTTTGTGAATAGTGCTTGCATTAAGGCAGCATCTTAAAGCATTTATTGGCATCCAAACTGTACTGGAAAAAACTTTACACTTGTCTGTTCTGTATTTGCTGTATAAAGACCATTTCAATGCCAAGGAATAAAATAGATGCTGACAGCAGAGTGTGGCCCAGAACCACTCTTTGTGATGCAGCAGTTCCTGGTGCAGTCCAGAGGTCTGCGCTTGTGAGTCCATGCTGTGACCAGACTGCAAGAAGAGTCTGAGGCACTCTCAAGGAGGAAATATTTTATTCAAAGCTGTACTGCCGCTAAAATAATACCAAAGGGGATACTGGGAATTGCCAGCCATGGAAATGATGATTTATTATAAAAAAGTCCAAACAATGTATTGCTTTTTGAAATTGTGCTACTATAAAATATCCTCTTGAAGCTTTCTAAAGTGAGATCTAATTTAAGGCATGCCACTGCATCCTTGCTTTACATTGTTCCCTGTTGGTGTTACAGCAACAGTTACAAAAGATAACAAGTTGCCATCATATTTTTCTTATGACTAACAATATGGCTTAAAGAAAAAGAAAAGAAACCTTAACTCTGATATTCTTTTTCCCAGGGGTTTATAAAAAAACAACCAATCCTGTAAATGTTATTTTCACTGCCTTGAGTTTTATATCCTCTATGCCTAAAACAAAAGGAAAATGTTACCTTGTGCAAATAGGATTTCAGTGGCAGCATTAGGAAATTCTTCTGTTTCAAGTTGTGCCAGGGAAGGTTTAGATTGGATATTAGGGAAAATTTCTTCACTGAAGGGGGTGTCAAGCACTGGAACAGGCTGCCCAGGGAAGTGGTTGAGTCACCATTCCTGGAGGTATCTAAAAGAAGTGTAGATGTTGTGCCTGGGGACATGGTTTAGTGGTGAACTTGGCAATGCTTGGTTAACAGTTGGACTCAATGATCTTAAGGGTCTTTTCCAACCTAAATGGTTCTATGACTCTACATATGGATCAGTGGCAGAAAAGACGGTTCAGGGTCCATCTGCTGTGTCTGTGATTACTTAGGTATAGCTCTATGTGTCCCTCCTTTCCTGCAGTATTTGATGCAAGGGACTAAACAGGCTTGGTAAACTCTCAGGGTGGCACTGTTTTTCAAGATGTCAGACTAGAATTAGTTAATCCTTAAGTGGATAAGGATGATTCATTACCTTATCATGGTCAGGTCACAGCTCAAAATCCGTCTATAAAACCAACTTTGTTACACTGAAGTCCATTCATTTAATGTAATTTCAGAATATAAGTTTTCACACAGTGCTATTAAATTCTCTTGACTGGTTGTCATCTTGAGAATGGATTTGCTTAAACTGTGGGACCAAATGATATTACCTTTTCACTTATTCAATTGCACACACAGCAGACTCAGCAAGAAAATTATATGTGTCAGTATGAAAGATTTGCACAGTCTGGCTCCTCCTCAGCATAACAAAACTCATGAAATCACCTCATCAAAGAGCCAAGATGATTGGCTGCTACTAATGAAGTGACTGGGAGGCTTGATACCAGCATTGAATAAGCATGTCCATTAAGCTTCTGAGAAGTCAACAACAGAGCACAGAGAATAATACAAGGCCAAATGTAACTGTTATAATATGCTCCATTCCTCATAAACAGAGCTATATCTCAAAGAGGGCTCAGGAAGACATTAATTTGCTTTGTTCTGAGATAAGGTTATTTCAAGGCTTCTTTCTACTTTCCATTTTGTTTTACCTTTCTGAAAAAACAACACTCCTTTGAGATGAATTCCCCATACCAGGTCTCATCCTAGAATGATTGGTTTTTTTTTCAGTGAAATAGATTAAAATCTGTTCACCTATTCTGATTTGTAGGAGAATGCAATAGTTCCAAATTGCATTAAAAGTGATTTCTCCCCCCTCCCCCCAAAGATTACTCAGATACAACTGAAATTGCAAAGTAATCCCTTCTATATAACCACTGTGCATTGAGAACAAATCTCCAAGATACTGAAGGGTGGTGAAGGACAAGGAAGGGATAAAGTTATATGAGTCTGCAGTTGTAACATTGAGTTTATGATCAATAGAAAATGTCCATTATATTACATATAAATTTTTAGAACTGCAAAATATTTTAGGCACATAACAATGGTGTAACGCTGACATTAGTTTTCTCTTATCAATTGGCTTAAACCTCACCGAAACCAGTGTATTTATTTAGGATAAGAAAGAAGTTAGGTACATTTCTCAACTGAATGGTGAATGCAAGGCTGCTGAGAAAAATGAAGGACTGACACTAAGGGGAGCATTTCAGAGTACTATTTTATGTGAAGAATAGTGATATGAGAAGTCCTAAAAATTGAGCAACACTTGAAAAAGTGAAAGAGAGAAGAGACTGAGACAAAAGCCTACTCCTACCACCTAGATTCTAATGATACTAGTCTAAAGCAGAAAATGTAAGCCAGGTTGCTGACTAAGAGGGTTGTCTCTGTGGCTTGGATAAATATCTTTGGGATTTTCAGATTCCTCTTATTAAAGACATGGATTTGTGGACTTTAAAAAGAAATGGGAAAAGAGAGAGTGTACCCCAAACAACAGAAACTTGGCTATGAAGACAACTAGCTGATTCCCCAGTTCCTTCTCTGGAATAATTCAGCAGAAGACCGGTAACTCTTGTGTAAAACCTGGATGCAACTTTGACCATGCAGCTCTGGAAGGACAGTGCAGTCTTTGTCTAGAAAGACAACATTGAAACAGAATTCTTATTGCTGTGTCCTGATCACAATGCAAATGGTTACAAATGCAGGGAAATAAAATGCAGATGTTTCAGAGCAGTCATGACTCCACCAACCTAAACAAAATTGTTATGATTCGTATTGTTAAATGTCCATGTTACTCACAAATGTTGATCTCTGACAACTCTGCTGTGAGAGAAGCAATTAAATTGGAACCTTTCTTTAGGAGATGGACACCCCAATATTTCTGGAGTAGTTAAAGTAAATTCTACACTTTCAGTGCAAGAAAAATGAATATATTTGTGTATAGTATTTATCCAGTGATGGTTTCAATGGATTTCAATACATTTCACAGAAAGCAACATTGTTTTTTTTCTTATAGCTCTAAAGAGAAAGACACATGAATACAACCTTGATTAGGACTATTGCAAATAACCAATTATTTTTTATTACTCTCACTCACTGTAGTCAAGCTAAATTAATGTTCCAAGAAAAGAGACTTGACTAGACAAGGAGGCAGGGAGACAGTGCTGTGAATGACCTTCAAAGTAAGACAGATTGTGCAGTGAGGAATAGGATAAAGCAGAGCAGCAAGTGAAAGGGGAAGGAGAGGGGAAAACAAAAAAAAAAAAAAAAAGAAAATGCTCAGAGAACCAGAGCAACAAGCAAAAGAGAAGAACTCAGCTGCTGCATTTTAAATGGATAAGAGGTCAAAGTTCACCTATTGTGTTAAGAAAAGGCAATATAGGAGGAAGAGAGGATGACTGGAGCCAGGATTTTGTCCTGTAATTGCTCTGAGTATCAGGGACAGAGAAGCATAGATTACCATTGAAGAAAGTCATCCACAGAGCAGCTTCCTGAGATACTCATGCAGACAAAACTTCTTCTTATATTTCCTAAAAGGTACAGGAAAGGGAACACAAATAAAAATGGTACAGCTATGTTAGGAGTCGCAGAACCAAGTGTTTCCAATGCCTCATGGATCTTGATGGAGGAAATTTGATTCAAGGAAGAACAAATTTGCTTGGTTTCTTTCCAAAACAGGACTTTTTTTTTTTTTTTTTTCATTCTAGTATAATCCAAGAACCTCTGCAATAACAAGTCAAGAACTGAGCTATACCATGCAATAATGTCTTCTGTACTTCAAAAGGGCCACATATATAGGATGCCCTTCATCCTCTTTAACCAATACCTTTTGGGACTTTTATCTCTTGCTCAAAGGATAGAGAAGCACCTGCTTATGTCACCCATACATTAAATTGTTGCTTCCAGAAAATATACACTCACTTTCTCTTCTCATTAGGGAAATTCTTCTTCAATATAAGATACCTTATTGCTATTTTATATGTATCTATATGTCTCATCATGCTCATCTACATGTAGATAGATTTATGTAACATATATGTTTGTAAACATCATTTGAGTAGCAAAATATCTTGCTAGATGATTCACTTTATTTTTAGTATCTACTATTTTTCTAGTAAAGCAGATTTACTGAATTACTATCAGTAGTTACTAGAGTCTACAACATTAAGACATGGACTCTGCTCAGAAAATGTAAGGTTACAAGCCTTCATGACTTTATTAGAGCTCTTCACATTTTTATTATAATGAGTTGTGTCTTAAGGCTAAAATCACATAAGAATATGGATTTTATTTTATTCGAAAGCAAAATTTTATCCTCCATAGTTGATGAGAAAATCTTTAACCTATGAAATGAGTGGCTTCTAAAAGCTCTAAAACTAGAGGGCCAAATAAATCCCTCCTATATCCCTACTACTTACTGCTCCTACAATGTGGTTGGTGTATGTATGAGCACATACATGTGTGCATATTTTAACTGAACATCATTTTTGAGCTTGATTTGTTTTTATGAAGCCTTGAGATTGACAATACTCACACTGAACCCTGCAGTAGAAGTTAAGTGGTTCACATTTTATGTTGAAATGCAGAAAGGACATTTCAAAAAAGAAAGTGACATTTATAATACCACAGAGTTTTGTTGCTACTAAAATTGTTCTTGTCAGTTTTGCTAAAGAATATAAAAGTTGGAAACTTTTTGTCTTATAATCACTGTAAACTTTTTGTGCAATTTTCCTTTTTTGTCTTTATGAGGAGACTGAAAATGCATCCACTGAATATAACGTTTCAAATATAGATCTGCTGCTATCTTGTCATATCTTAGAGTGATTTTGAACAAGCTCTTCTTTCAGATGTAGATCAGACAAATAAGCAAGTAGGTGGTTGAGGAGGAAAAAAAGCAAAGCAAGACATCCATTTCAGTTTGTCATCTTTGTTAGTGGTGAGGACTCAGCACTGATGAAAGATTTCTACTGTTTATATAATGCAACTTCTTGATCTTTGAACTATTTGAGGACTGAGGATCCTGTGCTTGCTATGGCAGGGAGCATTTTCCTGCCACTGACCCTACCATGATAAGATTCAAACACTGATTGCAACTTTTTTATTAAGACAAGGACTTGCATTGCCTTTCTTGAAAGCTGGTTTATTGCATGATTTGCATAGAGAGGAAAATTGTACTAAGAACAGTAACCATATTGGACTAAATGGAAGCCAAATTTGAACCGCAGTCTGTGGTATTTTTTAAAATAATGCTTAGTTACGTTTTTATATTATTATGCTTTAATGCCACCATATTTCTCATTTCTCCAAAGAAAGGGCCCAAATTATCATATAGAAAAGGTCTCTTGAAACCAATTTGTCCTGAAGGATCTTTTCTCATTTTATCCTTGCAAGACTACCACACTAATTTTGAAAACTCCATTAAGACTCCAAAAAACCTGCAAGTTGAGTTCAGTTTTAGCAGCCTTTGAAGACAATCCATTGCTATTAGTTATCTATTCTATTTCAGAAGCAATAGGAATTCTCAGAGAAAAAAATCAAATATAGAAAACTAAACATGCTACTGATTACTGTTACGAAAAATATCATTAATTTAGGTATTCATATATAGTGTCAGTCACTATGTTGGTGTGACTCAAGTTTATATAGTTCATTGATGCATGGACCTTGGTTTTTAGTTTAATATCTCTTGACAAGATTTATGAAATTAATGTTATTGTCATCAAATTAGCTCTTGTTTTTGCCTGTTTGGTCAGCTGCAATCTTTCTTTAGCTGACAGCAAATTCACTGTTCAGATGTTTAAGAGGTCTCAGAATATCATGGGCTTGACTCAGTGCACTGCTTATGACCCAGAGTACCCCCACTGATCTCTAGCTACTGCTGCAGAAAGATATGGGTATCCAAAGGGTTGGTTTGGTTTTGTTTTGTTTCTTAATTAAACCTGCTAGTCCTATCCAGGCATCTTTTTGATACCTTGTGGTGTCTCAGCACAAAATGCCTCTGCTCAGGTAATTGAATTGAGGTCAAAGTATCAGACCACGATTATTTTTCTTACAAGCCCAACATCCAAAGAGTGCTGTAGCCTCACCCACTCCAACAGCACACAAGTCTGTTCCCATAGACTTGTCATTTTACATCATAACAGGCTAATCTGATTTGATAATCATCAAAATCTTAAGAAATAGGAGAAATTAAAGCTTTACTTTTGCCTGGAAAGTAGTGACTATTCCTGGACATCTCTTAAAAGTACAATTCACCCTTTCAACTGCACCAACACGTTAAAGCAAACAGAGGGAGAAGTTGCTTTCCCTCCATTAACTGTCCTTTACAACCTCATTGCTCAGCTTTAATAGGAGTGGATCCCATGCAGCAAATGAATCCAGAAGAAGTAGATGGAGGAGAACCACTTTTATGAGCTGTAACTCCATCAAACTCTTATCTGTAGTGAATTATTCTGTGCCTCTTAAAAAGAAAAGTAAATATCTAAATGCTATAGCTTTTTCTTTATATATTCTCCTTTCTAAGCTATTTTCACCCATTTTAATTCAGTGTAATATTATTGACTTAGTGAAATTCCCCCCATTACACATCAGGATGACTAAGGGTGAAGATAGGACAGCTTTACTTCCTTAAACTTGCAGTTTTTTCAACAAAAATGTCATATGATGCCTCAAATACCAGTCCAGAAAGCCAACCATGTTATGGACTGCATCAAAACCAACGTGGCCAGCAGGTCGAGGGAGCTGATTCTGCCTCTCTACTCCACTCTTGTGAGGCTTCACCTGGAGTATTGCATCCAGTTCTGGGGTCCTCTGAACAAGAAGGCCATGAACCTGTTGGAGCAAGTTCAGAGGAGTCCACAAAAATCATTAGAGGGATGGAATGACTCTTCTGTAAGGAAGGGTTGAAAGAATTGACATTGTTCAGCCTGGAGAAGAGAAAGTTATTTGCTAGAAGACCTTATCACAGCCATTCAGTACTTGAAGGGGGCCTGTAAGAAAGATTGGGACAAACTTTTGAGCAGGGCCTGTTGTGATAGAACAAGGAGTAATTGTTTTAAGCTGAAGGAGGATAGATTTCGATTACACATAAGAAAGAAGTTTTTTTAAAATGAAGGTGATAATACACATAAACATGTTGGCCAGAGAGCTGGTAGATGTCCCTTCCCTGGTAACATTCAGGGTCAGGTTGGACTGGGCTCTGAGCAACCTGGTCTAGATGATCTAGAGATGTCCCTGCTCTTTGCCTTTAAAAGGTCCCTTCCAACTCAAACTATTCTATGACTCTATACACAAGAGATGGTAAACAGTTCAGCCTCAGTAGCCAAGAGAAAAAACCCAACAGTTTAAAAGCACAGCAAGGACAGGTAAAGTTTGTCATGACAGCAATGAAAATGTTACAGAAGCCAGGGACCAAGAACAGGCTGTGCTACAGCAATTCAGGACACACGGTATCCTAAATGGTTTAATGTTGTCCATTAAAAACAGTAAAGCAATTGGTCTCAATAGAGAACATCTGTCCACATAAAAAAGCTTCAAAATGACTGCTACTGACTCTCCATTTAAAATCTGAAATGGTGCTATTTTTATTTTAGAAGTCTTATTTTGAAGTAGAAAGATTATTTCTCAGTGTGCTTTAAAAAGAGAAGAATCTGGGCTCAGAAGATTTCATTACTTTGTGCTTTACTACTTGGCCATGGAAAACCCAGCTGCCTCTCATACTGGCAAATCAGCTAATCACTGTGAAACAGCAATTGTTTTGAATGGATAATTGACTACAGGTGCAATGAATTATACATCTATTTTGGGAGACAAAGACATAAAAAGAAGGTGGGTTTTGTTTAATTGGGTCCTTTTTTTTTGTTCTTTGGGTGGAGGGGTGTTTTTCTTTTTTTTGGTTGGTTTGGTGTTTTTCTTATTTATTTAAAACTATTTCCTTTCTTAGGCAGCAGTCCTTTGGAAGCTGCAACTGTTTGACAATATTAAGCATTACCTCAGAAGACACACATTCCCCCTGCAACACTATAGGGAACAACAAAATTAAAACATCTGTTTCTTTTACATTATTCTGAAGAAAAAGAAGGGACAGAGGTTTTTTCAGGGGAAAAAGGGGAAGATACACGTACGCATTCTAAGATTGACAGTCAACTTGGGATATTTTCATTGACCTCTTAATAACAAAAAAAAGAAGCCTACAGAAACATCCTCAAATTTTTTGCTGCATAGGATTTCTAAATGACATAACATGTAGCTTTTTCTTGAGGATTCATGCACTATGCTGTGATGTGACAAAGAAGTTAAATCAAATAAGTTAAGTGTGAGCAACAAATACTGCATTAGAAAAAAGTCCAAGTATAAACTAGAGTACTATATTCTAGGTAATATACACAGATCAAGATCTCTGAAGACCTAAATAATTTGTCACAAGGGGTTTCAAAATTGGTCTGTAAATTATACATTTAAGAATAAGCATCCTCTCCTTTTAATACGTTGGCTATATTTAGGATGACACACAACATCCGTTCAGCTTCACAAAGCAACCTTGCACCACAGTTCAGCAATAAGAGGTAAAGCAGTAGCTCCATTCTCAGAAAGAACCAAGTCAGGAGAAATCTCACCTCCATAGCTGGAACT
This sequence comes from Anabacerthia variegaticeps, assembly GCA_035583185.1. NCBI lineage: Eukaryota > Metazoa > Chordata > Aves > Passeriformes > Furnariidae > Anabacerthia > Anabacerthia variegaticeps. The sequence goes on along the minus strand of JAWWEW010000001.1, from coordinate 18,868,118 downwards.
AGTAGGGGAGTCTTCTCTTGCCTTTCCCAAAAAGGTACCATGGAAATCCTAGCACTGATCACTTCATCAAACCCTTGAGGAAAAGTTATCTTTGCTTGATGAAGTCCAGGGGATGCATAATTGGTATATTCCAGCTGTGCCTGCTCCTTAAGGAATTACCAGCAACATACTGAACAAGACATGGTATTTGAGATCTGAGAGAATCTTTCAATCAGAGAAAGACCACAACAATCTCCTGGCCTTTGATTTTGCTTGGGCGTTCTTTTCTCAGAAGCAGTTTACAGGGCTGAATCTCACTGGCATGTAGTAAAAGCACATATGCACATTAACAGCTTGATTTTGTAATAAGTGATAAAGGTAAAAAACCTAGAATTTGCTTATCAAATTCTAAAACTTGTAAAGGTTTTCTTAAAGGTTTCCAAATGTTAGGC
>JAWWEW010000001.1:18829519-18867318 GCA_035583185.1 Anabacerthia variegaticeps | reverse complement strand
ACTGTAATTCTGACTTACAATATCTCTCGTGGTAGGTCCATTTCTCCTGCCAGTTTGCTTTTAAACCAGCACAGTAGTAAGTTCTGAGAACTAATGCTCTGTCCCAGAACTGAAAAATGGAATGGCGTCTGGGTTCCTGCAGTGGTTCGATACTCGCTGGGCACTGGGAATGCGGTCAGAGCAGTGTTGGCTCCTCGGGGGAGGTTGCTTTAAGCTCTCATAGGATGGTGGGGCTTGTAGCGGTTGCTATGGTGATTGCAGGGACGTGAGCTGCAAAAAGCAGTGAACATGCCCTGGGGCACCGGTGGCTTTTGTCTCCTTACAGTTCTTGGCGGGCTGCGATACTCTCGTTGTCCCGTCTGGGGGGGGGGGCTCCCCCAACGGCGGTGGCAAGGGCCCGCGGCAGCGCTGCGGCAATTGCAGGCAGCAAGGGTCTCGGAGCTGAGGAAGGCGGTGGCGAGGGAAGGGGGAATGCAAGCTGCTCGGCGCCAGCGGGCACTGCCGGCACGGGACCTTGGCTGCAACCGGGCCGGAGCTGGGCCGTGCGGGTTTGGTCCCGGGGCCACGGGTTGCTAGTACATCGAATACAGCAAAATTACAAGAACGAAATAAAGAAACAAAAATATTAATACAAAACTTTTACACGGTTTTAGACTTAGGGGGTAGAGAACTCCCCTCCTCCCCCACTTGGGCTGTAGAATACAAAGGGATTTGTGTGATCTTCATCTGATAAGACTTTTTCTGGACTTTCTCTCACATCCTCCCTTCCTGGGGACGAGACAGAACTAGTTGTATTCTCTGATAACCTTTAGTTTAAACAGGGTTGTAAAAAGCATCCCACTGATAAGGAATCCTCCCTCTGCAAGTGTTTATCTTTCGAAGGTCATTATAGAATTACTGCTACATTCTTAAGAACATTCCTAAGGTTTAAAGTAAAAAAAAAAAACTTTTACATTCAAAGGAATAAAAGATACTTATATAATTAATATTTTGGCAAATTAAAATATGCTTATAACATACCTATTAGCAGGAGAAGGCTCCATGACGGGTTTCTCAGTGAGATTCCACTCTCTCTGTAGGCCACTGAAGGCACTCCTTAAGCTGCAGATGATTGCATCTCAAATAACAAGAGTGCTTCACAGTCCTATGACACCTTCAACTTGAAAAAGATGAACTGAAGGACTAGATAGTAATTATGTAATCTCCAATGCTTTTTGGAATTGGAAAAATGCTTTTACACTCAATTTAGAGAAAACAAATTCTCAGGGGTTAATTATGTTGTGCAATGCTGCTCTGGATGTTTAGTCATGGAGCCTTGGAGGCACCATGCAAGTTGATTTAACCACCTCTCTCTCTATGCTCATGGCTTTATTTTGACCTTCTGTTTGATATTCAACTATTGCTTTTGCTGCTGACAGGGATTTTGCATGTCACAAGTGACCAGCTCACCAATGAGTCATGCATTTTCCTGGTCACCTTACAGATTTGGTGCTGCTTGGGCTGCTTAGGAAGGCAAGACCACAGATGTCACTGTTTCACATGAAGGAAGAAGGCCCAGGAATTAAGTGACTGCAACTGAATCTGGCAAGATGATCTTAAAGCTACAAAGAATCCAACAGGCTGAATTGTGCCTTGATTTGTGTCTGTGTATTTTATGACTAAGTATCATATTTGTATTATCAAGATAACTAAATGGTGACTCTCTCACTGGAATTTCCACAAGGGTGAAAACAGAAGAGAAATTCTCAATGAAGAGAATTCAAGACATTTCAGCTCAATATAACTTCAATTCGATTTCTAACAGTCAGCTCTGTTGGATCTTTTGCAGAGAGGTCTGCTCTCCTGTTTAGGACAATTCTGCAGAAAGAAAAACAGGAAAGTAAAAGAGCAAGGACACGTGCTTTCTTTTGTTGGATGGGAACCATTCTGGCTGTTCACTGTAGCATCCAGTAGCTTCCTAACCTATACTGCTTCTGCAGTCACTAGATTGCTGCCGAATTTGATAATGGAACATCACAACTGAGAATAAACATAAATCTGCTGAATTTTTTCTCTAAGAGTGTAAGTCAGCCGAGATCTCCACAGCACAGCTACTGACTTGGAACAGAAGGTGACAAACTACACAATATCCCTAGGAAATCAGGCTGCAATCTGCTAGGCGTACAGTGTCACGGTGCATGGGTCTTTCTGGCTGGGGCACACTCTTCTTGCTACCCCTAAGACAGCACGACTATCAGGAACTCTGATCAAAGCTTAGCAGGAGTCAAGTACCAATCTGAAAACACTGCTGCCTTTATTTGCAATCAGCTTTAATGCTAAAAAACCATCATTTTGATTCATTATTCCTGAAGCTGTTGAGGCTTCTCTGCCTTCTTGTATGCTTGCAGTTAACAGCACCACAATTTACAGCTTTTCCTTGAGTACCTCCATGCTCCCATACACTGTTTGAACGTGCTTAATGAAAGCAATTTCTGCAGAAGATAAGAACCACTTTTTCTTTACAGGGGCTTTAAATTGTAATGGTATATTAAACCACAAGTATGGATTGGAAGGGAAAAGAACACAACAACATGATTAGGCATTGAAACACTCAGTAAAACTGTTACTTATAATGAGTAAGAAGATGAAGATATACAAATAAAAGCACAGCATGTATTCTTTGAGCATCCTTATTAATGAGAGGGACTGTAGGGCTTTAGGATTAAACGGCAGCCATTTACACCCGAACAAATGGATCCCAGCAAGATTAGTAGAGCTGGGGGACAGATTTCAAGCCTTCATTAATTTATATGGAGACAGATTTCAGACAGGACTGCCTCCTCACCTTCAATAGTATTATCCTTGAATAGTGTCTTAGAGACAAGTTCTGTGCAGCCTGGGGTTTTCAAGGAGGCCAAGAGTGGTGAAGGGAAATGGACATTTTCTTCCCACTATTGCAGGGTGGAGCTGAAGCATCCATCTTCCTTCAATTGTTAAGATAAGCCCAGATTTTCCTCTCCTTGGAAGGAACTAGTATGAATGCATCAGAATCAAGAGTTTTGCAGCAAAAGAAGGAATAGATTTTCATGGAAAGCTGCCACTCTCTTGATGTCTGTAGAAAAAGACAAATAAAGCAAGAAAATCAAGAGAGGTTTCAGTGGTGGGGTTTTCTGTTTTGTTTTTTTTTTTGTTTGGTTGGTTTTGTTTTGTTTGTTTGGGTTTTTTTTTGTGTGTGGGTTTCGTTTTTTTTTTTTTGTTTTGTTTTTTTTTGTTTGTTTGTTTGTTTTTGTGGTTTTTTTTTTTTTTGAAGGCATACATAGAATGAAAATTGTGGAAAAGACAGATCAAAATTATACAATGGTAGGAAAGTTTCCAACTCTAAAACCTTGAAGTTATTAGTCATCTCACATGTCCCCTTTAGAGCTAAGAACCATAATACTCATCTATGCAGGGCATTCACATAGAGGGTTTGCTGGAAGATGAATGGACTCTCACTGCAAAAAAGTATTTATCTTTTCTGGTCTGTGTAGGAGGACCCAGTTATTCTTTCCTATGTAATCAGCATATCCACTTAGAATGTGCTGCCTTTTCTTGGATTCAAAAGTAACAGGCGATATACCAGTTTCATCAAAACTAAAATGAAATGTGAAATTTAGAAAGCAAAATAAAGCAATGAAATATATGATTATTTAATAGAAAATAGTGATTTAAGATCCTCAATCCTGTTCAGCTGTCACTGAATTTTGTTTGTAACACACAGTCTAAAGTAATTCTTTTTTAAATACACTGTATATGTAGAAAGCCATTTAATATATGCAGTTTTGCCTATAGTGTTTATGTAAAGTAAGTGCATAATAATGTATGCAGGTCAGACAACAGGAAATCCGATACACCTTAGACACTGCAAGGTCTGCTTAGGAACCATTGCATTTCCTCTTTGGGGACTGCAAGACTGTCTTAACTGGCCAGAATAACAGAGAAGAGAATAGTCAAGCGACCCTCATAGGTAAACTTTCTAGAATCTCTGCTGAGAGATTTTCTTACACTGGTTTACAAATGTAATTGCAACATGCAAACAAAGTAAAGAATGGGCATCCTGGTCTCAGTACTAAATATTCACAAGGATTGGCATTTTAAAGTTATCTTCTTCTTTCTCCTTCTTCCCCAGATGACAAGGGCCTGACCAGCCAAGACTGTGTGTGACTGCCGTGGGAGTGATAGATACATGAATGCTCAGCCTAACATGTTCATCTTAGCTCATTACTGGGAGTATTAGCAAAAGATAAGTATTTGCTATGTTATCATGGCGTATCATCTTGCTTTCAAATCCCTGAGCCTTGCCAAAGGTATCCACAGAAAAATCACTCAAAGACATGAGGGTTACAGCCTGACAGAGGGAAGTTATCCCCCTCCTTAAATATTTAGTAACTGCATTGCATACTTCTCTCTCCTCTCCTCGGTCTGTCATGAAAACAGAGACAATGGGATGACTTAGAAACAATTTAATGGTAAGGTAAGTATCTCATTTGAGAGATTTGTTACCCTATTTCTTCTTCCAAATAGAGGTTTAGGAATCTTCTTATAAAGACATGGAGAAATTGGCTCATTAAAAAGGGGAATTATCAGCATGGGTTCACTAAAAAGGAGTACTGTCAGAAGAATAAGACAGAGTGTATTGATGAGGATGTCAGTACAGCAACCAGTCTGATGTAATATAACCTATAATCCAGAAAGTCTTTTGACAGTGATTTTTATGGAAAGTTAAACAGAACACGTCTAGTTTCTGGACTAAAAGTCAGAGCAATAATCTGCATTTAAAGCTTACTGCTGAACTGAAAGGCATTTGTAAATAGTGCTAAATCTCGTTTTTAATGGAGAGAAGTGATCTCTAGCAAAATGGAGTCATAAGCCTGGTTTTGCTTAACTGTTTTAATATAGTAACCGTCTGAATAGAGGAACAGGTCTATATGCTGATTCTATAAAAGGAAGATCATAAATCTTATTCAATTATATAAATATTAACACTTCCCTGTAATTACACCATAAACAACAAAAATTACTTGATATAGGTGAAAAGCATTAGACAGATGGACAAGATTCTTCTCCTTTTCTTTAAGACTAGTTTAACAATATTAACTCTTTCAGAGATAGAGTCCTGATTATAACTGTGGTTACCTAACACCTTCAGGATTTGTACTTCTGAACTCCTGAAGCCTGTGGCCAGATAAAGAACACCTGAGGAATAGGGGCATAAATTAAATCTTTCATAGTCAAAGCAAATAGTTGCTAATTCTTTTGGCTTCCAGATTCTTCTAAACATAAATGTGTATTTGTTTTCTGATAATTGTTAGACAGGTTGTGGCTAAATCTTCCAGGTTATAAAGGAGATTAAAGAGAGCCAGACAACGCACTGTGTTCTGATTCTTCAAGAAATGCCCTCATATAGAGATGTGTCTGTGAGTTTGCTCTTTGCTTACACTGGTTCTGAGTAGAACCATAAGCCCTTTGTTACTCATATGAACCTCTGTTCTATCCGTGCAAAGTCCATATGCTCACTGCCACTAGAGGTGAACCACTCTTCCCATGAGTTCAGGAGGCTGCATTGAGCAAACTTGGCAATTTCCATGGTGATGTTCTTCTTTCTAGAGAGGGGAGATCTGTGGAGCTCATACAACTATGAATAGCCTTAAAGAAGGGGAGAAGCATAGAAACTGCTTCACCTGCCTCTTCTCCCCTTTCTACAGCCACTATTACATTTGTTCAGCTCTGAAGGGATGGGGAGCATTGCAGTGAGAATATAGTGGACATTTTATTGTACTACTTTTGCAGTTTCAGATGTTATGCAATTGACAGTTTAGATGAACTGTAGTCTCCAAAGGTGACTGAAATACTCTGCAAGTGAAGAGTAGCCAAAATTCAGATGGTTCATTTTGACATGAACTCAGTGGTCTCGGTCAAGTTTTAAGTGAAGAGTTGCCTATGACCCAGAAAATCACAGTCCCCAGGAAAATACTGGACTTCACAGGAAGGCACCCAAGGCCTATCTGGAGGTTTTCTCTGATGACAGATGTAAATCATTAAAGTTTTTAAAATAAGGGTAATAGGCTGCTCTGTGAGAAAGAAAAACATAATTGGGGAGGAACGATGGAATGATGCATGGTAATTGTTGTTTAGGTAATCAAAGACGTAGTTCTGCCAGCTGAGCCACTGAAACTGAAGTGACAACACAATCTTTCACTAATTTAAAGTCTGATTCCATTGTGGAGCAATTAATTTGTCAGTTCACAAACAAAAGGTTGACACTCAGATCCCAGCAGAGAAGGGAGCATGATTTAATCTTGCCTTGCAAAATTCTTCTCGCCCAGTCAACCAAGGGAGTTTGTTTCTTGGCAGCCATACAACTATCATTAGTTTTTAATTATCAGTATAAATGGCAAACAAGCATAGGTGGTGCTGGGGATAGCCCATTTCCCTGTCATATTTGCAGGGCTGCTTTAATCATATCGATTATTACATATTGGTGCACAACACTGAGTGCACAGCGTAGATTTCCAAAGCATGGGTCCTGAGGATATAGAATACAAGGATACTTGGGTGGTGTTGGCCTAACTAAACATGGACCATCATCCTGCAAAAGGGCAGTGATGGAAAGACTTGATATAAAAGAGAAAACTGTCATCCTTGTAAGTAGGCAGCTGATGCTGATAGGACAAAGCCAACAGGGGAGAGAAATAAGGTGACCTGTTAAGCCATCTATTCCCAGATATGAGAAATGTGGTTAATAAAAGAGGAAGAATTTGAAATCTTAGTACATGGATGAAACTGCCTGTACTACAGGAACATGACAGGGCAATTTGTAGGACTGGCGTGTTAGTTTTGAGCATGAACAGGAATGACAGGCAAGGAAAAAGGGAGAAAGGGCTGCAAAACATATGAGGAGATGGTAGATGGTTGCTCTAACTTTAGGTGGGAGAAAAGAGTCAGAGTTGTAAGAAGTTCTGAAGGAGGAAAAAAGAACAAAAAGGAGGGGGATTTTCCAGCAGCAGCCTATTACAGATTTTTAGCTGGAAGCACAGAATTAATTCAGCTGTACTTGGGAACAGATTAAAAACATAAAAAGCAAAGTATTGGTAAGAAGAGGAAACCAGAAGTTAGCACACAGAAGAGCAGCAGCAACCCTGGTGCCACTGCCATACACTAAGTGAGTAGAAGCTTTGCTGAACCAATTTCCCTGTTGCAAGATTGAACATACATAAAATTGCCAAAAGGAACACTTCTGCTAAATTAGCTTACCCAAAGTGACAAGATGGCTTTTGGGATCCACTCAAACTAAAAGTTAAGATGGTAACAACATATTTTGGGAAAATACAGTACTAGGAATAATAATTATTTCCCTCTCATTCAAAATGAAGAGAACTAGCTGGAAATTCTGAACATTTGTAAAATATCAGAGAAAAATTACTGCTAAGTAAAGGATGGTATGAAATCAGGGAAGTAGGGATCAACAGACTTGAAGAAAAATAAGTTCAAAAACTGTAAGGAAGATTTTGTTAGGAATATAATCCAAGGGATAAAAGTGTACTGTTTGAGCTGGCACCACTGAGAGAGACTTTATTAAAGATACAGTGATGAAGTGTCCCAATACAGAAGAAAGATAAGAAGCACTGTAAGAGAATAACACTATGAGAAGATCATTACACATCTATCAGAAAGGCATTACAAAAAAAGCAAAACCAAGATACATAGCTGAAGATGACTCTAAAGGAACAGCACAAGCATGAAAACATACAATTAAACAAGCAAAATATATGAGAAACCCAGGGAGGCAAAGGCAAATACACACCCAAGCCTGACAGGAAAGGAGAGAAATCAACAGCTGCTGTAAAGAAAGTTGAGTTGATATTGCCTTTTGTTCCCTCGTCGGGTAAAAGATGAAGCACATTTACATGAGTTAGATATACTTGTATAAGTGATGTATGATGAAATCCACCAATATTTAAAGAATAGTCCTAAAGCACTAAGTGTCAAAAAGTGGTGAAGTGTGGAGAGATACCAGGCGACTGAAGGTGGAAAAGGAAAACTTAAAAGAGAGTCAGAAAACTACAGAATAGTCAGTATGCTTTTGATTTTAGAAGAATTCTGAAACAAATGGCTAAACACAGGTTTCAAAAACTACATTTTGTAATGGGCTGAGAAACATTCCAATGGAGTGGTCCAAAGAACATGTGCTGAAACCCCCTTACTTTTTTTTTTCTTTTTTTTTTTTTTTTCTTTTTTTTTTTTTCTTTACTTTTTATTTTACTTTACCAGAACATCTGGCCAAATAGATTAGGAAAAAGCTGTGACATATGAATCTTACTATCAGTAGGATTTCTGACATTGTCCTCTATACCAGGAACACATGATCATAATGTGAATGGGTGATACTGACAAAAGCAAAAAACCAAACCAAACCAAAGAAACCCTTTATAAAACAGAAGAAATCTTCTCTTAACATTGTAAAAGTGGGGGCAAAGTAGGGGTGACCTTTGTAGGGTGATTTTTGCAAATAATATCCTAACTTTGGCCCTACACATTATTCACATAGAATAAGGAACGAATGCATTAGACTAGAGGGATGACAGGACTGGAATGCAAAGTGATCTTCATACAGTGAACAAATATCTGAAAAGTAAGACAAACACCAGAGACACAAGGACAGAGACTGTACTTAGGAAAAAGAAACCAAATGCTTGAATAAAAGCAGGGAATAGATGACCATGTTGCTAAAAAGGAACTTGAATGTGACGGGCCACAAAGTAAATATGTGGTGCTGTTGCAAAAAATCCATCAATAAATACAAACGCACATTTCATATGACACATTCAAGGTATATAAAAGACAGAAAGCTATTTGTGATGAAAGCTATTGGCTGATGTGTATTTCAGTGTGTAAGTGGCTGCCTACATTGAATGCTTGGAACAATGTGGTTTAACTTCTGCTGAAAAAGAGATAAGTGAGACTTAAAGTGAGTGAGAGACTTGGAAGGTGAGTGACAGGCAGGAACTGGCTACCAGAAGAGCATGTAAAACAGTCTTTAAGAAATGCTTTGGAGCAACCAACAAGATGTCTTGTGAGAGAAGGTCATGACATACTAGGATCCTCACTTTGTGGAAGTATGGAGATGAGTATTTCTCAGGAGCCTTTCAGGCCATCTACGTCTGTGATTCTAGATCCATGTGAGAACAGAGCCTTCACCAGAATTTCCTTAACAGACAAGTTGTCTGAAGTTTGCTCCTTTGAGAAAATGAATTTTAAAAGTGCTCTAATGATGTAGGCCTGGGTTGCATAGTTATCTGGGCAATAGTTGGGGAGTTTTCTCTTTCAGCAGGTCAACCAAAGGCAGCAGTGCTGCCCTTGTCTGTTTCAGCTTCAGAATTGTTTAACTGGAATGGTGTGCAGAACGAAAGAAGGTCTGGGACCACAGTATTCTGGGTCTGGTTTTGGAAAAGCAAAAAATATCTGCTGTGAGCCAGGGGATGATCTGGGTGAGCACAAGCAAAACAATGTAGATGCTCTTGACAAAAGGACATGGCAATATTCAACAAGTCTCAGGAAATGCTTTGTCAGAAATGTCATGTTTCTTTACACCAGCACCCACCTATAGGTTTAATATTCTGCCAAGTAACTTTATTAACCTAGCCAATAAAAACTGATCCTTATCATCCTTTCCCCAGCCTATGACTGGGTCTGTTTTGAGGTGCTGGTCATTGGCATAATTCATTTTCAGATCTTTGTTGTTCCAGCTCTTGATAGAAATGCCAAACTGTGATGGAAAGATGTATTATCATTTGTATATCATCTGGCTGAAGGATGTTTTCCATTGTTATTATTATCATATAGAGCTTCAACTAAAAATGGCAATGCCTTGAAAGACTAATAGTGCAATAAAAAAATAATTTATTCTAGTACTCTTTCAAATAATTGATTTAAAAACCCAACAAAATCTGATTTTTGTCTGCTACTTCAAAGTATCATTTGGTTCATTCTAAATATCAAGCAGTAGAAAGTAAAAAACCCTCATATATGAATGAAGCAAAAGATACAAAGGTACCATCATGAAATTTTGTATCAGGGAGACATTGTCCACTCGTGAGAGAAGAACACTGATTTATTGATTATGAAACTTTGGTGTAGTTTTGCATTTGTTTTGGTTTGTTGGTTTGTTTGTTTAACAGCTGGAAGAGCATATAATTTCAATACCAAAGTGCTAAGATGACAGTGGAAACAAGGCTTTTTTGAAAGGTATTATGCTCATGTAAGACCATGTCTTAGGCAGTATATGCAGTTTTAGGGCATCCTAAAAAACATCAGAAATGTTTTTTGGCTATAACTTTGATCTGTCAAGAAATGAATTTACCTATTCACATTTCTTAAAGAAATTGCTCTGGTGGGTTAATTTTGCACCAACAAGCTCTATGACAGATCAGGTGTCACCTGTTGTCCTCACCTGCTTAACTTTATTCAAATTAGGCACTGTCTGTCCTTCCACAGACAACATAAAGCTGGCATAAAGCTTAAAGCCCACATAAGCTCTTGCTAATTTGGCAGCAATGTGACAGAAAGTCAACACTGAATCTGGATCAAAAATTGCACTGCTGAGCGATCCATTCATGCACACACCTGGTATTACCGATCAGAGTCACATGGCTTAAGGACAAGGCTAGCAGTGTGTGAACTAGATAAAGAAAAAAAAAAAAAAAGCTGTAAGAATTTTCATACCCAAAATGTGGTAGTATTGGGAAATGGGATGAGATGACAGCTGTAGGACAATGCAGGAGCTGAGGAGCTGCCTGGAAGAGGCATATGGCACATGCTGTCAATCAGCAACATCATATGGGGATGTCTCTGTGTGTTGAGCACTAGAGAAACAAACAGTAGTTTGGACACAGAAAGCATTGCTGCCCAAGAAACCACCTAAGAATCTCCTTAGAGGGTTAAGTATAGTTTAGAAAACAATTCCCACAAACTTTCAGCTCTACATAGGCACCCCTGGAAATCCAAGGTAAGGACCTTTCCTTTCAAATAAAAGCAGGCTGTCCTTGTGCAGAACAATCAGAAAAGTGATTTATTATGGAGTAATTCCTCTACCACATTCAGTGGTGGGAGACGTGATGAAAAGACCCTTACTGTGTTCATTCTGTAAACTCCGAGAGCTTCACCAACCTGCCCACACCACATAGGGCTGTTCTTTACTACAAGGGACTTATCAAAGCCCTGATAAAATGAGTACATCAAGGCTGATAAAGATGTAACCCTCTTTACTGTAGGATCTGAGCACTGATATCTAACATTTATCCTCAAAACACTCCCAGGATGTAGCACGTGAGGCAGAGATCGCTAGAAGTTGTATGCTCAAAGGTACTTCAGAGACTATCTAGCTTTTCCAGTAGGTAGTTTTTGAAGATCTAGACCTTCAACTTAGATGCCACAGTCAGTCTCAAAACTTCCTTCAGGCAAGCAGAGCTTCAAATTACATGACATAGTCTCAAATCTTCCCTCCAACTACTCCTGTAAGATTTGTGACACTTAAAAGGCAGTCCAAGTTTCTACTAGTTGACACATACAAAACTGGCAGGATACTGAAGCCACAGCATGAGCCTGTTTGGCTTTTTGCAACTCTAGATCAGAACCTGGAAGCTATGAAGGAAGATTTCCAAATGACACTTTTCTCCATCTCAAAGATTTCTAAAGGTAGATGTGTTCCTTTTAGCCAACTGGGACTTCAGAGAGGCATGAAACTGAGGCTGAAGGGACTCATGATGAAGTTTTTACACTTAAGCTACAAACCTGTATGTGGTCTCTTTCAACCTTACTTATGCTGTGATTACGTAATAACTGAACTAAGAATCACAGAATTATTTGGGTTGGAAAGCACCTTTAAAGATCATCTAGTCCAAGAAGTCAGATTGACCCTGACATTTCTAGGTATTTACTTGAAGACTCTTGAAGAGAAGAAGTCAAAGGCAGCACCATGGTGATGTAGGAATTCTCAGATTGGGCAGAGTTAAAAATCTTCATACTAAATCAAGTAGACCTGAATTCTGAAAATGCCTCACTTGAATTTCAGTTAAGTGTTGAGCAGCAGGTAAATTATCCTGTGTTGAGTTTTGCACTACAGTGACTTTCTCTTTTAGAAGACTTAGAAGACTTTAGAAGACTTTTCTGAAGAACCCTATTCGAGCCAACAGCATCAGCATCAGATGCATTGGCATGTCTATGAGGTAAGCCTGATGCTGCTCAGAAGTTCTGTTTCAAGTGTCAAAAGCCGCAAAGCCAGAGTAAGCTAGTCTTGCTTCCAGGATACCAAGCTCTGTTTCATTGCAAGGCAATGCTATTGCCCATTTGGTCTGAGGGCACTAGTAGTAATTTCTCCTTGTGTTCAGCAGTGCACACACACTGCAGTGCAAATGTGCCACATTGGGCTGGATAAATTACAGAGGGCAGTCAGTGTCAGAAAAGAACATTAAGCTTCCTTAGTCCCAAGCTTTGCCACTCCCTCTGCTGCACTACCCTCCAGCACTGGCAAGGGGAATGGCTGGGCTTCAAATATAAACCTTCCCACACCTCCTTGCAGCCAGGTGGGTAGAACTTAGAAATGAACACTGAGGCACAGCATGGTTGCAAGGGCATGAGAAGTCACAGCAGGATGGGGTCTTTTTAGTGGCCACATTCTTTCCTTGGTGCAGTACCCAGATCCCAGCAGTAACTAAAGCCTGAACATAGCAATGCAAAAAGAAACCTGTTTCTACAGAGGAAATACTAAGGTGGAGCAACATCCTGACAGCTTGTACACCCACTGCTCATGTATTTGACTGAATTTAAATAATTCTTATAGGCAGTGACTGTTATTCCTTGACATTAGTCCACATGTGAAGCTCTCAACAAGTGAATGCTTCTGCTCTTTCTGATTTACTGTATGTGCATGACCTTCTCTCTAAGCTTGACAGTAAATATTCTGTTTGTTTATTTTCTTGAATAAAAGGGAAGGACCAAGCCCAAGGCTGCAAAGCCAATATTAAGTCAAATTTATTCAGAGAACATGCGCAAGGATATAGTAGATAAAAACAACAATTTAGAGAGACAGCATATAAAACAGAGCAGAGAGGAAGGGTTTTTAGTCATCATTTTATATGCAGTCAATTTCCTGCTGCCACTGACAATCCCAATCCTAAGCGTTTCCATGAAAATATAGACAAATGCTTAAACATTGCTACTGGCAAAATAAGCACAGAAATGTGTAATATGATACCTTACGGATTTTCAGGAGCATTACCTTCATTTCTTAAGACGTCAGCAAACAGGACAATACAGGAGCAACACTATCCTGCCTTCTTTGAGTGGAAAAAAAAAGGTGAGGTTGTGTCTCTGAAAGGCAGCAGTTTACGTGGAGCCACTACACCTCTCACGGCCGACCAGCACTAGGTGGCACTGCTGGTATTCACACACGGTTTCATCTGTTTCGAAAAGTCATCCACTGGTACCTTTCCACCTTCAGCAAACAAGGACCTGGTGGAAAACAAGTATTTCTCTCAGTGGTTTCTGAGTCAAAGATAAAAAAAAAAAAATCCCCCTTTGTCCATATTACTGGGGGCTAAAGAAAGACTGACTGATCCTCCCTTTCTTTCTCAGTACTGTTTGACTAGATCTTTAGCTTGTTAACCTCACTTTCACGGTATTTAATGACTACATCTTAACTGATAGAAATACTATGTTGCACATAATGGTGTGTTTATAACTATTGATTACACTGCTGTATTACATATGAGAAGTGCCGAAGGGCTGGGTTCTGTGATGGGGAGCTATCAGTGCTGGTCGATGGCATCAACACCCCCACCTTAAAGTGTAGTTAGACTTATTTGAACGTGCTAACACTACACAGGGGTCAACAGCATCACAAATTATCCTCCTCTAAACTGACTTTAGAAACTCCCTAAAGGTTGCCTGTCAGTATGTTTACTTGTTCCCAAATTCAAGAAAACAAAACCAGATTGAAGTAGGAATAAAAGGAAAAGGAAACGGCTTTCCTTGGAGATCATGCATTACAGCAAATTGACTTACAACTTAAAAACTGTACAAGAGATATCATCTGTGTATAACCAATCAAAACATGAGCAAGGAATTGCCACCAAGTTAGCAAGTTTTGTAATGAAGGTCAGCACTCAACCACACTGATTTTAGATTACCTTATTGCTCTGAGTTCTATGAAAAAAGCAAACAAACAAAAAAAAACCCCAAAATGAAACCACAAAATAGGGCAATTCAGAGAAAGATGAGTATACTTAATCTAAGGAACATTGAGCTTTTTTTACTATAAACATGCTGAAGGATGCTCTTTCCAGTCGAAGTACTTGCACAACAGTACCAGTTTTAGCCTGTGAAACCTTTCTTAGCACTGGCAAGTTGAGTTCATCTCTGTGTTACACACAACAACCCATCCATGGGGTATTTTGTTTTGCATCAACCTTGTAGAGACCACAGAACCTTAGCACAGTCACTGCTCCTGCTGCTGAGGGGCGGGTGCTAGCATTTCCTAACCTCATTTTTGAGATATGAGATGTACAGGTAGAGGAGATGCAAGGCAGAAAAACAACTTGAAACACCTTTTGTAAATCCACACTGGAATATTTAATTTCCTTTAACATGAAAGCTGAATGAAAGTGATTATCCAGTAACACATTTAACGGTCCACCTCTGCCTCCTCCTGATCTGAACAAGCTGGAGGTTTCCCCAAGATACTGGCTCTCTAACCACACAGATGTGCAATTGTACTTGATATTCAGCCTTTCAGTTATCTTTTCTTCTTTTGCACATTTCTGCAAAATCCCCAACCACCCAGTGCTTAGTTTCTTAATTCAGAGACAATATCAAAAAAACATGATTCAGAGACTCTAATCTTCCATAGTCTGTTTTGGGTCAAAATAAACAGAAAATGAACACAAAACATTGTTTTATAGTTCCCTAGCACATCTGCAAACCAAGATTCTTCATGTGAAAGATCATCTTCTTTCTGAGTCTTTCCAGGCTCTGTCTGCCAATATTCAGTAACTCCAAAAATGCTGCTAGTCAGTTTGAAAATATTACTCTGTGTGATTTCTACGTTCACTATCATGTCTGTTGCCTGTCTTCAAGTTTCTGCCTTCAACTATCTTCCTAACAGGAGAGTGTACAGGAAGTAGAGAAAGACTTTTATTGGAGGCATGTAGTGAAAAGGACACGCATTGGGACATGTGAAACTCTAGTTTTTCACCATAAGAGAGGTCAAACACTGGAACAGATACCCAGAGAAGTTAGGGAATCTCCAGATTTGGAGATGCTTAAAACTCACTTGGTCAAGGTATTGAACCAAGGTCCTGTTCTAGCTGAGCCCAGTTTGAATTCGGGCTGGACTGAATTACCTCCAGAGGTCCTTAGCAGTCAAAAATGTTCCATGATTCCAAGATTCTAAGTTTGTTTCATGTTGGTTCATATAAATTGTTATGTGTTGTAGAAATATTTTAAATTTGTGATTCTTTTGTATCTGCGTAGACATATTTGTCTACAACATTCTGTTGTACTTAACTGAAGATTATTTATGAGATCAGTAAAAAATTGACTGACTTGAACTATTCTCTTCCTACTTCTTTCAGTAATGGCTAAAATAATTATATCCATGCTACCTAAGGGTATGCTCAATTATAGGAAGAGAATTGATCAATATTTGAACTGCAAACTGCTGGGAAACTGCCTCAGGGTTAGATGCAGCATTTATGTTTTCTCTTCAAAAACCATGTAGTGCAAGGGGCCAGTTCTTGATACTGGAGAAGAGAGCACCAAAAATGTTGCCTATATCTGTTTTATTAACAGAAAGCACCTCAAAACTTCTTTGAGTGCAAATAATTTAATATTGGTGCCACAGCAAAAACTAAATACAGTTATTATTGAATGTATTTCCCACCCTACCTTTTCTCTCCCTTGGGTTTCAGCTAGCAAAAACATTCTTTCTTGCAGTGGGAAGCCCTTTGATCTTTTCTCTACACCTTGTATGTGAGGGAAAAAACCAAAGCAAAGCAAAGCAAACCAAAAATAAGGAAGTCCCTCTCCAAGTTGCTTTTACAGGTGATATTCCTAGGTAAGTCCTCTCATAAAGGCAAAGAGCTGAAGGAGTGCTGTTGTGACCCATTCCCGCCTTCCCCTCTCCTGTCCCTTGTTTCTTTGTCTATTAGGGAAGCACTGCAGTTTACATCTTGTATCTGGGTGTCATGCACTGAAGTGACTCAGGTGAGCTAAGCTGGTCCTAAAGTTGCTTTATGGTAACTTAGAAGGCCTGAGAATGCCTGAGAAGAACAGTGTTTCAACCATTTAATAAAAAGCTAGTAAACCTTTATGAAGATGTGCTGCAGTACAGCTGAGTAGCTTTGTTCTTCAGGAATGTGCTGCAAAAGATTCGTCTCCCTTTAGCCCTGCTCCTCCAAACACTTCTCTGTCCAGCATCATGATTCATTTTGCTTCATCTTACATAACATGATAAAAGTGAAGATGACAGCCCAGCCCCAGAAACTGAAATTAGTTTCCTGAAAAACATGCCTCAACTGACTTATTATTATGATTATAGATCATGGAAATTCACTGATTACTGCAAATGAGGAAGATACAGTAAGCTTCCACCAAAGGGATACAGTAGCTATAAACAGGCCAGCGCAAGCTAATAAACACACCCTGAGATTAGCATTTTGAAAGCAATGGAGCAAGGAAGATATGAGAGGGACTAATCATTCACAGACAACAAACTATTTTATTTGGTCCATAATGAGGCATTTGAGGGTGTTTTAAAGTTTCAGATTGTCACCGAGTGAACTATTCTCCTATTAATCTGTTAGAGAATTGATAAACAGCCACAAAAGGAGCAGCACATGCCTGCGGCATTAGAGGGAAAATTGCCTACAGATTACAGTAAAACTATTTTCCAAGGGCTGGAAGAACACCCGAGAATACTACCTCTGCTGATAACACTATCTCTGCAAAGGAGCAAATGCTTGACAATTATCTTCACCACCAAGAATGGCCACACTTTTCTGAATGTCTCTATAAAAACAGCCAGGGACCAGGTTTATGAGATACAAAACAGCCACGTAAAGAATTACCAAACAAAAAACCCACACAGTATTAGTTTTTCTTGAGGAATAGGAGGAGAAGGGAAAGAAATGGAAGCTTTCTTCATTTTATGCAGGGTTTTTTTGTTTGTTGGTTTGGGTTTTGTTGTTGTTGTTTTTTGTGATTTTTTTTTTTTTTTTTAAACCTCAACCCTCCTACATACCTTTCTCCACTTTCAAGCACTTGTGGGTGTATGCCTTTTCAGGGACGAGGTAGATTCTCTGTTGTTTTGTGGGTCAGCATGTCACACTGCACCAGCCAGACTACACTATCCACCAGGCATTTTAATGAGTCTGCATATTTTGTTCTCTTTTCCTTACACCATGTTGCAAAAGGTCTCTGCCAGCAAAAAAGCTGGGGGAGGCGAGGGAAAGAGCTGTCATGAAAAACACCTTACAAACATTATCTGTATCTTTCCAAAGTATTTTCTGAGCTATGAGGGCTAGTGGAGAATCTGAAAGAAAAAAAGCACCCAACAAACAAAACATAGTAATCAACACTACCTTCACAAGAAATGGAAATGATTTTGTTTTGTTTTGTTTTGGTGTTTTTTTCTGTTGGGGGGTTTTGTTTTGTTTTTTTTTAATTTACTTTTTTTTGGACAGGTTCAGAATTTAGACAAACTGGCTCAAATTATGCACTGGTGTGAACTGGTGTGAACTGGTGTGGCAGCAGCATGTCCTTCATCTTCAGATCTGAGCTGGGATCAAAGTTTCTTGCATGCACGTCTGTGAAGGGCTGTGTGTGCACATTGGTGTGCACACACTATTGGCAACACATCCCATATTACTGAGGTGTCTTCAGCCTTTGTTCTCCCTGATCTGCTGAGAGCAGACATTGCAGTGGGGTCAGCACTGGAAGAGTGAGTAGCTTGTGTCTGCCAGACGAACTTCAGAGTAACTGCACCTTCTTGGCATCAGCCAGTACAACACCACTGCCTGATGGTGGAATATGAGATACAGCTATTGGGTATCTCCAGCCTACCTCTTCTCCATTTTGAACAGGTTTATCATTGCTGTCCCTTTTTCCTCTTAACAGGGTATAAGAGGAAGGAGAAGAGTTACCCTATATGACACTTAAGTGATATATCATTTATTCTTTTCAAGTATCTTTACAGCTTCTACAAGACATTGAGGGTTACACTTGGTACTTTGAAATATCTGGGTTTTTCCACTGTGCTTTGCTGTTATGACAGTTCAGACTATCTACTGCAAGGAAACCCTAAAAGTAAAGAGTTTAGATAAGCAGAGGCCAGGACCATCATAACTGTGTCCTACACACCAAGACTCATGTGAATATTACAAATACAATGGATAGGGGCTATTCAAGGCCCAAGCAGTAAAACTAGACTGTTGAAAGGAAACAGTTTCTAGACATATTACACTGGGGAGAGGGTAAGTGGCAGGTTATTTTAAAGAAAAAGTAATTGATGCCTGAGGACTTTAGTAGTCATTACTAAGACTCTGTTTACCCAAAATACCACTTGGCTCACACCTCGTGCCTGGAGTATTTCAAAAGAAGAGAGAATAAATTTTTGATAACAGCAAAGATGTTAGAATTCATACAGATTATGTTTTAAGATTGGAACAAATAGAAGAACACAGAGAGACCACAAAAACCTGATGTGTAGTTTAAGGGTTTCTGGATAGAAACATATATTTAAACAAATAACCTAGTTTTCCTCAAAGTGACTGAAGAAAGAATGCAGACAGATCCCTTGACTTACAGGTCAGTATATCCACATTTGCTGAGCAAGGAAGTACACTAAGATTTATGGGAATTGTAAATAGGATGGGTGGAAGAGTCTATAGCTACACTGGCTGCTGAAACTACCAATGCAGAAAACAAATAATGGTAACGTGAAGGAGTCAGAAAATATCAAACAATGGATCAAGGGATAATCAAAGAGACAGGGAGAACTCTGAAGAAGTGTCTTTATCAAGCTATCAGGCCCTATTTTTACTTTAAGGTACATTGGTCATGGCAGACAAGTCAAATGCATCCAGAAACTTATCTGTAAGTGATAAGCATGAGTAGAAAAAGAGTTTCCATTTGCACCTGGAGGCATGAAAATTATTACATGTTTTGATATATGAGAAGTATAGACAACACACATCACAAAGTTTTAGTGATATTTGTAAAAAAGAGTAATTAGACACAAGTTTCTAATTTATGTGAAGAACTTTTTTCAGGTGCTGGCTCAATGGCTTAGTCCTAGAAAACACGCTTGGAAAATATGTGATGATAGCAAATATTTGATCTAGAGCTTTCAGAGCCAAGGGTCAGCAAAAACATTGCTCTGATACTGTGCCAGCAAATATCTGAAGAGCCAGAGTTTGTAGTACAGATTCATTTTCTTATTCAAAAAAACCAAAACAAACCATGTAATGTTTTGGAATCTGGATAATAGTAGGTTCTTCCATGTACAAAGAAGAGAAACTGAAACCACTGAGGAGACAGAGAAGCTGCTTTATGAGAAAAGCATTAAAAGATGGAAACTCTTCAGTCTGATTTAAAAAATAAAAAAGACAACCAGATAAAAGGTTATTAAATCATGCAGGAGGTGGATCCTGCAATACTAGGAACAGGGAACACACAGGCAAGACAGAGATTGGTTTAACACAGATAAAAAAGTACTTCCTTATGTGTCAGGGAGTGCTTGCTGTCAAACCTGCAGGAGCAGGTTCAGACAAGGTTTAGACAAACCATAGACAAGAGGTCTGGAAGGAGATGGAAAAAAAGCCTAGGCAGGGATGTACCCTTTAACACACAGAACACTCCTGAAGGCTGGAGCAATACCAAGGAAGGGAACTGATTGCAGGGACTGATGTTCCCCTAAAGAACCTCTCTATTGCCACTGTTGGAGAAAGAGTTCTGGGCAGGTCTGGCTGAGTGCAGCATCTTGCGTGGTGTTAATCTGCTTCTTCTAATAATAGATGCCTTCATCTCTTTCTGTTCTCTCTGTCTCTTTCCTCTGCTGTTTGTTAAGATACATAGTTCTTATATTATGGTTCTTATATTAAAGACACATCATCATAAGCACTACCAACCATTTCTTATTATGATTACCAAATCATATTCTTTGAAGTTAGGAATACCTATCAGATCCACCTCTTCCCTCATTCTTCGTGGTGTGCATTCCATCATTCAATACCACATTCTCTCAAATGACAAAGGAAGTGCTATGAAGAGCCACTAAACCAGAAGAGCTTCCCATTAAATCTTTTTCTCTTTACCCAGAGACTCTCTCTCACTTCCAAAGAGGTGTTAGTGCAACTTCTCCAGTCCTGAAATGCAGCCAGCCCAGAGGCAGATTGATGCAAGTGTTTAATAGTTCCCAGCAGCACTAATCAGTAGGTAAGGACAGAAGGTTAAGAAAGATAATACGTTGAAAAAAAAGGAACAACCCCATTTTGAAGGTCTTGTATTTCTTCAAAGCAGCCATGGAGAGGATAAAAAAACATAGAGAGACATAAAGTGCAAGCACTGGGGAAGGCTATCAGAAAGGGCAATCAGAATGTGTGAGAGGATTACAGAAGTGAAAGATGATGAGATGTTTGGCAGCCAACTTTGCTGAAAACAGGGAAACTTGGAGCTCTGCAGCCCTTTAACCTGTGCCACACGTCAACAGTTTTGTTTAAGGAGTATTTTCTTCCTAACTTAACAATTAATCCTTGATGAGACCCTGGCAAGGCAGATGGCTTTTTAAGCTGTGGTATAGAAAAGTTGTTCTGCGGTAAGAACAACAATCCGTGAAGCTATAACACATTTCCCAACCCACCTTATGTTATTTTTTTTAGTAAGACTGCTTTTCTGCATAATTCTGGCTTTTGTCATCTGATTTTTTCCCTCTTTTTTTTTCCATCAAACTAGTTTCTTCAGTAAAACAAACTGAGTCAGAATAAGAATGCTTGTCTAAATGCATCCCTACAAAAACAAATATTTAATGAACACATAGAAAAATACAAGTAGTATAAACACAGGAGTTTATACTGGAAAACCATTAATCTGTTTTAAATAAGTACTACTAGTAATGTATTCCCTATATGGATTTTCCTGTTTGCTGAAAGAATGTTCAAATATAATACATTTGTATTATGAATTTTAGAAGAAATAAAAACATACTGTCCCCTGATCTTTGATCATGGAGAGTTCCTAATGCATGCTCTGGGTATAGTGAGCTATCTCCAATTTCATACTAAGCAAATTAACTCCTGAAACTGGAAAATGCAGCAAGCTCTCCTTAGGAGTTGGACTAATACGCTTGGCATGTTGCCATGCTAACCCAGCTGTGATGCTCCTGCATCCAACCAGCAATCTCTGCCCTGTTTTGCTCTGCAAAAAAAAAAATACCAGCTTGCTCAGACTGAGCTCAAGATCCCTTCATCATGCTCCATTACACAGCTGGAAAGATGCCTCCTGTCTCTCCTGTGTGATAATAAGAAGCTATACTGCACCACTGGGTTTGTCGGAAGTTGAGTAGAAAGCCAACTTCATTTCCAGGCTTTCAGAGCCCTGATAACCATTCCACTGGGAGTTTCAACAACCTTGGCAATCTGTGTATCAGTATGCATTAATTGCTTTTGAACAGGTATCTCCTGCCTATATCTTTGAAGGGTTGGGGAGCAGAATACAAATATTTCTGCCCCATGTCTCTCTAGTAAGAGAGACTTATATGCCTCTGTATCTCTCTGTAACCCTCTGTAGGAGTTACAAGTCAGATGAATACACACAAGTTCTTGTGCCACTCAGGTCTGATCTATTCTCTTTTTCAGAGAGACAGAAATGAGATAGTAAGTGGCAAAGACTCCAGCACTGACAGCTGGTCATCTCCCATCTTTCCTCTTCAATTCACAAACACATCAGAGCAATCAAATGTGAAGAACAGCTTCATCCATTAAGAAATATGCAATACATTGATTTGTTTCCATGCTGGTACAATGCCTAGGATCCACCTAGGATTAGTCCACTTAGATTCCTGTAAGATCTTTATTTATGCTTTCTCCCTCTCCTCTTTCCTTTACACGTTTTAGTTTCTGCCTGGCCCTGCTCTGAATGCATGACCACATGCAATGTTCAAGGTGAAGCAACCCAGGGCCAGAGTAGGACAGGAGCAATCAGAGCTGCACTTCCTCTCACAACAAGGTAGGAGACCTGCAGATGGACCCTGACAGACTTTGAAAGGCTGTAATCACAACAGAAATACTTTGTTTTAAAAAACCACCAAAAAAGGCATGAAAAATATTTTACACTTTCAGCTTAAAAATGGTCAAGTTAAATGCATGGGAGGCTGCTGCTTAGAGTCTGTATTTCCCCGGACTTCTACTTTCTGATCTCCAGCTTGCTGTGATCAATCTTCAGGTTCACCATTTAGATCATAGAAATGCTGAGTCAGGACTTCACCAGAAACAGAAGATTCAGGGGGATTATATTATACAATTGTTGTATAGTACCATTACTATTCAATGCAATTAAAGAAGTTTGGAATACTGACTGACTCTGGGTTTCTCTTCTACTTGCAACTGAACAGAAAGTGGTGCCAAGAATATAATTTTAATTGCAACTTCCCTCCTATTGCAATTCTAAGACTTTTGGAAACTTCAAAAATATGAAGTTTCTTACTAAGTTTCCTCAGCAAAATTAGTAAATATGATTCCTGTAAGTTAACATATATAATCCATAAAAATTAATGGGAATTCACTTTTAGTTTTATTGTCTTAGTTTGAAGGGAAAACTAAGATACCTTATTGGCCAAGAAATAAAATAATCCCTCTCCTTAAATTTAGAAAAAAAACTTTAATTAGGGAAAAAATATAAAATATGAATATGAAAGGATAACAGTTCTTAATCACAACACACAGATATACACATATACCTATATATATATATATATATCCAAAAAGAACCAAACAACAACAATTGTAATTAAAAGAAAACCAGTTAAAATGTCCTTTTGTTGGTGTTAAAAAGGGGGAAGATGCAATTATATCTGCAGACAGCAGGTGGCGCTGTTGCACCTCAAGCGCTGGCTGCCCCTGCTCCCGCTCCCAGAGGGTGGCAGTTATATTTACGGACAGATGGTGGCGATGTCGTGCCCGGCCGGCTCTCCTCTCTCTCCCTCTCCACGGAAAGCAAGCAGCCGCAAATCTGCGCTCGTGGGTCCCGATGACACAGGAAAACAGCAGCAGCAGCAGCAGCAGCCTATACAAGGCAGGAGGCTGGACAAATCCCCTCTGTCATAGACGCTTCTCTAGGTCTGTGGATGATTGGCGAAAAGCCAGAGATCAAAGGACACAGCTCCCACGTCCGCCGAGGTCGGATCCCGGCTGTGCCTGTGTCTGCTCCGCTCCTCTGTCCCGAGCGAGAGAGGTTCCTGACCTGCGCGGAGAAAAAAAATCCCAGACCCCCTCCCCCCTGACCTGCCCAGCTCACCCTTCCCTTAGGCTCAAAAAAGAGATTCGGACAAAGGCTTTGCTTACAGCTATTAACAACAGAACATGCATATTCATGGCATCCTTTGTTAAACCTATCTATCCGTACCCGGGCGTTGGCTCCAAACTTGTTGGAAGGAATTCTAAGGTTTTAAACTATAACATTTATTCAGTTGCTGCCTCTGTTTAGCCCTTGCTAAAACAATTTCTGTTCTTGGTCATTTGGAAAGAGTTTCACCACTGGCATACAGGCATTTTCATAGCTTGCTTTCAAAGCTGTTGGGATTTGGGGGTTGCGTTTTGCCCTGTGGCTTTGGACATTTTGTATAGTTACTGTGAGTGACTGCTGAAATTACTTGTTTGAGTAATTTCTCTGTGGAGCAACAATTTTATAATCTCTTTAAAGTGCTCCTTGCTTCTGATACTTTCATATTCGTTTGAGCTGACAGACTATTAAAGAAGAAGAGTTACTGATCTCAGAAGAAATTTTTTTCTGTTAACTGTGCACTTCATTTTACCATTGCCTCTCCAGCAGTGACTGCAACCCAAAACAGCAGTCTGTCACCTTTATGCAGTTCATATATGAATTGTTCTTTGGGGAGAAAGTGAAGCAAGGGGTAAGATAGAGAAGACTTATTCTCAGATCAATCATATTCATTTCTAAGGGATTTGACATGTGAGCCACAAATATTTCTGTAGGTGGGCTCCATGCTGATCTGGCTGCTTGTGTCAGAGCAAACTGCAAGCTTGCCATGCTGGATGCAGCTTAAGGTTCCCAGAAAGGCATGGGAGGACTGGAGGGGGTGCCACAAATATCTTTCCCGGGCCAGTGGGAGTCACATGAGAATTCTGCAGATAGCTTATAGCACACCCAGGGAAACCAAGAGCAGCATATCAAAGGAAATAACAGTAAATTTCTCTTATACTATTTTTTTCTTGTCAATGATGGATATTTGTGAAGGGATTAATACTTTCATCCCTGTCTCTCCTCTGCATACTGTGTGTAGGACACTTCTCCAGTCAAGGACTTGCTTTGTTTTTTTGAGCAGATTCTTGCTTAGAGAATTCTGCAATTATTTTCAGTTTAGTTGAGCTAGTACTTGGAATTCTAAAAGATCAATTGAAATACAATTTTGAAAAAAATCTCAGCATCCTAGAATGAGGTGTGTTAGACTGTTGCAATAGTCTCCTGGGGAAGTGTTGGAAATTACTTTACTGGCAACATATAGAACTGCTGAAACGAATCACCTAAAATCATAGAGCAAAGAGCAAATGAGTTTTTTTGCAGGGACTGAGCTGGGATTTAGCAGACATGGCAGGTCAATGCAGGCAGTTTTGATTTATTTTTTTCTTCACACCTCTAGCTCTGTATAAGCATGGAAGAAACAGTATTATTTATCTACAAAAAAAAAAAAGCAAATCAAAATCAAACAAAAACTCTACAGGAAATCACTTCTTTAACGTCTACAACTTGCTTCACATTTCTGTAATTTCCCCAAGTTTTGTGAATACACATATTCTTCTTCTGAGATGGTAAAGGTTAGCTCCTTGTCTGACTTTGTTATTATTTGTCACTGTTTCTCCATCCACAAACTACAATAGATTCAAGTTTCCATAAGCAACCTATACGGTAAGTTAATGCAATTCCATGGAACATGCAATAGCATCTGTCCAACAAATTCAACTCTGACTATGCTATGTCCTTCCATCTCTTCACAGAACACAAACTATGAAATATCCTTGTCTTATAAACTTGAAGTAAGTCACTTTTATGCTACTTTAGTGTGGAAGTAATGTTAGATGTCCATAGGATATCAGGAAAGGGCAGGCTGTGTCTGTTTCATTTGTCTGTGTAAAATATGATGTCATGTATTTACATAATTTGAAGGTAAAGTCAGAGTAATATTCTATTTAAATGCAAGTGGATACTTATGGATATTATGGAATTTCTCTATCTCTTATCTACACTGTTTGATGTATGAGAGAAAAACCAAAACATGTCTTGGGAGGATGCAAGGCCAAGTTCTTTCCTGTCATTTTTTTGTTACACTGCAAATACTCTGCAGTGCAGTGAGCACTGTGGGACTGACACAGTCAGATTGTCTATCGTTTAGCCATGAAAGAACAGAAGCATTAGATGAATAAGAACATGGATGCAAGCCTATACAAAACTTTTGTCTTTAACACAGTGAAGTAAAAGATTTTTCAAATGCAGATGACAAAGGTTAGCTGCATGAAAAGATTTACATCTGATTTTATAGACAATTTCAGATTGTGTTTGCCTTCAGTCTGAGGTGAAAGTGTATTAGAATCTCTGGGGAAATGAAAAAAAATAAATAAATATGAAAGAGCAGATATTTAGGTGCTTAGCTCTTGGTCTGTAACTACGGCCAGAATGGAACAGCTGGGATACCCAGGTTTGTTCTTTTAAGAGATGGCTGAAAAGGAGATCTCTTTGCCCTTCCCTGTTGATTCAATTTCAAGAACATACCATTGCTTGAATTTATTCCTGGGATAATCAGTGACTGTCATGAATATCTGTAATGAACTTACAGATCCCTTGGATGAATTCAAGGAGCCTTGGATCAATCCCAACAGTGCCACGTGTCTTTTGATAACTGATCCCCTGTACATCTGGAACTGACAAACCTGCACAAGTGGTAGGTCACAAATTCCCCGTTCCCATCTAAGGATAATTTTAAGGATTTTAATAACTCTTTTTAAGCTTGAACTTTGTATTTGGTTTGTTTTCAAGCTCCCTACTGTATCTGGTTTTCCTGTGGGCTTTTGTTTTTATTTTCATTCGGTTTCAACAGATGTTATTTACTTCTATTTCCCTCTGCTTTGGAGAGGATTTATCATGGAGATGTCTTTTCATTTTACTGCACAAATACATTAAATCCAGGCATGAAGCCTGACCAAAACAGCTGGAAAATGACACTGAAATTAAGGCTATAGAGCTGCTTCTCTAATCTGCTGAGCAGTTTATATAAATGCAGTTTAAATAAAATGAGTCTGCAAATCGAAAAGCTTAAGGGATATTAAATCCTGGCTTTATAAATGATGGTCAAGCTGGTAAAAACCACCCCATAGTGTGTAATCTTTTTCTTTCATGTAACAAGGTTATCTGGCCTTGCAAGCTTTTTGGAGTGAGCTTAATTAAAGTCAACGAAGAGAAAATGCAGAGGGGAAAGTTAACCGGTTTGATTTCAGAAATCAAGTATTTTTACATATATATCTATATATCTATCTTTAGGATAGAGGTATGTCTCCCTGGTCCTAGTGGAAGAAAGTTTATTTTCTTTTTTTTTTTTCTTGTTTATTTACACACACATGCAGACACAAACACACACCCATACTGAGCAGAGAAAGGAGATGGGGATGAGTGGACACTTCCCATTCCCTGGAGAGAAGAGCTCACTAAATAATAGAGGGTTTTGAAATTATTCAAAAATATGCTACAAATGTTGGCAATGAGTTTTTCAGTGCTCCTAACATTTCTATATGGTTGTAATCCATGGATTTAGTAAAATATTTATATTTGATGCCACAGTTCTATTGTGCAGCAAAAATCTTTATATGATCTAAATTAAACACATCTGCAATGGTTGGAGACTGCATGTCATTCCTTGTCCTAGTGGAAAAGCTCAGTGCCGCCCCATCTGCTGTTCCAAATGCCAAACTTCAGAAATATCACAGAACGGGAGGGCTGCTCTAAAGAAGTACTTGATATTTTATTTGAGATTCTGTTTAGCCTGTTGAAACATCCCTTTATCAGTTTGTATCACTGAGCTGTTGCTGAGCTACAGGCCCAAGTCTAATCTCAGGTTGACGAAATGCATCCAACATGACATTTGACTTAAACTGCTCATAAATAATAATAATAATACTACTTTACATTTATATAACCCTTTTCAACAAGAGCTCTCCCAAAAGGCCTTTTTGACCTCCAATTTATCTATTGTGACTGTCACTGAATTAGAGACAAGCATAATATTCTCTACTCCACTACCACATACGACTTGACAATAGCTATGAGACAAATTACATTTCTGATGAGAAGCCAGTCATCTTATCTACGTGATGCTCAATAATCTATTTCAACAGAGATCACCTGTAACATTATTAGTGTCTCAGTGATTCAGACAGCTGTCAACTGTATAAAAAGCTACCTGCCCGATAAGTACTGCCCTCTCTTTTCTAAATCTGGAATCTTTAACCCTCAAATAACTATGCAGACCATAGCTTGACAATATTTACTCTAGGAAAAGAAAACAAAACAGGAAAAAAAAACAACTTACTTTTAAGTTTAGGATTTTACAATTTGCTGTTCACCGTACACAAAAGTTTCACAAAGTTGAAAAAAAGGTGTTCCTGGACTCATTCTGAATTTAAGATGTTTATGCTTTAATCCTAACCAAGAAAATACTGAAACATTCAAATTTACCACCATGACACTGTCATATCAAAAAGATTGTGTAGGTCATATCAAAATATGGCTTTGTTCTGCTTGTAGTCAGGATTTTTTTCCACTTTGCCTTACAAGGATAGAGTTTCAAAGGCATCTATGCATCAAACAATGCAGATAGGGATTTTCAGATTCATGTGCTGTGCCTGTTGCAGCTTGAAGCCTAA
Source organism: Anabacerthia variegaticeps (assembly GCA_035583185.1). Classification (NCBI taxonomy): domain Eukaryota; kingdom Metazoa; phylum Chordata; class Aves; order Passeriformes; family Furnariidae; genus Anabacerthia; species Anabacerthia variegaticeps. The sequence goes on along the minus strand of JAWWEW010000001.1, from coordinate 18,839,101 downwards.
ATCCCATGAATAAAATTGCCTTCTATAAATTGTGAAGGCTGGCTTTAACAGCCTGCCAACGCACAGCACCTATCTACATATCTAAGAAACTCACCTAAGACATTTTCTCCCTGTTTTTGCTGAAAGCAGATGTACAGTTCCTATTGCCTTCCAGATGCAAAGAATTCAGCCAATGGGGCACTTTTACTTCTGTGCAAAATTCCTCATTTGATTAATGGAGAGTATAATGTTTTTTTAAACAATCTTCAATTACTTAGGTTATTTTAAAATATCTTTATGGCTCACAGACTGTGCCAAAGACAGCTGATGACAAATGTTGCAATAATACATGGAGTACATCGCAATAGAAAGAGAACACACCAACCTGGCACTTGAAATTCTCAGCTTCTATACAAGAGATCCAACCATAAATTTCTGTTCTCACCTTGCAGTGAGAGCTCAGGGATTTTAGCTATTTTGGTGTGACTTTTTTATCATCTCTGATTTTATTGTAAAATCATCCATCCAGCTCAGACCTATTCCCAAGATTATGCCCTTAAATCCATTACATAGCCCCTTGTTCTTGCAAATAGGCCAATATGATCAGCAATTATCAAAAGTAAACAGGATGCTGATCTTATCATACATTATACATTGAATTGATAGTGAGAAAAAAAAATCTAATGAACCAATGGTTTTTGAGACATATTTTTGCCTGTTCTGTCCTTCACTGGTTGATATCCTTTCCCTCAAACCCATAACAGTTTCCATTTCTGTTTAGTGTCTGCATGTCATCACTTGAAAATTCAGATATGTTTTTCCTCTACAGAGACAGGAGTTTTCAAATCTGTGTTTAAACTAAGGCCCCAGGTAGAGTTAAAAATCTCACAACTCACTCAGTGTTTCAGCTCTAACAGCAGCCATCCCATCAACTTAAAGTTTAGTTAAATACCCACTATATGTCATCTTTGCAATCTGACAATCTTTTTGTGTCAATTTGATAAGCCAATGGTTCTGATCTTGTAACCCAAGTCTGAGCTACTCATTCCTACCTTCCTTAGCCAGGAAGTGATCACAGATAACTGCAATTGAGAGCAGCCCTGAGAAGAAAGTCTTTGGAGTGTTGGTAGGCGAGAAGTTCAACATGAGCTGTCAATGTGCACCTGCAGCTCAGAAAGCCAATCATATCCTGAGCTGCATCAAAAGCAGCATGGTCAGCAGGTCAAAGGAAAGGATTATGCCACTCTGCTCTCATAAGACTCCACCTGAAGTACAAGATCCAGATTTGGGGCCTCCAACATAAGAAAGGCATGGACCTCTTGGAGCAGGTCTAGAGGAAGGTTACAAAGATGATCAGAGGGCTGGAGCACATGTCCTATGAAGACAGGCTGAGAGAGCTGGGGTTGTTCAGCCTGAAGAAGAGAAGCCTCTGAGGAGACCTTAGACCCTCTTCCAGTACCTGAAGGGAACCTATAAGAGAGCTGAACAGGGACTTTTTACAACAGCATGTAGTAAAAGGACAAGGGGAAAAAGCTTCAAACTGAGAGTAGAATTAGATTAGGTATTAGAAAGAAAATCTTTCCTATGAGAGTGGTCAGACACTGGCACAGATTGCTGAGAAAACTGTGGATGTCCCATCCCCGTAAGTGTTCAAGACCAGGCTGGATGGGGTTTGAAACAACCTGATCTAGTGAAAGGTATCCTCCCCATGGAAAGGTGATTGTAAACTAGATGATCTTTAAGGTCTTTTCCAACACAAACCATTCTATTATGCTATGAAAAATAAAGCACTTTCTAATAAAAAATGTGTTCAGACCTCTGTTCAAGCCAGAAGGAATTTTGATAGTTCTGATTTTATGGACTGTAGACTAAGGTAGGAAAAGTATGTTGATTTTCTTACAGGGGATAGAAATAAAGAGAAATGAAAGCAGATGGATCTGCCCTAGCAGTGAACCATTGGATACAATACTTTGCTTCAGTGAGTATCCAAATGATTTTCAGGTAGTTTGGCACATAGGTAATTTATGTGCTTCATTCTTTGCCTGCTATTTAGAAGCTGTTTCTCAAGTAGGGATTGTTCTCTGAACTGTTCACCTTTGCATGCACTATTTCATTCTTAACTCTTTTAATATTCTTCTTAAGGTTAACTTAGTGAAGTGAATTCACTACACTTTTTTGTTGCACTCAGAGACTGTGCTCCTGGTAGGGATTAAACTAAAAGCTGCAAGGGTGCTCTTAGGTTACTGCTTGCTTGATGACTGCATGTATCATGCAACAGAGGCCATCCCAGCCACAATATGTTTGCCATCAGTGACCAGAAGCAACTATTACGTCATAGCGTCCCTGCAAAGGGAAATGCTAGCAAGTACCTTGTTTTTTGACCAAATATGTAAATTCTTCCTTAGAGACCTCAAGTACAAACACTGGCTCCTAGGCATAGTACATTTTGTTTAGTATTTTGGAACATAAAACAGAAGTCTGAAGCACATATCACTGTCTCAGATAAGCTGTATCAAAAGACTCTGCATTAAAACATACAGCTTGGGTACTCCAGATTCCTGACCCCACACACAGCAAACGTAATGATCATTTGACTGAGGAGTATCATACACTCCCCTCATACCAAAATGAACTGAAGGGTTATGATGACTGAGGAGTGAGTGGGTCTCAATGAGGAGATAATGACTGTCTCTGAAAGGTTGCTGTCTCCATTGCAGGGCGAAGCTGGGCACAGCATGTCATTGCACCTCCAGCCTCAGCAGCCCCTTTGACTCACTGTTTAAATGCACAGAGCTATTCAAACATGCCCATCACCTCAGCACAGCTCTGCTGTTAACTCCAGCACAGGAGGGCTGGAAGGGCTTGAAGTGCTTGTGAGCTACATGTGATACAACATACGGATATTCAAAAAATTCACATGGAGGCTGAGAACACCCAGAGTCCCTGATGATAAGAAGCCCTGGTTTCTACAAAGATTCTTACTTTTGTAGTCCCCATTGAGATATTTAAAAATCTGACAATATTTTTATCCTTACTGGTTGGCAGAGGAGTTTAGGATAGAGAATTGAAACTACTCTTACTGACAGATGCAAAAACTTTCAAGGAGGCAGCTGAAAAACCAAAGACTTTATATCCACAACAAGACTTTAGTACCCAGAAATCATAATGGTAAGTATCCAGGTTCTCTATACAAATATATCTCAAACACTTCAGGGGTGTATACTCATGCTTCAGTGTCTACAAGAATCCAAGATTTAAACAAACAAACAATCAATCAATCAAACAAACAAACAAAAACCTAAATAGTCAAGCAATCTAAATGTGTATAGCAATTAAATTATTACAAGGAATTTCCAGATATCACCACTGTATCCATCTAGGTTAAACTAAAAATACAAAGTCTACAAAGCTGACACAAGTAGATTTAAAGAAGAGGATAAATCTTGGCAAAACGCTGCATAGAAGTTCAATTATCCTGCTTCAGGGAAATCTAATTTAATTGTTGGAATGCAATCACTTCTGATAAGGTTTGATACTAACATCATTTACTGTCAGTAAATGTATCTTCACCAGATGTTCTTTCTACAACAACTAAATAAAATTGATAACTTCAAATAGCAAAGTGCTTGTTACTGTAACTTTTAATAGTAGAGGTCGGTGACTAACTTTATTAAGAGAAATAGAGATTATAAAATAATTGGTTGGTCTGGTTCTTCTGGTCTTCTTGGTGGGGAGGGTCCCACAAAACACAGAGTCCAGTGGATTAATATATGTTCAGGAGATGTCACCCCTGGGGTGATGAGGAAGCTTTGCAGCTTCTTGTGACAGGCCCTGGATTTGTTACCTCACTTGGATCATGTGCAGTCTTCGGGTGGCAGAAGGCCTCAGGAATGAGTTGGGGAGGACTCTTTGGTTTTTTTTGATGGTTTATGACCCTCCTCAGCTGCCTCTCACATGAATGCCATGTGTGTACATGGTCTTCCTGGAGAGAGGAAGAGGGTTGCTCTTTTGGTTTGGTGTGGAGAGATTTTGCCATCACACTCCCAAAATCCTTCTCCCTGCCATCCACTGATCTTTGCTAGGGCTGATTCTTAACACAGAGACATTCTTCCCTGAGTTTTGTTTACCTCTCCTCAGATCTCAGACGATTAGACAATAGTCCTATCTCAAATTCCCAATCACAGTGCAAATTCCAGCCAGGAGTCTTTGGGAGGGGTGTGCTTTGGTGGTCATAGACAGATAGTTGCTTCCTTGCAGCTTGACAAAAATCTTTGTATGATTTTGACAATGTTTAAGACATTAATTACATTCAGTCCCTCACAGTAGGACAGGCAGTCTTATGTCCTTGTGTGTTTGAATGTTCTCTGATATTTAAGGAAATAAGTACTTAGAGCTTCTGAGTTGCAGCACAATGACATTTGGAGTGTACAAGGGCAAGGAATTAAATGCAATTTTGAGGCCAGTACTGAGCTATTTTTACTCTACAATTCATTGACAAATTCTATCACAAGCAATTTGTATTTATGAAACTGCATAATAGACTCAAGTGGGTTTTTTTGGATATTAAGCCTATCTAGTGTAATCACTCTGTAGTGAATGTATCTATTGTTAGCACTAGCACTGAGAATTTAAAGCTGGAATAAATTTTTGTTACCTAGGGAAATTTAAATATGTAAATTTAAGCAGCAAAAATCCCTGGCCTATCAGTGCTGAAGTTTTCTTGGTTTTTTTATGGTAAAACCCCCATAAAATAATTAATCTTACGTAGGGGCACAGCTTAACAAGATGTGCTATTTTGGAGATAGACCTCAAAGCTTTCTAAGCCTGCAAAATTTGCAAATAGATGAGAACAAACACTTAGTAAAGGAGATAAGGTAATAACGTATGTACTCTTTAACTAATTGTAGACATAATGCCTGAAGATCTTGTGAAATAATGTCTGTTATGCTAGGTATTAATATAAACTAGCTCACTTGTGAGCATGGTCTCCCTTTTCTTAAGAGTGGAATAGGTTTGCTGTGACATTGCAGTAAAAACCTCTGGAGGTGTACTGTGGATAATGATGAATACTGAATTGATTTCCACAGCATTAAACTACACTGAAACACTTGACTCTTAGTTGTACTATCTGCTTTCTTCCAACCACCCCACCAAACTTCATACATAAGTCATGTGTCTTCAGCTTGAATATCAGAGCACACACCATTAGACATCCTTCTCCTAAAGAGTTACTGGCTTATGAGAAGAGAGAACTGAACTCTGCAAGTGAAATTTTGCCAAATTTTGTTTAATAAACACAGGTGAATCTATGTGAATGTGCCATCTGCTCTTTGTCCAAGGTTTCACAGAAACATGTTACCTCAAAATAAGAATGTGCTGTTGGGAGTGGAAGTAAGAAATTCTAGACTTTCCAAATCTCCAATTATGATCGACAGTGATGACTCCTAGAAAGTTGACATCTTCCAATGCTTTCTGCAGAGTTATTTGCTTCACAGTTTAAGAAAAAGCCTGTGCTATCTTGGATACCACTGTGAAGAAGTACAAGACATTCTTGACTACAGTACAGTCTCGTAGTACACAGAAGAAAATTTGTCTCCCAGAGGGCTTCTTGATCACAGCCATCAACATTGTTTGATCTGACAGCAGACAAACACTCCTCCAGAACAAGGTACTGTATCTACCTACCGCAGTACTTGAGCCTCATGAGGACATTTATGGCCTCTAGAGAAAAAGAAAGTTGTATGCAGAGAACCATAGTCAGCATGACACTGCCACACAAACACAGGAGATTAAAGGACAATTTCCACTCTGTTCTTCTGTGGCTCACAATAATTTTACTCCAGTTCCTATTCCTCTTTACAGAAGGGACCTACAGACCATCCAGATGAAACTAAGGAGGTATGGGAAGACAGGGCAGATATAGGAGGTAAGGCTGTGAATCCTGCTTATGAGAAATCCCACAACACAAGACTGGCACTGGAAGTAATAAATCCACCACTCAAATAGGGTGCTGGCTGCTGTTGTCTGTAATTCTTCAAGCTGGTGGAGAGATTCACAAGGTCCAGTGAGACTCTCTACCTGCACAAGCCAGCTCATCTCTGTCTGCAATTTAACATAACTTCAATAACTCCCAGGCCCTCAGTAAGAGTGTGACCTGAACTGGAGCTTGGTTTTCAAGTGCTTGATGCTACCTCACTTTATAAAAGTTTCCCTCTAATGCAACATGAATATTTCCAGCACAAGTCCTTCATTTCTTTGCATTGTCTGAATCTGCAGCAGCAGATTCAATTATGATTGGGGCAGCTCTGGAAAATATCTCTCAAGTTGTTTGGGGTTTGTCATCCCCAGAATGAAACGAAGACCGGTTGCTGGCATGGAGAAACAGTTCCTATTTCAAAAAGCCTCTTACCCTACTCTGTGTTACCAGGAACAGTTAGATTAGCAGGGAGCATTGATCAGTTCCCACTGGTACTACAATATGCTAGTCCCTGAAAGGCACGACATAATTTTTTAGGTAAGATTTTGCAAATGCAGCCAGCAAAGATTACAGTGAAAGAGACAATAGAAAAAGAATTTTGTTTGACTACAAAATGGGCCTTGTCTCAGCTTCTTTGGCTGGATCCTAGTTGAATAAAACACCCAAGGATGTGTATGATTTTGTGGCTTTTAAAATGGTGAAGGGCCTTGAGGGGAAGCCATATGAGGAGCGGTTGATGTCACTTGGTCTGTTTAGTCTGGAGAACAGGAGACTGAAGGCAGACCTCATCCCAGTCTATAACTTTGTTATGAGGGGAAGAGGAGGGGCAGGCACTGATATCGTCTCTGTGGCAACCGGTGACATGACCTTAGGGAATGACCTGAAGTTGTGTCAGGGGAGGTTTAGGCTGGATATTAGAAAAAGGTTCTTCTCCCAGAGGGTGGTTGAGCACTGGAAAAGGCTCCCCAGGGCAGTGGTCACAGCACCAAGCCTGACAGAGTTCAAGCAGTGTTTGAACGATACTCTCAGGGACATGGTGTGACTCTTGGAGTTGTCCTGTGCAGGGCCAGGAGTTAGACTCCATGATCTTTGTGAGTGCCTTCAAACTCAGCATATTCTGTGAAAATAGATTTGAGATAATGCCGGCTTCATAATTTGTATATTCTTAAAATCCTATTTATTATTTTTGCAGCATCAACAGCCAAAGTATCCAGGGTTCAGTCCTAACTGTCACAGGATCCCATGAAGGAGCCACACTGAACAATGATTGGGCAAACTTCTCTTCTACTAATTTTCTCAAAATAGATCATCAGGATTATACCTGGCTGCCTAAGCCACTCACCAACTCCTTAGGCTAGTTTTCTACTGGAAGACATCCAAAATAATTTACACCCATTTTCTGCTCTATACTGGATTTAACCTGAAAACAAGATTTGTTTCCAATTTCTGATTCCTGACAATAGCTAAAATTAAAAAAAACAATCACAAGAATAAGAGTAAGGTTGGTTTTGGTTGTTTGGTTTTGCTGGGTTTTTTTAATCAGAAAGACAAAACTCCAAACAGTATTTGCAAAAAATGCAGCAAAACAATGTCTATGCATAGGATGGCAGTTTCTTAGTGCATCTTTATAGGAGTGATTTGTAATATCAACTCATTTGAGATTACTACATATTGCTTTCTTTTTCAATCACCAAAAAAAGCAATTCTTTAGAAATGATGGTTTCTTTAATGTTTATACATATGACTATTAAAAATTATTTTGATATTAATGTGTTAACCACATTGTCCTTCTTCCTTCACATATTCAACTATGCTTTTAACATATCAGAAAACCATCTTAGAGCAGAGAAGTAGTTCCAGCAAGTATTGGAAACCATCTGTGACAGAGTGAGTTTTCAGCATTATTTCTGTCAATGTTAAACAAAGGAACAGAAACTGGCATCAACTGCCTGTAAATCAGAGGACCATCATTTAGTTTGTGATGATGTGCAAACTACCCACAATTTGCAAAACATCAGAAAGTATTTTAAATTATTAAGGGGAAGGGGAGGACAGGGTGGAAGAAAAAATTTTCTTATCCATTAAATCAAGGAAATAATTTAAAAGGAGGGGAAATACAAGCACTGGATGACTATTTGAAACTTAATCTAATTTTTATGTGACTGAATGTAACTGTGTCAAGCCATGTACACCACAGTCTGCCATAAAAACAATTAATTATTTAATCTTGTATCAATGCAAGTGCAACCTTGACTTTCTGAAGTTTTCCTGCAAGAATTACCTATTGAGGCTGCATAATCTTTATTATTGCTGAAGGCTTTAATATTTTCACATTCCTTTGATAACCATTGGAGCATAAAAACACAAGAATTCCATAAAGCTCTTTGTAGAATCATTTTTCAAAACAGAATAACTCTAATTTACCTTAGAAAGTTGTGTTTCATAATCTAAGAGATCACAAAATTCTAAGTACACATTGACACACACAACAAGCTAAGACTTTTGTTTGTTTTAGCCTAGTTTGAACAGACTCAGACACTACATATGAGTATGTGTGTATTTTTATCTGCCTCTGTCATTCAACTAAGCAACTTTTAAGCCAATTTCAACAATATTGAACAGAGTAAAGGTCTTTGAAGTAGATCTCAACATTATGTATGTCAAATTTTCTACAAAATTACTGAAAACAGGTAGTTGGGTAGACATGAAAGTCCATCTCTTGCCTGCACTGAGTATGTTGCAGTGTGACCTCAATTCATACTAAGCCTTAAGGAATTTACAGAGGCTAGAGAATTGCTGAGTGTCCCAACATGAGTAAGGTTTCTGTCTGCACTCCTATTTTTATTAACTGTGACACAAAGAATGCTACTGTGGGACTCCAAGCCACTGAGCACCAGACCTTATTGCTGCCACTGCCCAAGAAACCACTTTTCCAGTTCTCTTCAGGTGTGTTAACAACCTGCGCAAGTAATAAAATCTCCCCAGAGAAGAGCCCTTTCTCTACCATATAAAGCCATTAGTCTTATCAAAGTAAAGTACTGTTTTGTTTCTGAATCCAAGCTCTGGAAACTAAGAACTTAGGTAGGATGTCACAACTCATACAAGAAGGCTGAAAACCATGTAGATACTGGTATTCATGTTCATCCATTGAGCTTTTAACTGACTGTAAGTCATCCTGCTCTGTCCTTAATACAACCCTGTGGAAAGGGTCTATGATGAAGTGCTTTTTTGTTTGTTTTTCTTTTGACTCCCTAGTTTTTTATTCCAAAGACAGCTAAGGCAGGTTTAAACCCCAGCACACACTAGAGTTGCTCAACCTCATACCCAATTTCCAGTAGCACCAGCTGCAATACAGAGTTATAACCCTCTTTCTCCCTAGAATGCACTCCACACCAAGAGATAGGGGAAGACATGAATAATAACATATTTTCTTTAAGAAACCTAGGTAGTTCAAAGTCTTTACACTATTTCTTGTTCTCACAGAAACAGAAGACAAAAGTGCCCTAATTTTTTAATACGTACAGGTTTTTGATTACTTTTTTTTCCCCCTGTATTTCCTAATCTTCTGGGCTAGTTGACTAAAATACAGCACAAAATACAGCTTGCAAAAAAGACATGAGACATAT